>BOPP01000018.1:9762281-9862531 GCA_017312745.1 Gryllus bimaculatus | reverse complement strand
AGGGGGAGGGAGAGAGGGAGGGGGAGAGAGGGGGAGCGAGACAGGGGGAGGGAGAGGGAGAGAGAGTGCATAAAAGAGGTATAGATTGCAATGGTAGTGCTGCACTAGCTTCTTATTGTCCCTATTGTTTTACGCATTTAGTTAAACCCTGAGAAATGTACTAATTCAGAGGTTATAGTGGTACTATTGTCATATCCGATTGTGCCACTTATGCAAGAAATTATTAATATAGTCCAATGGTCACAATAAGACAACTGCTCAATCCGCTTCAATTGAAGTGCTCTCAATCTGCTTATTTTCAAGAACATGCAATTTGTACGTATTTGGGACTTTATTTAATTAATTTTTCGTCGGTGGATAATGTTTTTCAAGTTTTTATACTATATCTATTGTGCCGTTACGCGTGTTTGGTAAAAAATGATAGTTTTACCTTACTAAAGGTAATTTGTGGTGGTCAAAACATGTTCGCAGCACGTTGTATGAAAGTTTTTGCTGAATTTTTACATGACCAAAAGGATCGCGGGTTCGAGTCCCGCCTTGGGCATGGTTGTATTGTGTTCGTCCTTTCACCCCCTATCATCATATCGTGTCATCCTCTCACGCAATCCTCAAACAGCCTCACAGTAGCCATATCGTCACACGTAATAGTGTTCGCTAATGACCCAAAAGTTGATGCGACCTTAAATAACACACACAGGCGCAATAACGTTCATAGTAATTTTATGAAGTCGCTGAACCCCTGATTTGTGGAAAAATGTCGTTCAGAACTTCAGGGTTTTTCTTAATGTCCAACTGATCTCCATTCCTCGAGTGGCGGGGAGAAATGATAGGAAGATTGTTATTTGGGGATTATGCCCTACTTTTCTAAGTCTGGCAACGAATTATTTTTTTTTATTATTGCTCTATTAAGATATTACTCAATTCTACCTATTCCTTACCTAACAAGTGTTATGACATCTAGGTGATCATATTTTGTGTGTTTTAATTGATTTTGTTTGAATTACTAAGTTTTCTGTCATATTTCGCATAGGCTAGTTTTTTAGAATAAGAGAAAACTGCTGATGCTTTGAATTATCTAGCTATCATGAACAATGAGGTCGACATGAAAATTGATATTTAATTAAATAACAATTTATAATTGTTAGTGAGGTAAGGGAAGCACACGAATGGCATAATGTTATTGTTTCATGAGTAATTAAATGTACTATTGATTCACCGGTTGTAATGAGTAGCCAGTATCGTCGTTCCTTCTGACACGACACTAACTACAGAGCTACGCAGAATTCACCCACGGTTTGGAGGAGAATTCTAACGGACGGCTGCTCTGATCGGTGTAGTTTTCCGAGGTTTCTCCGATCAATACCGGGATAAGGGCGGAACAATATCTTGACAAATGGACACCGACCGCGCGCGATCCTTGTACCCTCCACTTCCCTTACATATACACACATAGATACATGCACTACACTACCACTCATATCGAGAAACCAGTCAAGAGCTTACACCCAGTTCTCACCATGCTAGATACTCGGATTCACATGAAATTTCGCCATCTGGTAGAACACCATGCCAAACCCACAGATACAAATTTTGAAGTGCTATGGCGTATTAGAAATAGTGTTTTAGATGCGTTTTGCATTGAGACCTTTCGTGACCTCCGCGCCTTCCTCAGCGGATAAAACGTTCCTTCGGCAGCGCCAGGAAGATACTATCAACCGGTGTCAGATTTCTAGCGCGTTCGTTCACAACTGATGGCAAAGACCACATACGAAGATTGGTCTCTTTTTAGTTTGAACTTCAGAGTGACACACGTTCTCAATAATTCTACCAAAGTCTGTTGAACGGGTCCATAAATTACGTAACGCTGAAGAGGGGGAGGGAGTTTGAGACAGCGTTGCGCTGCGTTTCATAGAGGAAGGGGCGGGGGTCATAGTTTGGTGTTACGTAATGCTGATATTTTATTTTTAAAATATTTCAACATTTGCTGAAATAATTCCTTTTATTTAATCTTCCATTAAAATATTACCATATCAACAAATTAAATGAAAATATAATAAATTAAAGAAGTTCTATTCCATAAATTGCTACAATAAGTAAAAACATTTTAATTAGTGATATATTGATTGAATACTGGGACAGGGGGGGGCTTGTCGCAAGCGTGACGTAATTATTAGAAGGGGTTCAAGTGCGCGTTAGACGTGCGCTTCAGGGGGGAGAGGGGGTAATCAAAATACCCCAAATTTGTTATGTAATTTATGGATGACGCCTACGGATGTCGTAAACCAAAGCTATCATTAAGGAAACTGAAAAAAAACTTACACACAGTGCACTTGATGACATAGTATAGTCGGGAGCTGACGTGTTTGCGTGCGGAGAGCGGGATGCTTTTGACTTATTTGTTTTACTTATTATCTTCTGCAGTTAATTTGTGCCTATGGAAACCTGGAGCAATATACTTGGGGGAATAGTTGCGGACTAGGCGGGGGGAGGGCAGATTCCAAGAACATCGAACGCATTCCGCGGCCTCGCAATCAATATGTACGCGACTATATGTTACATTCGATGATGTAGTTTTCTATTAGCCCCCATTATTGTGAAAATTTTGTTTACAACCGGAAAGTGAAATGTAATTATTAATTAATGTACCTTATTTATTTATTGTTTATCGAGGTATCATTTTCAGGGAACAATATCTTTGCAATAATTGTATTTTACTAATTCAAGCTTGTGTTCGACCTTTTGTTCGACCCCTGTCCAAACTTGCCATGTAAACATTTTTTGTCACCCCACCTGCCCTTCGAGGTAATTGACACCTTGAAGACAGATATGCTGATAGCAGCGGTGATTTCCGCGCTTGGGTAGGCAGTAAGGTCATTAAAGGTCTCAATACTAATTGGCGCAAAATCACTACTCGCACTTTAAAATGTGTATGTAGGTGTTTTGAAAGATGCTGAACAAGCTGATGAAATTGCATATTAATCGGAGTATCCATCACGGTGAGTGTTGCGTGTTGGAATTTGTTCTGGCTGAGACAGTGCCACGCAGTGGAAGATACTCCGAGAAGAAAATCCCGCAGGCTTGTAGGTCGGCACCTGATCTCGCTTTCCAACTGAGGGAACACATCCATCTCTCGGAATATAACATGCACTACACCTACGGAAATAATGTTCATAGACGTTGACGCGTCCAGAAACACTAAATAATTTATTATTAAAACATGTACTTTGCAACGGTTCCACTTTTGAATGCTTTATTCTAGAATTCTTTCCCGTCTCGACATACAACAAAGATTTGTATATTCCCCTCTCGAATTTGCAACGGTCCTAAAAGAGCACGTGTAGTCATCTCAAAATCATCAGTAATGCATAACTCGTCTTCGTTGGACATGCGACATCAAACATGGATGAATGTATTCAAACGCTAGCATGCATGCCAGGTATGATGCAGATTCGATTAGTGCAATAGAGTTCGTTTGACGTTTCAAACAAGTTACGTAATAATTGTATTTATATACCCGTGGTGTTAAATATTTACAAGATCAAGGTTATGAATTCTTCTTAATATAGCCTGGCTGATAGTTTTTAAAATTTCCTATAATTGATGTCAGGTGTTTATTAAGTCGTTTTACTCTCTTACCTTACTTTGTAAGTAGACAAAGTATTGTAATCGTACGCCGGACATACAAATCGTTATTGCCGGACATACAAAAAGACTCCTATTGCCGGGCCTGGTAAGAGAAACTGGATAAATCGTACTTTAAATGACATAGATAGGAATGCGGTATTCTTGTCTTCTGAAGTGAAATAAATTAACAAAAAATTTCATAGTTAAACGAACCTGAAATTGACTTTTTCTACCGGAAGAGGTCGCTCAGGGCATCAACTGTTGTTACTGCAGTGCCTTTGACCAGCAGGTCCCAGGTTGGCAGGTAGTCACTAGATGGTAAGATTTTTGACCCTAGCTTGTCCGCTAGGTTGAATTCAGTCTGGAGGAACATTGTAGCGGCCGGCTTCTCTGATCGGTAGTTTTCTGTAGTTTCTGTGATCAACACCAAGCGAATGATTGAGCAGTTTCCTAACAAATACGCCATGCACTTCGCGCGATCTTTCCTTCCCCTTCCTTTTCCTGTCCCCACCACTTACTTACATACGCTCACAATAACATGAAATATACTACTACACATGCCGGAAGATCGCTCGGGAACTTAGAGCTTGTCCCGGCTGGGGCTATGCCCCGCTAGCCCACGGTACGTCGGCGTCGGCGCCATCCAGCGAGGAAAATTATTGCCACCTTGCGAGGAAAAAACCTGCATTACACATACGGGACGCAAGTGTCTTTAGCAGTTGACAGATCCGGAATCACTAACAACCAATCAACAAACCATTGACTTTCTCTGACTGCGAATTCAGAAAATTTAGGGGTTGTTCGCTTTTACTCTCTCGTACGTATATACGGAATTCGAAGTGTAGAAAAAGCTATGTATTCCTGGAGAAGTGTTTTTTTCAAATCGTCCATCCATCCGTCAGTCTCGCTTGCCGTCCATTAATCTGTAAACAATCTCTGTGCCTAATCTATTTGCTCGACTATCGATCGAGCTTGCTCGACTTAAAGCCCTGCGATTTTGAAAAGATTTTGGTAGTGGTAAGAGTATGAAATACAATTGTAAAGATATCATATGTCCGATTTTCACTGTTACCCCAGTATTTTCGAAAATTGCGAAAGTATAGAATTTCTAAGATCTCCTTGTACACTTTTGTTATTGGAAACAGATTTTTCTTCTAACGAAAATTTCATTTATCAGCAAATTTTTCTCGATAATTAGTTCTTTAATTAATGTCGTGCTCATTTTTTAACATATTAGTGGGTTTCTCTCCATTTTCATTGAAATATGGGCAATATACAGTATATGGAGATGAAACGTTGAAACTTCGAAAATAAGCTCTTAAGACTAATTTTAAGCAAATTTTGTCTAAGAAAGTACTTGAATATTCCGAATGGCTAAGCCACTATAAGAACTTAAACGTTGTTTAGAAAATATGCTTTCTAGGCAATAATTTGCATTCCATATGCATAGAAAAACTCTAGAAACATGTAAATTGTTTATTATTTAAATGAGAAATGAATATATTTTTTCAGAAAGAAAAATTGACACAGAAATAAAAAAGTACGCAATTTACACAATTCGGCTGCTTTTCTTTATTTCTTTGATAATTTTTCTTTCTGAACAAATATATTGATTTATTTTGTAAATAATAAACCATTTACATGTTTCTAGAGTGTTTCTATGTTTCTGCAATGCAAATTTTTGCCTACAAAGATTTTTTCAAACAAACTGTGGAGTACGTATTGCGCCTCATCCATTCGAAATATTCCTGTAGTTTATTGCTTTAAATGTGGTATATGTTTTAAATTGTCTCAAGAGCTTATTTGAGAAGTTTGGACGGTATATCCTGTATAAAACAAGTTTTCCTCAAAAACAACACCAAATGTTTTCTTTAAATTTTGTAAAGATAGTGCTAAATGCAGATAATAACACGACTTAAACATATTTTTGGTGTATTATTTTGATTTTTTAAAATAGAAAATCGTATTTTTTAAATATATTTCTCGCGTCGATAATTTTTACATTATAGGCATTTTTATACAATATTGCATTTGTGAGTACAAGTGCTTCAAGTAATTTCTGATGAATTTTCTCGAAAACTCAAAAATGTTCCGTGAAAATGTACTAAAAACTGTCCATTTTCAGAAACGCTCAATCTTTTTTTAAAATGATTCAAGGAGAGTTTGCATAGAACCAGTTTCGACTAGTCTGTGATTCTTGTAAGGTCATTCTTCCATTTTTCTAGTATAGGCAAAAATTGTTTATTATAGTGCACTGTTGATAGACTTTAACGGTAAAGTAACTGTGTTTGTATTGTTGCTGTGGAAACGAATGGTGTGAAACTCATTCAAATACAAGGGTCAATCTACAAAGCATATTAAGGAACGTGAATAAACAAGGAGACTAGTTTTATTTGGTATTAGTTTCAGAAATTTATTATAAGGTTACGTGGCTGTCACAGTGCGGTCAAGCGATTCGACCTCGTTATAGGCATTGGGCATGTGAGTTTGTGCACGTTGGTACTAAGGCCGTGCATTCAAAACCCGCATAAAGCATGAATGTTATAAAGTGTGTATTTACCGTGGGAGGAATTCCGAGTATCTCCTGTATTACATTTATAACTTTTTAAACTTTCCGTTACATATTGGCTTCACAGGCAAAAATGAACGAGATATATGTGAAATTGAACTGGATGGTTCTATACATTCTGAACATTTCAAAATAAGCGCCCAAATGAGACCAAGGGATACCATGGACAAAAAATGTATTGGTACATAGCTGAGATAGGTCTATGCGACTTTAGAGGACCGGAAAAGGGTACTATTTACTGGAAATGTCGCTACTGGAGCGGTGGAAACCGCGAGTGGTATTGGATAGCAACAACTGTAGGCAGCATAAATAGCAGCTGGAAAGAGAGTGGGGGGGCAACACCAAAAAGCTAGCCGCGACTTGTACGAGAAAGTTTGTTACATTCTGTAGCACCTATAGTTAAAATATGTACTACAATCTGAGTAGCTTAGAGGAAGTTGTACAACGTAAATCAGTTTTTACTTCCTCGCCCATACTTCGTAAGACAAGAAAGTATTGTAATTGTGCACCGGCAAACGGTGGATTTTCAAAAGAAAATATCTCATTTCTGTGCCCTAATAAAGAAAAAGTATATAAATCTTGTTCCTGTATGCCAGGAATTTCCAACCTTTTTCTTTCGTCGACCCCTTGAAGAGAATATTTGCTTCATCGACCTCCCTTACGTTTTCTCTATAATGTATGCAGCATGCATAATCTTGATCTGAAGAATTGCTCATAAATGCATTAAAGATTGACCACATTTGTACCCCAATATTAATCTTCTTCTACCCACAAAAGGATGAGGCTTGAACTTCTCCGAGTGTCCACTTTTGTACCCCAACATTCTCGTAAATATCTCGAGTTTTCATTATTCGAGACACTTCCGCTTTTGAGTAGTTTCTAATGTATATTGAAATGCAGGGAGTATGAGAGTATTTCAAGAACTGACCATGACATTTATCTAGTGCCTATTGCGGAAAATACTTTCTTGTGCTATTGAGAATCG
Source organism: Gryllus bimaculatus (assembly GCA_017312745.1). Classification (NCBI taxonomy): domain Eukaryota; kingdom Metazoa; phylum Arthropoda; class Insecta; order Orthoptera; family Gryllidae; genus Gryllus; species Gryllus bimaculatus. The sequence goes on along the minus strand of BOPP01000018.1, from coordinate 9,855,353 downwards.
TTTTCAATGTGTAGTTATATTTTTTTTACGTTTTCTAAACATCTTAAGTTCTTAATTCCGAAGGTTGAAAGATGGATAGAAAAGAGAAGGAGCGAATGCGCAATTTACTTTTATACTTTTTTGTTTTGTATCTGAAACAAGCGAATTAAGTTCATTAATATATTTTGTAATCAAGGGGGACCGATAAGAAACCGATGCGGCGCTGATTCACATTCGGTTATTGACAACCACTTAATCCCTTGATCATCGTTGACCCTCTTCAAAATTTCTTCTACCTCCAGGGGGTCTATAACGACCCCGTTAAAACCCTGCTTTATATAGTAAATTATTTCCGCTAACACGTTGTGTAGTCAGAATCCATGGTTTGTGGATCGTTGATATCGAAAAGTTGATTGACGGTAAATCATTGCCAGTCCGTCTGTGGTGAAAACTACCGCCTAAACCGATCAACCGAGTTTCTCCAAAATTGATATTCAATTATCAATTTAAAGGAACCCAAGGCTCTTTGAATTGTTAACACATATTTTTCGGTACTTTACATGAAGCCTTTTTGAAACCTTTCTCAGCACACTTAACATTTTCGAACTTTTCTCAAAAATGGCTACAAATTATTTATAAAATTTGTCCTTTCATAACGTAAAGGATACTTAAAAAATATGTCTAATTTTCGTTGAAGTCTTATTTTCGAAAATTTCAGTAGTTCAAACTGCAAGTTTTCAAAAACCGCTTCATTTTTTTCTCTCCTGGGATATATAAAGAATGGTAAAAAGGGTGATGCTAGTCTAATTTCCGGCGAACTCTTTTTTCGAAAATTGTAAAAACTTAATATTTCAAAACTAGAAAATTGAAGATAGATGTTTTTGCCTTAGCAAAACTGATTTTTGTAATCAGGTCTTTAAATAATGTCATGAACCATTTTTTGATAAAATCGCGTAGTTTTCGTGTAATTGGTGCTTCAAATAAATTGAATTTATAAAAAATAATTCTCAAACAAAAACCTCCAAATTTCTCCACAGAAAGAACAAGGGTCGCTAAAAGAATGACAATTAGAGGGAGATGGAAACCCACTACATCGATGAATATGCAGTAATAAATATTGAATTGTTTTACTGATAGGAAATAATTGCTGAGATTCTATTAACAAATTCCCGGTGAATGTTCGCACAACCCTTAGCGATGCACGCACTCGGTCGGTACAGTGCGGTCGTGGACTTCTCGTCACAGTCAATCTCCAACTCCTTGACAATTTTCGCTGCATGTCACACAAGGAGCACATACTTTCATACATTCCAGCATCATCTGATGTGCCTCAAAATGCACTAATGCTCGACCGGCCCTCCGTGCTCCCAACTTCCGCAGTTGGTACCAGAGTATTTTAGCACCACTCACGTTGTCCAGGGATAAATCCCTAAATGCCCGTAAGTATCGAGCGAATTGCCACGTCTTAGTGAAAAGTCCAACCGATGTGGAGAATGGATGGTTCTCATCGCCAGATTGGCGCAAGGGCCTCACTGGGAGGATGATGTCGTTAGTAGAGGTAAGTTGGCACCTGAACAGTACAGCTATAATTCTATCCCCCATCCGAAATCGAGGATCCTTCAGGACTACGATACTGGATACGCCAGAAACGCGGCCTTCTGGCCTGCTCAATAGCCAGGGAAGCCTGGGGGGCAAACCCTTAGCAATGGGGGTTCCCGTTTCTGTGGTTGGTCGAGCAGCAGGATCTTGCCTGTTGCCCCATATATCTGGGACAGGCCGAAGCCTTACACTCAAGGGAGTCACTGCAAGTCAAACCCTTGTGAGATCAACCGAGACAGAAGGTAGTTCCGTGGTCTTTTAAGTGGTGAAGAGTCGTTCTAGTGGTTGAGAGTCACCGAAGGTTACCAACTCCGACCCCCTGCTCCGTCAGCTGCAAGCTGCGTCCACACTACACCTCCGTTGGCGCTGACGTCATAAGTATCGCCGAGCCAGTGCCAAGCGGTTTATTAATGTCAAGTAGAAAATTACGAGAAAACTACACGTTTTTCCCAAAAAAATTTGATCATTTTTAAAGAGCAAATTTTTAGAATATATTTTATTTAAGAAAAAAATCTCTATCATCAATATTGTACTTTTGCGATGCTAATGTTTTGAAATTTTCGGAAATAACGAACGATTGCGGAAAAAGTAGGTTGGAAAGTGTAGTTGTAGGGAGAGGCCAAAAATTGAACTTGTCATTTTCGAAAATTTAGAGATTATGAATGAAAAATAGATCTGCACCATTTTTAAGTCTTGTTTATACTATTCTGTATAATGTTTAATACAAATTTAGAGCCATATTTTAGAAAACTTGGAAAATCTGTTAATGCTTTGTTTTGTACCCCAACAATCAAAATATATTTCAAACTTTCAGGGCCTCGAGATCGTTTAGATTGATTTTCGAGAAAGTCGTGTGAATTATTTTGGCGCTATCGTTGACTATAGAGAGACACAAAGGCGGAAAGACAGACGTTTTCCGGACGATCTATTTTCCTTCCTCACTTTACTACGTAAGAATGGAAAGTATTGTAATCGTGCGGCGGAAATCAGGAAATTGTGTACAACTCTTATTGCCGGGCCAAGTAAAGAAAGGTAACTTTTCGGGAAGGTCTTCCTCAGTGTCACTAGGGCTTCGAACTTCGTCCAAATTCGCTGAGCCGATTGCGGCGTGCCCTAGTTCTAAGGAGGCGCTCTCGATTTAATTTTGGGGCCATCATGTTGCTCTGGCGCGATGTTTACTAGCTCACCTGAACATGGTCCTCTCCGTAGGTATGTATCGTCATCATTCACTGTTCATGATCACCCTTCGTAGAGTGGAAGGCAAAGCACGTTACGAAATGAGAATTGTTCTCATTATCTCCGATCAATCTCTAAAAAAATTATTTGGGGAACTAATCTACTTATTTATTGATTTATTTGACGCCAAAAACAGACAAAACCTTTGTGTTACGTACTACGAGAAGTATAATTTGGGCATGTTTCATGATTTGCACAGTTGGATCTCTGGGATTTCTACCCTCGTGCGCGCACACACACACACTTTTAAAGTAAGTGATGTGTGTTTCTTGCAGGCATTGATAAGAAAATATTCGCTTCCGTGTAAAAGAAACTATTTACAGATGCAAATAAGCTACGCTGCAGATTTTGGCTATTTTAGGGGTTAGTTAAGGAATCGACTTTTTGCCACGAATTTTGAAAAAGTACGTTTCCCACTGAACTCAAGACACAGATTGTGACGATACATTTACATTTAGAAGTAAAGCAAAGGGTCATCTCAAGATTTGCTGAAAGGATTAGGGAAACCGTACAAAAACCTGATCGAGATGGAATTATTGCCCGAAAGTACAATATTTTTATGTCTACATTTGGTCTTTCAGATTTATAGAGTACAAATTGTAACTAATACAATAAATACTATTGTTAAAATTTTTGTATGGTATAAATACAGTTATGCCTGACACTTATACCTGACAATTATGAATTAATATTAACCGTGTAGTGTTATCTGGCAACGTGTTGTAATATAATGTACAAGTTTTTTGTATGTGATTTTTTTTGTATATAGCTATTGATACTGATATCTGATGAATATGATTCCTTCGTCGAGTGTTATACACACGAGTTTTCGTGGAAAATATGATACCAGCCGTGAGTAAGTCATGTTTACAGGAAACACGCGAGTGTATTTGCTTATTATTATACAATTCTTTTCTGTAATAAAAGTGTGTGAGTTGTAAGAAATGTTTCCCCAGAATATACCGTATGTAAGGCGGGAATAAACTTCCGTGAAATATACTAGAAGTATGAATGCTTAGTAAAGTTGAAAGAATTCTGGACGCGTAGCATAATAAACAATTTTCTGTTAACTTCATTTAAATTGAGATGAATTAAAGTTTGAGTGAACTGAGAGACCCAAAAATTTTGTTACCGCATTATCAGTCAATTACACATTGTTCTTTTTCAAAAGAGTATAACGCGATTATTTGAAGTGGAAAAACTATTTTGAAACAGTTTTCACTTTGTTTACTATTATTTTTATTACGAAACCAATTTCAAACATATGAAATTATACTATTTAGTATTTCTATTGTTAATTCTATTTGCACAACATCAACAACTTTTTACTATTTTTATGTTTCGCACCCACCACAACAGATCTTCGGAGTGTAGGATATTTCCCGTGGCTATTAGGATATTTATAGTTGAACTATTTCCCTGAAACACATGGCGAGCACGCAATTTCTGTTTATGTGCAAAATAAATTTAAAAAATTCGGTTACATGATTTTCATGAGAAATGTTCTAAGCCCTAAAAATCTATATTAAAACAAACACAAATATATTTGTGGTTGCACGATTATCACTGTAGGCACGGAAATAAGCGGTATGTGCACGATGAATACACCGGCACACAAAATAAGTTGTCAGACCCGACGGTTCGACACATGTTTCTCTGTGTATGTCGACTCGTCAATCCGAATCTGAAGTCAGAATTGGGCCACTACCATCCAGTTTTTCTTAAATCGCGAAAAACACCGTGAAGTTGTAAGTTGTAAACTCACGGTGGTTTCTTCTGATTTTAGATTCGGATTCAGCGCGTCGTCAAAAAGAAAAACTTGTTGCAAGTCTTGGGTCTCACAACTTTTGGCTCCTGCAGAGAATAATGCTACAAGACACCAAAATCTATTATTCGCATGTGTTTTTCGCGTTTTAAAAAAACACTGGAGGGCAGTGGCGCAATTCTGACTTCGGATTCGGATTTAGCTCATTGACATGCATGGCGATACATGTGTCAAGTCTTTGGCTCTGACAACAATCCGCCAAAACAGAAATTAAATGTCACAGTGATTTTTTGCGATTATAAAAACTGGACGGTGATGGCCCAATTCTGGCTTCAGATTCGGACATGTGCCAAGTCTTTGCTTCTGACAATGTTTTTTTTTATTTTGTGTGCCCGTGTTAATTATTATTATTTATATATTTTACCTTCTAGTTATATTGTGGTTCAAAGAACTGACGAAATCTACCTCAAAATTGCAATATGAATCTTTGCGCGATATTGAAATTTTATATTGCTCTGTTTCACATAGTGAAGAATAAAATTGAGTATATAAAATGATATCTGCAGTTAAGTTTAAATATTCTAGCAATTTTACTGGGTTTTGAGTAAATATATTACACCAATGAATCTGTTCGAAAAAATATTTTTATTTAACATTTTTGCAAAAAACCTGTTTGCAAGTTTTTTGCTTACAAGGAAATTTGACAAATTTTTCACATTTCTTGCTAATATACCACATGAATATGAGTTCTTTTATCGTAGTTCATAATAACATTTTCATAAAATGTTTGATTCTGAAAATGTAGAAAATTAATAACATTATTCATAAATGTATGAGATAATAGGGACTACAAACCATAATTTGTATTTTTTTTAATTTTTATTTTCAACGTGTTCTAAATTGTGCCCATTTCAATTTCGAAAACAATCGAAAAACATCAAAAATAAAAATTGAATTAATTTAACACAGAATTTTAGATATTTTTTATTTGTTGAATAAGAGATCATTAAATATAAATTATTCAGTCTTACATAGAAAAACTTGTACAACGAATTCTTTGTAAACAAATTAAGTACTAATACGTTTCATTCTCCTATAGCAACACTCAACTATACTATTGAATCAATACGTATTTGTAGATACATTTAGAAATGAGATAAAATCGTAAATAGCCAATGGTATTCATAACGGGTGCCCTTGCATTGGAAATGAGTTGAGAAAATACAAAAAATTCCATTGGTGGGGTAATAAAATTATTTATTGTTCATACTAAAGATGCTGTGATGAAATGAGGGGTACTGAGTAGTGGATGACATTCTTTCTCTTATACTTTACTTTTTCCTGTTTTTGGCAAAAATAAATGTATTTCCAGAAGAAATTTCCAGAAGTATTACATTCTGTCTCTCTCTCAAAAAAGATCTCACTTCCTCAGACTAACTCATTTACACACCGAGGCACATACCTACACACTGCGGAACACTCACAGATTCACTCATCAACTAATTAACATAGAACCATTCATGTTTGGTCATCCTCACATTTACGCACAGACACTAACACACAGACACCTTTGATATGCATCTTAACATTAGGTCAAACTCTACAACTCTCGACACACATTTGCAGATCAACTAAAACACTCGATTACACACTCGCACAAGCAAGCTTCCTCAGTTATGCAAGGATATGACCTACCGAATCTGGGCAGTCGTCACCAACCTAATTCTTGCTGACACTTGGACTGATAGAGCCACGAGGGGCATCTTCAATATTGCCCTCAAGAGAACTTCCTTCGTTCTCATCATCATTATATTTTTCATTTTCTTCAACTACCTCATCATCATCTCCTTCTTCTTCCTCTTCTTCTACTTCTTCTACTTCTTCTTCTTCTTCTTCTACTTCTTGATCACCATCTTCTTCATATTCATTCGTATCTTCAGTTTCATCTTTAGGTTTTTCAAGTTCACCACTTTTATCTTCATGATTACCTTCTCCTCTTTCTATTTCTCCATTTTTTGTCATTACTATTGCTTCTTGGTCTTCTGTGACAAAAGAAATAGCATTTTCAAAATTTCCTTCCGTATTAAATTGGCAAAAACCGGAATCATCTGTTTCTGCAACTGTGCCATCATGTTCACCATCTTCCGAGTCAACACCATCGAGGAGGACATTAAATCCATTTGGAACCCAGTATCGAAATGATGCTGCCAAGATCGCGAGCACCGTTTGCCCGAATTCCAGACATCCGCTCAAACAAGAGGAAATATTGACAAAGAGTTCTGCAATCAATAGACACTCTTGTTCTTGAAATTCTCTGGCATAAAAATCCACCGTTAACTGAAACAAAATATGCCACGAACGTTATATTGTCATTCCTCCCAATGTTGTGTTAGTGCATGGATATCAGGTTTGAAATAACATCTCATCAAAATTACGTAAAATTTAAAACTTACTGTACTCTGATGACCATAAATGTCTGACAGAATGTTGATTAAATCTTCGACCCAGGTGCCTTGGCAACGTTCCAAAATACGGGCGCGAGACAAACACATATGATAGATCTCAGCCAACCTGGAACAAACCACAAAGGTTTAATAATAAGCTCTGATAATTTTCATCATACCATCATTATAATGCTTGAATGTAGTGACAGACGTGCCCAACCTGAAACGGAGACCAACATTTCCGGGCCCGTCTGTCCCCCTCAGGGCCCTCTTTTCTATGAAACATTTTATTTTCAAATGATGTATTTACTAATAAATAAATAATATATAATACGGGGGAATTAAATAATTTTAATCATACAGGTTGGCCACTTCCCTGACGTTTTCAGTTTTTTTGTTAATTTGGTTATCTTTCCCATACTTACATTCCGTCAGATCAATTATTATTATTATTATTATTATTATTATTATTATTATTATTATTATTATTATTATTATTATTCCATTCTAGAAGTCAAGTTTCCCCCTTCCCATACAAAAGGACCAAGAGTCACTGAACGGTCGAATTTTAACGTTTACAGTACTTTCTCATCTTACGAGGTCAGGACGAGAACCTTATATCATTACATTTGTTGTAATTAAAATGTAATGAGGGAGGTTTTACTCTCATTTTAGGATGTTCTTCATGATTTGTTTTCTACACTATATTTTTCTGAAAAACATTATATGGGATACATTTCACTTTCTCTCCTTTATATCGTAAAAGAGAATGTACAGTAATCGTGCGCCGACAAACGAATTTTCAACAGAAAAGATAATATTGCTGGACCCTGGAAAACAAGTGAATAAATCTTGTTCTTATAGGTAGTAAATTACTTCATCTAACACGTTCTGCAGTCAGAATCTATTTTGTGGATCATTTACATCGGAAACTCGATTGGCAGCAGAAATGCCTGCCTCTGTTCGTCCGTACGTTTTTGGTCAAAGTTAGCGCCTGAACCGTTCACACGACTTTTTTTCCAAAATTGATATTTCGCGCTCGATTTAAACTGGAGGCCATGCGACTTTGAACGGGATATTTCAGTTTGGAATGGTGCTTTACATGTGCCACAAAAACGTTTTCAAGTTTTTTTGAAAAAAATTTCATTTTTTTAATTTATATGTTTCCATCGGTTAGTGTAAAAGGTTTAAATAAAGGCTTAGGTCTCATTTTCGTTGAAATCGCTGTATTATATTCAAAATAGATATTTTTTTCTTAATGAAATCTGTTCTTTAATGACATCTTGAAATAATACCATGCATAAAGTTAAAAAACTAATTGTAATTTTGAATCAATAAAGCTAAATTTTAAACGTTCATTTTCTAAAATACCGCTCCATTTTTTATTTAAATTTTCTCATTTGTCTAGGAAAAACCTAAAAATTAAAACTAATTCCATTTCCGGCAAACTCTCTGTATTTTCGTGTATTGCAAAAATGTAACATTCCAAAACTACAAATTTGATGATAAATTGTTTTGTTAAAACAAAATCTGTTCTATAACTCATGCCTTTAAAAAATTTCATTAACAAGTTTTTTAAAAAGACTAGCAATTTTTGCTTTAAATTTATTGCTATATGCTTCTATAAAATCTCAAAAACAGCTCAAATTATTTTTCAAAGAACACTTAAAAGCATGATGCAGAATTAATTTTCGTTTCACTTTCGGAATTTGCGAAATTAGAAATAATGCGAGAAAGACTGATTTTAATCTCGTTTTCATTAGTGTTTTCGTGCATCAACAGCTAAGGTCATTAATTCAGTAAGTATCGTGGGAGCTTCCGCAGCGGGATGGCAAGATTCGGCGCCCACCTACACGTCGACTATCGGATTTTCCCCCTACCGGGTATCGCCAGTGCAAGGCATAAGCTCCCGACTGGTTTCCCCACATACGTGGTAGTGTAGTGCAAGCAAGCGTAAGTGTGTGTGTGTGTATGTAAAGGGTGAGGATAGTTTTTAGGGTACTGCTCAATCAATCGCCTCTTGTTTAAAAAGTTGGCATTCGACATTCGGTTTGACAACAGCCATTCACCTGTTGTTAAAAAAGAACGAAAAAACCTATCAGAGCAGCCGACCCCTAGAATTCTTCTCCAACATCAGCTGAACTCTGCCTAGCCAATGTTGAGTCTTGTCTGGGACTGCAGTGACATCAAATGACGCCCTGAGTGACTTAAGCCGGTGTTTTAATTTGGAGAGGGCTACATGAATTTGACTATTGACATTGTAAGGATTTTTTGAAAACTATACCAAATGTTGAAAGATTAGTCCACACCATCCGAAATGAGAGTTGCAAATCGAAATCCATTTACGATGCCTAAATCGGCTTTTGACATATAAAATGTACAGAAATTAAATTATAATTTATATCATTTGTAAATATTTATTTCATTTTTTTATTTCCAGAATTTTTAGATTTTTATGCAGATCCGGATCATTGATTAATTTAACTATCCGAATTTGTTTGAAATTAAATAAAATGGAATTGATACTTTTAAAAAAATGCGTTTATCATGTTAACTATATTGATGTAGTTTTGTTTCTAGATATTTTATTATTACTGCTATTTAATTGATAGAACATATATTAAAAGAAGTATTGTCAGCAGAGAATATAATTATATTACGACAAAATGTTAGAATATGAACAGACAAGAGACCATTCAACAAAACACGTTTCCAAATTTTCATGCGATGAATATTAATTAAATTACTTCAAATAATAATTAAAATGCATTGTTACTCAGTAACATAGTCACAATTTAGATTTCTTTACGACTTCAGCATATATTCTCCAAGCGTAATTGCGTCCAACAAGGTGACGGAATTGAGATAAATATTATTAACAAATTAACGTACATGGTAATTAAATGTGATAAAATCCAAACAAAATATTATATATATTCAAAAATCAATATATTTTAATGCTTAAATTTTAAGATTTGAATGATATTTTAAATTTGAAACTATGAAAAACCTCAGCTAAAACACAAAATTAAAACCCGTGTCACATTAAAAATTCAAAGAAGTAATTCTTGGAACAATGTTTTCATAACATTCGCCTTTTGTCACACGTTTAGGTTACTAGTAGACTATTCAAAGAGTGACCAACAAAACAAGTTACGCACTATGAACAAAAAGTCGTTGTTCGGACTATATGTATCTCACATTGCTGCTCGTAGACATCAATGGCATAGCCCTTTCCTTCCGAGCCCTATATATTCTGGGATAGGTTGTAGACCCTGAACCCTGGCGATTTCAACAAAAAGTCTCCGAGAAGGTTGATAGGCGAGGAAGAGCCTGTAACTTTGTCATCCAATTCAAATGCCAAATTGCATGATACCTTTTAGTGTAATTTTATTTTTTTACGGATTGACGCATAATTACCTTCTAAAATGAAAAATTAAAAAATCTCTGACCTCTAAAAAAGTTCACACGTAGATGGTTTGGAGGGCCTCGTTCTTAAATGGCATGGATCAATTGCACAAATTGTGAGGGGAAAAATCAGAAATTCTTTGTATTTACAGAAATAAAATATTTTAATATGTAGAACTATGTAAACTCTCTCGAAATTTTTGAGAGGATTTGCCCCCCCTTTCGCCAAGTGCGTATGCTTGTGTAATGTATAAGGTGTGCCCAAGTGCACAGGAGACTGTGGTGAATGGTGCCCAAAATGTGTGATCACAAGGTGTTACCAAATAAGGTGATAAGGAAAGAAACTTTAATGTCGACATGCGAATTACATTTTATGTAGAACAGTACATCCATAAATATTCATTTACATTGATACAAAGGGCTTAGAAACATTAATTCACAGACATTGTTACGAGCGCTTAAGAAGTGAGTGGATGGCTCCCGTGTAAAAACCCCTTGGTTTCTGACGGATTGTCTGTTCCACAGTGACTTGCATGACCCTTCATAAACATTTAAGGAATCTCTGACCTTTCAAACATTTAAGGGGGCAAAGATATGAGAGTCGAATAGGAAGATATCGGGGCTGTAAGGAGGATGTTGCAGGACCTCTCAACAAAACTTCGCAAGGAGCACGAGGATTTTCTCGGACACGCCAGCTCTGTGTGTTTGATGTGATGCACTGTTCCTTTGCTTATCGCAAGTTCAACAGTAATTTCACGTATGGTGATCCGACAATTCTGCCTTATCAGCTCACCTACAGCTGCAATCGTAGCCTGTTGGTGACAACGTGCGCTATCCACGGACGTGGCAAGTCCTTGATGTCAACTCGTCCCGCCGCTAACTCTGACACCACCGGAACACGTTACACCGTCCGAGACACCGCTCGCCATACACCTCGTGCATCCTGCGATGTGTTTGGGACGCGTGTTGCCATTCTCCGCGACGAAATTGGATCACTGCTCTTTGTGCTGCTCTAGAGGAATCCATCATGCAACGAACGGCGGAAACAACGCGACCGAACTGAGGCAATCACTGCTACGACCTTCTCTCTGCCTGTGCAACAGGGAAAAACACCATCCGTCGGCTACGTCGTTTGCTTACGGGAAGTTGAACACCGCAACTGCTACGGTCTCCTTTTCATTTGAGCACACCTTATGTATGGAATACTTACATCATAGCCCCTTCTGGATTGTGGATGGCCTCGTTGTCTACTATGCGATTGAACATAGTCTGAAACTCCAGAAGAGCTGATCCACACTCGAAGTTTGAGAACAAATCTGTTGAGACATTGTAAACTGAAAACATAAATATATAAATGTTACCATCTTGGATTGATCCTGCGTTTGAAAATGTTGCTATTTCAACCAATGGTGATCGATAATTTACATACTTTTCATGTAACAAATAATTAAGTACTTACGTGAAATATATATGCGTTAATGTACGGATCTTATGAGAAGTATATTGTAATAAACAAGTTGTATCTATACATTATTGTAATTTATTTTGCAGATGCTTTTACTAGAAAGGTACTTACGGACCAACCGTGCCAGTCGCCTGGCGGAATACACTAGTTTAATATATACAACAGCAAGTTGCAGAATGTTGATACCTTCAAAATCTATTAAATGGTTTTCCATTGCCTCCGTTAGATACCTGAAGACGAAATTGTCAGTGATGTTTCAATTTAAGATGTCATTTCTTGACTTTACAATACGTATTTCTGAATAGTCAAATATTATAACATATTTTATAAATTATTTATATTATGTGAATCACTAAAATATTTAATATAATAATTAAGGATACATTAATCTTTATTGAAATATAGTAAATGTTGTACTCACGATTGTGCCGATTCTTCATGAATTTCCATGTGATTCAAATAAAAATTTTTGCATACACTTGTTAAGTCTAAAGCATCCAAATCTGACTCATCTGATCCCTCTAACTCTTCTGTGTTCTCCTGCTCTTCGCAACTTCTTTCTGGCAAGTTTTGTAGAATATCGGGACGGGAAGCCGTTGTCAGGCTGTTGGTACGTGAAGATTCCGCCGAGGTGGGTGAATCACCGGAATAGCGACTGGATGAAGATATTGTTTCCCATTCGTCATCATGAGGACACGCACAAGCTCCCTGGCACTGACAGGCCACAGTATCCTCATCACTGTTGTTATTCTCCCATTCTTCCACTAGCTCTTCTGGTTGGTCGTCAGGATCCTCGATATCCAGCACATTAGGCTCATTCATGCAATTGGAATCTAAATTATCATTATCAAACTCCTCGTCAAAATACTGGAACATGTAATATTCTGGTTGTACTTCTGGAATCTCTTCTGTCACGAAATTGAACCACGAAAGCGGAGGGCTATCGCGGCCGACGTTGGATTCCATTTCATCATTGCTGGAATCTAGGCCCGCAAGTGTGTTATCTTCTAAACTTAGATCTACCTCTTGTTCTGGTTCAGAGTCTAAGTCTAGATCATTGAGCTGACAGAGTGCACGGTTCTCTTCCATATTATTCCGCATCATAATGATGTACATGAAAATTAATTGCAGAGCAAGTTGAATAGCAAGTTGGGCGCCTGTTTCAGCGTCAATTACTTCTCCTCCACTATCTCCTCTAAGGTTGACATCAGGGACGCTAGCATTTTCTTCGATATGTTGGTTCATGTCATCCTGCTCTTCTACATTGCTAGTGCCACTGTTTGTCTCACCTAGAGTGCCGTCGAGTGGGTTGCTAAACGACATTCCATCATCTGACGAGGGAATCGTCTGTGGGAGTAATGTGTGTGGCAGAGACGTACCATTAGACCACATGAACCAAGACATTGCCACCCTTGCATTTTCATTGTTAATATCAGATTGTTCCGAAGCAGTATTGTTCTCCGGAGCCGAGAACTCTTGTGTTTGATAAGCCCAGATTTCCAGTGAAGCATCATCGTAAATGAGATTCATATAAGCTCTTTGCGCACTACCTGTCTCGTCGTTCAGGTATTCGAAAGATACGTCGGTAATATTCTCATTGGTACCTTGAGGGTTCAGAAGAGGAGGAACGCCGTCTAAGGAAGGATCAGGCGATGGATCAGGAGCAGAAATTACGTTATCATTTTCAAAAGGTCCTCTCAGGAGAAATTCTCCTTCAGATGAAGAGGGAGATGAATCACTCGAAGAAGTCTCGAATTCATCGTATGGACGCGAAGAATCCATCAACCATGAAGGTATCAATTGTTCGTCTGCCTCGGTTACTTCAGGCATTGGATTAAGCAACAACTCTTCAATAGAGCGTGTGCCTCCGTTTCTGTCATTGATACCTAATTCATTAGCAATGGTGAAGTAAATACCTGAAGAAGAAAATAAATACCTTTATTATTTTTGCGGCCACGGGAAGCCCTCAGACTTCAATAGATGTCAGCTAAAGAAGTAATTTTAAGGAATACTTTCTTGAAAGAATTCCTCTTGCAATGAAAAGAAAGCATGCAGAGAAACGAACAGAAAACGAGACTTAGGCAAATAAACTGAACGCACCGACCGAGGCGTTGCATTTGTCTTCTATGAAGATACGACAGAGACTGACATCTCTGATTTCCAAAATATGACATCAAGCAGAAAATAAAACATTAATTGGTATGATTAATTACATGTGCCATTGTGATACAGGAGAAGAAAATTGTATCAAAATAAAACTTTGATAAAAACTTCGAAAAAATGACGTAAAACAATCTGCTGAAAGTAATGATTATATGCAAAAATCACCAACAAAATAATCGTTACGTAATGAAAACTTTTACTCAATTACTCCCCAACTACTGCTTTAAAGACAGACTAAAGAATAGCTACAAAAATTGAAAAAATGCAGGCGAAAGAAAGTTTAGCAAAACGAAAGAAACGAATGCCAGTGCATTTTCCGGTGCAGAAGTAAATTATTATTACTTTGGGAACTTGTTTTAATTTTTACTTATTGACTGTTCCGGACACGCCGCGTCATAGGCTCAGATGTCAACGTTTCGGCCGCCATACTGCGATCTTCCTCAGGCTGATGGTCGCAGAATGGCGGCCGAAACTTTGGTACCTGTGCTAGGACACAGCGTCTCCCGGACAGCCAAGTAGTTGCTGACTCCGGTCGCAGAAACCTATTGTTTTAACTTTTTATCCGAAGAAAGTTTCCGTTAAGTTCTCTGTAACAAAGGTGCAAGGTCGTGTATATTAAATGCGTGTATTACGCAAATTCACTCTTGCCCGACCGTGCAGAAATAGCAATGGCCATCTCATAGGTCTATCCAACGTCATGACACATATACTAGTACACACATACTCAGGTCCTACCAGCTCATTCATTCAGTTTGCCAATATTGATGGAAGCGCTGCTGTGTATATGTCTGATACCTATTTCTAGATCTTAGCAGAGTATGCACTCCTGAATTCAAATAGAAAAAGCTGTTAAAACCGCTTCCGCGGCCGGAGTTAGTATCTATTTGAAATGCATTTCGCCCTCGGGAATTTTGCAGAATGGCGGCGGAGTTCACGTGACTAGGACGCGATATCTCTCGGACAGTCAAGTAGTTACTGAAAAATCTGTGGTTTACAGTAAACATTGAAAGTATTGTGTAACTTTATGAGAACGTGGAGTGCAAAGAAAAATCTGTAATATTAATCCCTCTCCCATGCGGCTTAAACCATCAGTTCACTAGTACAACTCTCTCTTCTCACTGCAAAATTTCATTTTATTTGTCGTTTGTTACTACGAACACTTTAGAGCTATGCAAATTTCGAATTCTATATATTCAGAGCATCCATGGCCTAGGGACGAATTGCAAGAAAGTTGAAGAAGCATGAAATGACACACTTCGCTCTGTGCTTTCGATTGAGCAACGTCGCTCCGAACGTTTCGCAGAACAGTGGTGGCAAGACGTTTCAGTGCTAGTACCAAACAGTATTAAGTGGACGGAAGTGCGTGTTTAGTGTTAGTGCACGATATTTATGTCCAACAATTCATCTTTGAGAACAGGGCAGTCAGTTTCTCAAGCCCTAGAATCAGTTACCAACCAACATGGCGGTCGCAGAAGACAGCCTGAACATCCCGGGCAGCAGCATGGATTACATCGAGGACAGTACTTCGCAGCGTCAACAACACTCATTCAACAGTTCTTATAGGACTGGATCATCATCGGCGCCTATGGAATCTGGGCAAGTACCATCACAAAAACAAACAACCGGACCACCCCATTCAGAAATGCCACGAAGCAAAGTAATGCAAGGTGAGCGAAACCGTGAGGACAGAGCTGACGCCAGTGACAGAGGCCCCAAACGCATGACCTTTCTTCAGAACTGAACACCCATAACAACTTGCGAAAAAACTATAATGTAGATGTGTCAAATAGTTTCAGGTTCTTAAATGAAAAGTTACCTGATGTACCAGTACATGTAAAAAAATTACCCCGAATCCATTTAACAGGAATTAGCAATCATACAGAATTTATAAAGGAATAGATCAAAGTTAACAGAAAACTTAACCTCTCAACTCAAGAACTAAAATTAAAATTCAATTCGCGACAATATCCGACTTCAGAGCCGCAGTTAAATACTTCATAAATTCTAATAGACAATTCCATACGTACTCAGATCCAGCTGAAAAGAAACATCAATTGAGATAAAAAAATCCTTACCGCAATCTCGGAAAACGAAATACGTGAAGACATCGCATCTCAGTTTACATCAGTTACAAAGATCACGAAACAAAACCAGAACAATGACCCCATACCAATAGTTGCTGTAGAATTCAACGACACCGAAAAAATAGAAAATGTTTTGGAATTAAAATTAACCAATAACCATTCAGTGTTACCGTTGCCTTGACTTTGGACACAGTAGAGATAACTATAATTACTGTTTCTTGTGTGTGTCTGTGCAAAAAACCACCTTTCAGCAAACTTTCCATCAAAGAAATCAACTCCTACTTGTAAGAATTGTATGGGGAAGCACAGGACTCTCCTCAGGTCAAACGAATGTACATATTATAGGAATGTAGTGGAAAAGAACAGCAGTAATGTAAAATCTAGTCCCAGATCCCGCCAATAACGCACGCCACCACCCAATCATTACTCAACGAACTCTCCATTCTTGCCTACAACAAATAATATTCCTAATTTCACTCAAAGAATTAATAATCGCAATTAACCAAGGAATACAAATAAAGCTTATCATCAACAAAATTACAATGGGCAAACAATCAATTTAGTCAATACGACAACAATAACTCCATTACCAACATCACACAATTCATCACCAGTTACGTAGGCAACCTCAACAAATCGCAAATTCCAACAATAATACAAAATATTCAGAACTCCATCACCTGCACAATTAGCAACGGTTATGGAATATGCACACCATCAAGCAATAACCATTCTCAATTGGAACGTAAATGGCATTGTAAAGACAAAAACACAATTTTCTACAGACAAAAAAATAGACATCGCGTACATCACCAAAACGCATTTGAGCCCAAGCAAAACATTCAGTTACCAGAATTCACAATCATCAGAGTCGACAGAAACGAAAATTATGAAGGTGGTGCATTAATTTTGTTTAAGGTTAGCTTTTGACCCCACAAAACAACCTTACCAAACACTTCAGATAGAAAAAAATCTAGATAATGTACGATATAGCAATAATCAAACACTGACTATAGCCACGTTGTATAAAACACCCAACATAAAAATCAATACTATCTCTATCAATAAATTACTACAATTTCCCAATGCTTTCTCCATAGCAGGAGATCTGAATTCGAAGAATTCTGCATGAGGATATCGAACAACAAACCCGGTCGGTAA
Source organism: Gryllus bimaculatus (assembly GCA_017312745.1). Classification (NCBI taxonomy): domain Eukaryota; kingdom Metazoa; phylum Arthropoda; class Insecta; order Orthoptera; family Gryllidae; genus Gryllus; species Gryllus bimaculatus. The sequence goes on along the minus strand of BOPP01000018.1, from coordinate 9,838,049 downwards.
ATACAGACACAGATTACAAAACACAATACAGCTTAAAATACTAGCGCTCACAGAACTAATCCATTTCCAATATGATTCTAATAAAAAATACAGACATATTAGATATAGGAATAACAAATTTGAAAGACCCATTCTACTCCACAGTTCATCATGAATTCGACTCGTACCATATTCCAGTTGTTATAACAACTAAATTAACAAACCCTCCATCCTCTCCTCCTCCTCCTATAACGCATATTTACAATATAAACTGTTTACTAGAACTATTTAAAAACTATGTTGAAAAATCAATACCAAAATTTCAAATCCTTAACTATTCAATTGAAATTAATCAAGTAAATTATTATATCGGTAAATTAAATTAGTTAATCAGTGAATTAAATAATAATAACAACAATAATAATAGCAATAACAATTAATGACTCTCAAAATACAACAATACTAGACATCAGAAAGAAACCTAAAAAAACACTATCTCGCAAAAATCCTGAATTAATAAAAGTTAATATAATGTAATCAATTTATTGAGGGACTAAATACTAAAAGCAATTCTCTTTGGCAAGTCAGAAAGAAAATTCTAAGCAAAAAGTACAGCATTCCCCGACTGTCAACTGATACTGGAAAAAAATGTTCGCCTATGGAGAATGCCGAGATTCTAGCAGCCCATTTTCCTAGCACATTTACTCCTAATGACTTCATAAAAATTCCAAACATTATGAAATTTTAAAATTTTTAAACGCTCCTTTACACAGCGTTCCTCGCAGAATTAAATTAATTATTGCCTATGAAGTTAATGAAATAATAAACAAATGTCAAATAAAAAATCTCCAGGACATGACCGAATTAATACCGCTATCTGCAAATGATACCAAACAATGCCATCGCATTTTTAAACAATGTATAGAACTCCATATTAAGAACAGGTTATTATCCCCAATCATGGAAAATCTCAATAATACATCCAATAGCAAAACCTAATAAAAATCAATCACGCGCAGAAAATTACAGGCCAATCATTTGTACACATCATGTCAAAAAGTTTAGAAAAAATAATTCTCGTCGGACTAAAAAAACACATGAATAAATCGAAATAAATAAAAATCCACCTCATCAATTCGGTTTCATATCCTGTTGGCACATGGACCGTCCATTTAATTCAAATTTTGCGCCACGCTTCGAACAGTTCAATTTCGCTGCTCTTCGAAGGCGGTTTAAAAGGAAAGATCATACATTTCAAACTTTCGCCGCGGAGATCTTACTCAGAAACCGCGCGATTTCCTTCCCAATTGAACAAATACTCATTTTTTGTACAACGTTCTTTGACATCAATTGTCAACTGCTTTCTGTTAGTTCGAAGAGTCTCCGAAAGATAGCATCATCTTCTTTGCGGCCGCAACGAAAAATTTACCCAGTACCAGATTACTTCGCTATGACCGCCCAACGAAAAAACGCAAAGGAGAAATCGCTATGTTTGTTAAAAATAATATATTATATCACGTGCAAACAATTAACAAAACCAATACTTTCGGAAATGTAAGAGTAGTCCTACAGCAGAACACATATCATGCACTCAAAATAATATCGATTTACCAACCAAATATCCCATACATGCCAGGCGATATTGATATGCTACTTACTCCCAATGAACCAACCCTCATTGTGGGTGACTGGAACGCGAAACATATAGTTTGGAGCAGCAGATTGAATACTCAGACTTCTAAACGATATAGAAAGACTAAACCTAACAGTTCATGCACCAGAAACCTCAACTTATTATCCTTATTGTCCCACAGTTCAGTTCTTGACTTCACTGTCTCGAGAGACATCAGTTGTAATATTTATGTTAAAGCACACGTAGCTCTCGAAATATCACCTCACGAAATTCGTTCCACCCACCCTCATAATCTACAAAAGGTAAACTGGCCATATTATCACCTCCTTGTCACACAACTACTACCACCACAACCATCACTCAAAACCACACAAGAAAGAGACTTAGCCATCAACTCGTATTTAACAGCCCCACCAACAAGAACCTACTCACCAATCGCACCCATACCACCCATTGTACAAAAAGTGATCTATCACAAACGACATACAAGAAATCACTGGCAGCAACACCGATCTCCATTTCTAAAATTGCACCTGAACCTACTCATCAAAATTGTGAGAAAACTCTTAGCTATCTCCTATACTTTAAAGTCACACTTTCAAACACAAACGGCAAAAGCATCAAACTACTCCTTATAGAACATAACACGGCGTATCCTGAATAAGCCTATCAATGTATATCCCCTTTCACCACTTCATCGGGTACAGCATCTTCACCATCTGAAAAATGCGATATGCTAGGGAAATACTTTGCTGCATCATTCACACCCCATCCCACGAACAACCCTGAACATGACAATTTCATCGCTGAAGAAGTCCTACAATAATAACAGTATCACAATGTCCAAAATTAATTTCTTCGTTAGAAATCATTAAATATATTTGTCTGTTAGCCCCCAAAGTATCAAACTATTTTGACCAAATCGCAGCGTACTTACTCAAATGTCTTCCTGTAAAAGACATTCTACACATTATAGCAATATTCAATGCTGTCCTTAGAAAATCAGCCTTCCCTCATAAATGGAAATATGCACATATCATTCCCAGATCCAAGTCGGGAAAACCAAATGACGACCAAGCAAGCTATCGTCCAATCAGTTTGTTATCGTGCATGGGAAAATTACTCGAAAAATACATCCTCACCAGACTTAATACTAGCTTCACCCCAGTAAATATAATATCTCATCATCAATTTGGCTGCCAATCTCAGCTTTATACATACCACCAATATTATGTTTGACAGAGGACATTATCGAAGGTTCTCATGACCATAAGCATACAGTAGCAATATTCCTTGATATCGCAAAAGCTTTTGATGCAGTATGGCATCCAGGACTGATATTCAAACTTCAGAACTCCCCAATATCTTTCACGCATAATAGGTTTCCTTAGTGAACGTACTTTTTCAGTGCGATTTCCCGGCGCACTCTAAACACAATATCCCATAAAATCAGGAGATTCACATGGTTCGAGCCTCTCCCCAACCCTATTCAATATCTACGTAGCTGACGTACCCACCACACCACACAGCAATCTACTCCAAAAACCGAGACATAGGAACATCACTAGAGCATCTACAAGAGCATCTCAACGTATTATCCGATTATGCACAAAAATGGCATCAGATAAACGCAAGCAAGAGTCAAGGAAAAATATTCACTCTTCGAAGACCCCTCGACCCGCCCACACTCACCTATCATAACATAGCATAGATAGCATAGAACGCCACGGCAAAATACCGAGGAGAATTATTTGACAGATGACTCTCATGGAAGTCAAATATTATACTCAGAATTGCAGCCAATTATACACACACACACACACACACACAGAACACATCAATTATATCCTTTACTTAAGAGCGCGAAAATAAGGCGATGTACGATTTTTCGAACATTTAAATAGTTTCGAAGCAGTTTTGCGAGAAATTAAGGCACCTTTCAAACCATTATTTTCTACAAAAGACCGAGATTTTTCTCTTATTTTCTCGGCAAGATCAGAGAATTGTTATAAAAATGGCGCAGGTCCTGTTTTTGGAGAACTATTTTTGGAGAACTGGAATTTTCAAACTGTATTTTCAAAAATTGCCAAAAAATTAACAATGCAAAACTAGAAAATTAATTGTAAGGATTTTCCCTCAATCTCCTTCTAAAAACTTAAATCTTGAAATAAGGCCAAGTACATTTTTTTAAAAAGAGTAATTTTGCATTGTAATTTTTGCTTAAAAAAAGGTTATTTAGAAAAATTATATTGATATATTTATGATAGAGATTTCATTCTTAATGAAATCTGTCCTTCAAAATAAGATTTTTAAAAAAAGGTCATGAATATTTCTTGAAAACATATCTAGTTTCCTGGAATCTGCTAAATTGCAAGTTGGAAGATCCCACACATCTTTTGTCAGTATTCACGAGTTCCTGTCACAAAATGACAACGGAAACGCTGCGTCATGGCAGTTTTAAATTCAGAGAATTCTTATGCTTAATGTCTCACTGTTAAGCGATAATGTTGTTGGCTCTACAGAACGCAGATGGTCGAATTTGTGATGCATGACTTTTGACTATAGTGATGTATGACTATTACTTCTCACCCCTAATGTCCAACGATTGGAAATGAGGTTTGATGTGATGGCTGAGAAACTTTAATATGGACAGAAATAGCAAAATTATAATACTTAATCTTTACTAATGCGAGAAAGTAAGGGCTATCGTTGGACCAGTACTTTCATGTACCGATAATTTCAATTATTAGAATTGGAAATGCTTTGTAAAAATTTTAGTAGAAGAAAATATTTATTGAACATTTGTTGTATTTATTGTACCTTCTTATTGTTTTAATTGAAAATGTCATGTAATTATAATACAAAATTTAACGTTTACCGAACTTTTCTGCAAAGCTTTGGCTTGGCTTCATCTCACGTGATTAGGTTGTGCTTCATTAGTTTAAAAGGATCTTTGTCGTCTTACTACGTACTTATTTCCTAAAGAGTTTTTTAATGTTTCGATAGAAATCCGCGACTTTTCGACAGAAAAACTCTTATCGATAGTCTCTAGTATTGAAAAAATGGCTACATTTTGTTCCAATACGCAGTAAATTACTATTTTAACTCGTACAGTCAGAATCCAAAAGTGGAAAGAATAGTTTTGTATCAACTTTGTTCCAGAATAGAGTATGAAATCTCTAATTTTTCGAATGTTGCAAAAGTATACACCTTTTTTGACGTCTTTCGACAGCTGCAATACAAACGACAGAGATTTTCTTGCTTAATGAAATGTATTATCGAAAGATAGATCTAAAATACGTTCCTGTACAGTTTCTCAATCACACAGAAGTTTTCGTGAAATTTTGCGTGAAATATTGGCAATTATAAAACAAACATTTTTTCAAACCCAGCTCCAATTTTTTCTTAACATTTTCTCGTAAAGAACTCGAACTCGTAAAGAACGACGAGAAAGCGCCAGACGTATTTACAGAGAAATATCTGTACCTACGAAAATCGCAGAAAACTAACATTGAAAAGTGCATTGTTGATAATCAAGATTTTTCATCATAAATTAAATCTATTACAAGAATATAAAATATGTATGAAAGGTGATGAACAATTAAAAAAATAGTTTTCGCGTTATTTCTACTTGAAATTATTGAAATTAAAAAAAAATCTCGAACACCGCCAAAATTCCTTCCGTGGCTAGAGCAAAGGACGTCTAAAAAACGAGGCAGATCTCATTTTCATTAAACTCTCTAAATTTGCAAAAAGTGCAACAGTTAGGATTAATGCTAGCAAGATTGTACTGTTGTAGCACTTCTAGTTTTTTTTCTCTATTTTTTTCTACGGATAGAGCAAAGAAGTCTTTAACAAATGGGACCAGGTCTCATTTTCGTTCAACTCTGAATATTTGCAAAAAAATATACAATGGGAAAATGCATGTGCTATTAGAGCACCACCAGTGTCACGTGTTTATTACATTTTATAAGTACCTTTTATGGTAAAAATGTTTTCTTCACATGCAACGGACAATTCAAAGATATTCCAAATAGTGAATTAGAAAGATAATTCAATATATTATTTCGAAGAATTGCGTATTTTAGTATAACCAACAAGAAACTTTTTGAGCATGATAATTTACTTTTCTGTAGTGTTTAAATTCTCAGAAGAATTTCAAGCAATTATTCTGAATAGGAGCAAAACACAAACGTATACTAAAAAAAGGAAAGTCTTCTAATTGTGTTAAGCAGCTTAGGTCCATCCCATCAAATACACTAAACACCAATTTTTAATAAATCGTTTATCCCTTTTATAGATGCACCTAACTTTTGCAATATTTAAATACATCAAATAAATGAAATAAATGTAATACAGTTAATTATAAAATATTGACAAAGATAATGTTTGTTGCTCTGGCTATGTTTTCATGAATTCGTTTGCCTATTTACCATTCAATATGATCCTCATTGATTAGTACGGTTGAATTATATTGAATTGCATTAATGCCTTATTTTAAATGGCGAGACTCGGGTAATCAGACCCTCTCTTCCGTCCGACCACGCAAATTTCGCTACGCTCTTTTCACCAACTAGCAGAGGAAGGAGGTATTTCTTGGGAGAGAAACAGGCGATTTTTGAATTTAGCCCAGAGGTGTCATTTAGGCTTGAAAATCTTTTACATGCAAGTAAATCTACTAACATGCGACAGCCGGCTTTACTTCCCTCCGGAGGAAGGCGTACGAAGGTTTTTTGGCCCTTAAAAAAACGCGCGGCTTCGATCCGGTTTGAACCAGCCTACATGATTATACCAGTACGATACGCTAACCGTTACACAAACGCTGTGAAGGGAGAAGGAAAATTAGCCATTTATATTGCAGTTTTTCGTCTTATGATGTCATAATCAGGAGTGCTTCCAATCGAAATTAATTTAAGGAAGCCTATCTAGTGGTGCTGTACTTCGCAAATTTCGTCAAACTCATTGAAACAGCTTAATCGCTAATCCAAAATCTCAGTACAACTGTCGAATGTCAACGCCGTAAAAAACACGTAATTGAACCACCAGATGTCATTCAAATACAATCATATCATAGCGACCCGGTCAGTATTAATTTTTTTAAATTCGGTAATTAATTATGGGCACGTCATATCCGAAAAATCTTTCTTGACAACATACCTTTAAATCATCATACATACATACATACACATACATACATACATGCATACATACATACATGCATACATGCATACATGCATACATGCATGCATGCATACATACATGCATGCATACATACATGCATGCATGCATGCATGCATACATGCATGCATAGATGCATACATGCATGCATGCATAGATGCATACATGCATGCATACATGCATGCATACATGCATGCATGCATACATGCATGCATACATGCATGCATACATGCATGCATGCATACATGCATGCACGCATACACGCATGCACGCATACACGCATACACGCATACACGCATACATGCATACACGCATACATGCATACACGCATACACGCATACATGCATACACGCATACATGCATACACGCATACATGCATACACGCATACATGCATACACGCATACATACATGCATACATGCATACATACATACATACATGCATACATACATACATACATACATGCATACATCTATACATACATACATACACATGTAGCTAGGGTCGAAAATTTGTCACCTCTGAGAAAATTCGTCACACTAGGACCTTCCGGTCTGCAGCGGAAATGCTGTACTTCCAGATATCCTTCCTTTCCCTTCCTGATCGTATACCCATCGTTAGAGCGAGAATGACGGGTATTTGGATATTCCCCTATTTTCTAATAATACAAACCCTCTGATTTAGAAACACTCCGGCAGGTGTCGGGGTGTGAGACAGGGTTGTAACTTACTTTCAAGAATATTATATTGGTGTCATGTATGAGGAAACAGTTGAAATACACCAAAACTTCGATTTAACAGACATAGAATCTGCTTACAACCACAACTGTCTTACAAACCGTTAAGCGTAGTACTTATTGCAGCGTAAAATTTATTTGGATACTGATTGTTAATTAATAAGCGAAGGTCGTGATAAAAGGAATTTATTTCCCATTTATGCCTAATTTTCACAATGTAAGTTTCGTTAGGATATTAAAAAAGATACGGGATTCCACGACTGATCTTAAAAACTGAAACTCCACACTGATAAATGGCTGGATAATGATGGATATTAGATGAGAAAATAATTTAATGCAACTATTTTACAACGTAATAATATTCGTATAAAAAAATTTTTGTTTGATAGCTAAACGCACGTCACTTCTTCGATATCCCTCGTAATTGTTTGTGGGCAAAAGAAGCTTGTTATGTTCGAATACTGGAATCAAAATTCGGTGTCAGAATTTTCGACACCGTCTCGGAATACATCTGGTAGAAGCCGATAACTGCCTGGATGAAAATGTAAGAAGCTGCCTGTTCTATTTGGTGGTTTCCGTGGATTCCTTTCATCAATTGAAGTGCAATTCGGAGTAGTTTTCATAACACGATCCCAAGACTCCTGCTAAATATTTCCTTACTCATCCAAAGCACATTACCAGTTTTGGAGAAGAGGAGTGCGCCAATTTCCAATTCCAATATTACGAATTTCCCATTGAACACTGAGAAAATGATGTTGGAACAACCGAAGTAACAAACAAAATGCTGTAATTTGTAGAAGTTGAGTTTAACTAGTGGTGCTGCAATATCACATCTTCAAAGCATTATTTCTAACTTTTGTAATTTTCAAAAATTCGGAGACCCCCAACTACTCGGGAAGCGTTGTCTCCCGATCTTCGCCACGTATAGCTATACTGATGATGACAGCACATTCGTCGAATGTCGGCCCTCTTAACAAATCTAAGCTGACAAAGAAGACTTCTGATATTTCTTCCTTAATATATGTATTGAGGATGTCCTTGAATAATGTAAAGAACACATCACCAGGATTGCCACAAACAATTAAAAGTTACCAATATTTCACGCACAATTTACGAAAAAGCTTCTTAATTTTCGAAAATTGTTCATTTAAATATTGACATTATTATATTTAAAAATGTGACATTTAAATATCTCTCTTTAAAGAACAGATTTCATAATTTCATAAGGAAAAGGTCTCCATCTTCAATAATGTAGTTGTAGGAAAACGTCAAAAAATTGAACTTTTGCAATTAAAAAAATTTAGAGAGATCATTAAAAATAGATTAGCACCATTTTTGAGTGTTGTGTGCTGTATCCAAAATAAGAGAAATTAATTTTAAAAAATGAAGGCATTTCTCAGAAAATGTTACTTTACAAGGATTCGTGTAATGCACCTCGAAAAATCAAAATATTTTTTGAATATTTGCTGGATGGAATTTTCCTTTGAAGAAAATGGCCTGAAAGGTGTAGTCTTTATCGTTCCACACAGGTGGACAAACGGGCGGAGTTTTCTCTTTGACGGATCCACAAAACGTTATTCTGCCAAGTCGCACTATGAAGGGAAGGAACGTGGTTTGTCAACTATTGGAACAAGATTTATCAACTCTTTCGTTGTCAGGGTTCCATATCACGACTTTTTTGTCGAAAAATCTCCAATTTGTGCCCCAGCAATACCAATTTTTCAATATGTAAGTACGTAGTCTAGAGAGGAAGTAAAAATTAAATTAACCTCAAACATTGATTTTATTGGCAGTGTTAACGGTTAATTCATATTTTTTTTCCGACCGGAGGGAATTTGGAAATCAATGATATGTCGCTAATAATGTTTGCCATTAAACAAAACTGAATTCCGGATTTTTCTGTAATTTACACATTTGCTTTTAAAAATAAACGTCTTCATATTTGCTTAGAAAAATATTTTTAAAAAATATTAAAATGTTTTGCATCTACATCTGTTTTACATCCGTAAATCAAAAGCTTAGTGGGCGCGTAACAAACATTTGTTTGAGTGGCCGCGAGAAATTGAGAGAAAAGAATTTTAATTTGTTACGCATTAGTTACGGTATTTAATCTTGAGTACAGGCTAAGCAACTAATTACGCTTTTTTAATTTACTAAAAATATAAGTAAAATTATGAATTGTTGAAAATAATACGAGACATCGATATTCACAACCGCATGAATGTGATCACAATATTATTTAGCCACCTGCACATATTTATAAACATCTCGTATAATTGAAATAAATTCAAAATTCTCTCTAGCGCTATTGATTTGAATTGTCAAATATGTCTACACCTCCATAGGACAGTATTCATTTCGTAGAACACTGACATAAATGTACAATCAGATGACTATCAGTAATATGAAGTTTTGATTAATATATCGCCCTGCACTGCTCACAACTAGAGCGTAACCTCGTATATAAGTCACATCTGCGTATGTCCAATAATCTCATGACGTATTTGATTGTTTAAAACATATATTTTAATGTCAGGATTGTCACCCACACCTCTGTAACACGTACTGGTTACCCAATCATTTCCTGATCACAACGGGGAGTTCTAAAAATATTCGTTATCTGACATCGTTCATTAAATGAAATTACAGTCATTTTGCATTTATGGGCCCGCAAAGATTAATATTATGTCAGTAAGAAATATATATATAATTAATATACCTACAACACACCCAAGAAAAAAAGTTTTCAATTGATGTAAACAATTTAAACTAATTTTGAGATGTGATGTAATTGCATTTAATGCACCGCATAGGATTCACAATTAACAATCTAGGCAAAGCATGCTATTCACTGAATGTAATTCATGTTCAACGTACCTAAAGCATAGAGTTGCAGCAGCCATGTAAAAATTATTAGCAGCATGAAGATTGCTGCTAAGCCAATGAATTTTACAAAATCGGGCATGTTGTGTTGTCAGGCGATTTCAGCAGTCCAGAGACACGAGCAAGTGAAATGTTCACAGAAGATTAACCAGATAGTTCACAAATCAAACCCGCAAAAGCAGCACTAATGCAACAGGCTGCGAGCACAATTCAGCAAGTGAGTGGCGGCAGGCAGTCGCCACTAGAGGCAGACGTAGGGCTCAGGCAGCAGTCACACCCCGACTCTTCGCTCGCACTTGGCCTACAGCGCAGCGCCAACGACCACACTACCACTGTCTCTGCGGGCTGTACACGATGTAGTGCAAGTGGGGCACCCGCGCTCAAGAAAAGGATTCCGAGTTGCCCCCAGCGTTCCGTCAGCCCCTCTCCGCTCGCCCCCGCTCCTCGTCCTCCCACCGGCTGGCCGGTAGGGATTCGCGGGCGAAGTGCGAAGACGCGATGGTGGGGGACGCAAGAGCACCTCTCGACCAGAGGTTCCGTTCCCCCTCTGCCGACCACCTCGATTGCTGGTGGGAGATCGCGCACTGTAGACATTCAATTAAAACCCTCATAGCTTCATTTTCTCGGCCAATCCGAGACGGCGCTGTGCATTTGAATTGTTCCTCGGCGCGACGGCCGTGATCCACCGTAGGCTGTTCACTAGCCACTCGATTCATAAAAGAATTTCTACTTACTCACATACTGTGTACTTACGATGTAAAGACTAATTATTGTAATTCTACAGAGGAAAGTGGCGGCTCATATTTGATATCGAAATGTTGGATAAATGTTGTTCGTAGAAAATTACATCCTCTCTCGAACTCGTTGGGTAGTCAGAATTCTCGTTTTGTGTGTCCTTGATACCGAAAAATTGGCTGAGGGCAAAACGTCTGTTTTGGAGAAAATCGTCTGAACGCTTTGTATGTAACGTTGTCCAAAGGCCTATGAGCGTTGTCCAAAGACATATGAATGACACAGACGATATGCCATAAACATTTTTTTCGTGTCAAGGAGCTACAAAATTTGGATTCTGACTAGGGAATGAGTAAGAGGAAGGTATTTACTGCCTATAGCAATAACATTTATTCCCTTTTTTTACAACATAGCCCTACAAAAGGAGTTTTCTGACGAAACGTCACCCTGCACCATGGCAGTAGTTTCCACCAAGTTTCACCCGTACTATTACTATAGTCCTCTTCACTACGTATGAGCGAGGTAGACGAGAAAGTAAAAAGTCCACAAATCAGTTTTCTCGTGGAAAGGCAGTTTCGGAGAAACATAACTATTCAATTCCGTAACTAATCTGTTGAAAATATTTTATTTAAATTGGTATTGAAAATATATAAATCAATAATTGGCTGATAGAAGTACGATTCCCATATTTCCGTCCTCATGTTCTTTTTACTACTGATTTTTGTTTTGTCACAGTCGTATTAATGCAATAAAATATAGGGAGAAATCGGAGGTAGAAATACGTAGTATTCTCACGCAGTATTTCTTTTATTAAAAGACCCTCTTTTATTCAGGTTCAAGTCATACTTCGGAGTAGAGAAACAGATTTTCATTCATATGTGTCAGTACCCTCTGAGTATCCCAGGCAGAGGAGCCTGCTTAAACTGCCAGCGTCGCTAGCCGAATTGCTTAACTACGCTCCGTGAAGTCACGGAAGTTGGGCATCTCCAGGCATCGCCGTTGTCTCGATAGGTGATTGTTTGGGAACTCTGGGGATATAACTGCATCGAGGTCCTGACCGAAATGAGAAAAGGCATTCTTAACTTCGATTGCCAGTTAAAGTAAACAATTAATTTGAATTTGAGTTGAGCACCTCCTTATGTTAGATACTTTTTATGAAATCAGTCATATCGCAATTTATTAACATGTCCAAATTACTCTTTGTCTTGGCCACCCTAGGTCTTGGAGGCAGGACATCCCTTGCAGCCGTAAGTTGCACACGTCCGACCCTTGCCCTTTTGACTGCCTGCTAAAAGGTAGTATGCCGAGTGCCGGGGAGCGTTGGGTAAGAGGAATTTTCACTCGGCTGGCTACTGGGGCCACCCGCAATCCTTCAAGGTCAGTTCTGGGAAGAGATCGCCAGTCCGTCCACGTGATGCGCTTGTCCCAACGTCTCTCATTCTTGCAGGCAAAGGAGTCTACTGCCTTGTTTTCGAATTATTATTTACCGGGACATATACGATTAATGTCTGGATGAATGAAAAAACGAGTTGATTTGATCAAAACTGTTAATGAATAGATTGTTTGTCGAACAAAAAAAGAAAACGGTGTTTAATAATAATTTAATAATAATAATTTAATACTACTAATAATAATAACGTATAATTAACGTTATGAGCAATGATATTAAAAATATAATATATTAAATAATTCATTCAGTAATATTACATTTAAGTTGTTCTATCCCTCCTTCTCTCAGTTCGACAAATTAATGTGTTACCACAGGTGTCTAACTTAGACAGGGTATACTGTATTTCGATATTAAGGACTCAGGAACCGTAGATTTTGACAATACGTGTTACTAGAGGAAGTAATTTACTACATATAGGAAGATTTATCCACCTTTGTTTACCAGGGCGACACAATACGTGTTTTTATGTCCAAAATTGCATAATTTTTCCACAGCATTATAATACCGTACTTATCCTTACTACATAAGTAAATAGTAAGGCGGTTCCTCGAGTGGCTCATGAACAGCTAGCTTTCATTCGTGCGGCCCCGTGGTTCGATTTCCAGTCAGGGCAGAGAGAAATTGTACCTTTCTACTACAAATCGTCTCAGTTTCTGTAGCGGTGTGACGAAATATCACGAAGGCAAATTAAAAATATCTAGGTACGGTGATGAGAATGCGTTGAGATTACCCCGTGAATCCCTTACCCCAGGGGTGAATAATAAATAAAAAACTGGGCCCAGACCTAGGAACTGCGCTAGCTGGCAAACGTATTAATCCGAAACTGAATGCCAAATACCTGCATGCTAATGGTAAGAGGACAAAATAAAAATTAAGAAAGAACGGCTCCAAATTTATTCTTTAATTTTGGTTTTCGAATAGAGAAACCTTCAAAACATTGTGGGTTTCATTTTCTTTTAACTTTTTCTTTTTAAAAATTGCAAAAGTTAAATTTTTCCGTTTTTTTCTGCAACACAAAGTTGAAGATAGATTTTTTCTCCAGGAAATCTCTATTTTTAAAACTAGATCTTGAAATAATATCAATGAGAAACTTCGAAGTTTTGAAAAATGGCGAATGGAAACCTTTTTTTCTGAACCGTCGGGAAGATTTTGTTTTATCTGAGGCTGGTGGTGAAAAGGTAATGTGAATTTCGTGCTAAACGCGGGAACCAGATTTGGTATTCGAGCGTAGAAAAAATTCAGTTGGAAAGGCTTTTACAATTTCAGGTAGTTTAAAAAATGCATTACCATTACACATAATGCAAGAAAACATGTACTGTTGAAGTAGCACTAGTTTTTTAGGGTTTCTACGTTTTCACTCAGTTCTCCTTTCTCATACCCCCGGACCAACCCGCTGGCTCCTCGCCTTTTCTGTTAAATACGCCAAATGAATGGGTGAAAACGAGAACGATTTAAGTGACATTTTATAAATTATGAGAAAAATGTGTTTATTTTATACTTTATTTCAGTGGCAATGTATTTTTGTGATTTTAATCAACAATTGATATGTCGTGGTTTCAATGATGAAACACCACGACTTCACAGTGATATTAACTTAACTGAACATATTTCTCAGAATTTATAAAATGTCACTGGTACTATTCTGATTTTCAGCCATTCAAATGTCTGCGTAGGCAGGTCGCATGCTCGAGGGGCCTTCCATGAGGTGGGCTGAGGTAGTGCTGAAAGAAAGGACTGAGGGAAATTATAACATTTCAAAGCTATTGCACGAAGCCATTGTCAATACCACCATCATCACAAATTAAATTATTGACACCCAATATTGACATTATCTCAGTAATTCCCTTACCCTCGATTGCCGCATGTAGCATCCATTTTGTATTGCGGGTTGCCGAGATGAACAACGGGAGCCATTGGGAAATCACTAGTGCCCGTGAATATTGCTGAAGAGCGAATCTCATAGCATGCAAGGTAGGCATATTTGGGTAGATGGCTGGTGCCCAAAAGATGACTATGAGACGTAATTGCGAAAAGGGCCCAACAAAATTTTGAAAAGTCGTTATGTCCGTTAATTCACCGTCTTAGGCCACCTGTAAAACTTCCCCCGTGAAGATTGCTATCAACGTTTCACCTGTTTTCAGATATCTCATGCTGCCTGACAATATTTTGAAATTACTTCTAGGACATTATCTATATCTGCTGGATAAACTACGATAACTTTAGAAGTGAATGCAACTTATTGCGGGTATCAGATATCCTTAATAATGGTAATTTTTAGGAAAATATTAATATTAGGGCGATAAGTGGTTTTCTTACCTGATTTTTTTCTAACAAATATTTTTTCAGTAATAACTACCCTTACACTATCTTAATGCACCTTTTGTAAATATAATTCCATTTATTTTAAATAAAAGACCAACCATAATTTTCCATAAAACTTATTCCTTATTTGCGATTTAACTATGTACAATGTCACGAGATATTTGACATTTCCAGTTAGAGTTATTGTTAGGTTGTTTTGTTGCGTTGTGTATTATATCTATTATGGAGTTTCTTACGGCATCTAAAATAGTTTCACGTTCGATTAACCAATTCTCTTTCTTTAAAAATTCCGATAAGCGTGGCAGCACATAACTTACGCATTGTCAGGAGAGGGTTAAAGGTCCATCTATGATTTTGTTTTTACGTTTCAATTTCTTAAAGAATTTGAAAACCCTTGATATCATGTCTGGTTTGATTTGTGTTTAAAATATGATGAAATTTGCTACATGGTTTGTTACAATTTGCGTTTCATAGCGTCTGCGGAAGCGGAGAAGCATGTCCAGACCATTCTCTGAAAAATACCACACAGTTTAAAAACATTTGTAGTATTTTATGTTTTATCTTTATGTTTGACAAAGTAGAATCTTTTATTTTTATTTTATTTAATAGCTAATTATTACAAACAAATTAGCTTACTTGATCCTATGTGGCTAGGCCGAAGACCTTTAAGCCATTACAATACCTACATCCTTTCGTGTTCAAATCTTTTGAATTCTGGTATTCACCTCAAATGGTCTCTCCATCGCATCGAAGCCTCGGAAAAGAGACCATAAGGTACGGCTCGGTAAAAAAACCCTGAGGGGGGAAAACCTGCCGTCAGAAGCAGAGTACATACTAATCTATCCGACGTTTATTTTAACTATTTATTTTCTGGCGCGGGCGTCCCGCCGTCTCCTTCCAGTGCTTGGCCTCCTCAGCACCTGAATCAAACAGCGCCACAGAAGATCGTCCGCACCACCACCTCTGCCCTTATATTTTCAATCCCCCCTTACCTTCACCCCCTAAAGTGCTTATTACTATGCCAGTTTTATTTTATTTATATTATTGACCTGTTATTCACCAATTGACTACGACTTATGACTTATTTCTTAACTGTTTACTAACTTAACATTAAATTACTGATTAACTTACTTATTGTTAGCTTATTGACTTATTAATTTCTCTTCAGTCTAGGCTCCGCTGAAGCTAACCGGTGCTGTTTTCCCACTCCCTAATTTCAGTTTCCCTAATGGTCCGAACCTTTCCTAAAAATGTTTCTGATTCTTACATAAATTTAGACCTTTTATCACCTAAAATGTTTTGAGCGAGCGTTACGTTCCTGTTTAGGAAGTAGTAATTTCCCATTCCCATCCATTTTTTTCTCCATGTTTCGGTTGCACAGCAAATTAAGTGGATGTGGATCCAGTCTTCCCTATCACCGCAAAGCACACAGATGCCATTACCACTTGCGTCCTTTAGTCTACGCTGCATCCACCCGCCAATCCTGAACCAAGCGTATCCCCCTCTTGCGTCCTTTCCGAGAGTATGTATGTAACTTTCGCAACCCCATATTGGACTCGCATGGATTTGAGCTACCAGTGAACGTTTTTCAGCCGTTGCTGCCCAGATCTCTTGCCTCTTTATATCCGCAAGTCTATCGGAAATCAGCCTTTCTATCTCACGGGTTCCCGTATCTCCCACCATTTCCGGAGAGACGTCTCCCAACCCTGCGCGGTTAAGTAGCCGTTTAATTTTGTACGCCCAGTAGCGATGGTCGCTTCCCTGCCATTGCACTCTAATGCACATATGTATAAGTGTGTCAGCCTGTTCATCTGCTAATTTAATCCAAAGTTTAATAGGTTTCATTTTAAAATCTCTCCAAATGCCTATACTACCGACCTCTCTTAAGACTCCGGCATTTGCTGCGCATCTAGAAACTCCTAGAATTAATTTGAAATAATCTGTTTCGATGCTTTCTAGTCGATCTATCCCATCCACTCCCCAGATTTCTGCCCCATAGTTCATAGCTGGGAGAACTAACGATTTGAACATTGTATCGCACACTTTTACCGGCAATCGCGGAACCTTGCGCACTGCGCAAACGATTTCTTTGAGCGCAATTCTTCCTTTGCTGGGAGCCGTCAATATATGATTATTCCATCCCCCATTCATGGAAAATTTTGCACCAAGATATGTCAATGTTTTGACGCAGTCAATTTCTTCCCTAGCGTACTACCATTTCTCTTTGGTACCCCAGATAAATCCATTCTTGAAAACCACTACTTTCGTTTTTTGAATATTTACTTTTAGCCCCACGTCTCACTATACCGTTCTAGCATATTTAAACTCTTCTGTAAGCCCTCAATCGTCTCCGAACATAAGACTAAATCATCAGCATATAATAGTCCTGGAATTTTCAGGCCATCAATTACCGGAGCCGCTGTATCCGCTTCCTGTACCCACGTCAATAAATCATTTATAAACAAGATAAACAGCAGCGGTGAAAGAGGACACCCCTGACTTACTCCTACTGTCGATTTTATTTTTTGCGTTGTATTTCCGTCACCGCAGCTGACGCAGAAATTTACTTACATGCTCTGCAACACTTTTAAAACTCTACGTTTTAGTAGAATTTTTTATATTGCATAACTGTTTCTATACAATTAAACACTACACTGACCATCAAATACGAAAATAATATTTATTTTAACAATAATAATCAAGCATTAGTTTAAAATTGTATTATATAATTTTAAAACATACATTCTGTAACATGTAATGTTCTTCATTGTCTGTGATTATGACCCCCATATAAATCAGGCTTTTGTTCAGTTTCCGCGATCCATTGTAAAAACAATGAAATAGCCCGTTATTTTACCTCTGGACATAAATGTAGCTTCACTATGCGCACGTGTAGTTGAGCTCTCGTTTTACTAGTTGTGGTAGGAGTAGAGCCAGTGGTGATAAGGGCTACTATTTTTTTATAAATATAAAAACTCAATTGTGTAGTTCGTTTACCAATGCAATCTGTTTTCTATGACTTGGGAGCGAAAATGTATATTTTTAAATGTTAATACCTTTCTTTTGTATGTATTTTTATACATACATGTATTTCTATTTTGCATTAAAATTTGTGGAACTGGTACCAGATTGTATTTCTCCCCCATACGTCATATACAGATTTTACTGTTCATTGACAAAATAGATCAAATCAAATAGTAAACGTTGGTAAACACACTACATTACTATTCAATTTTCTTGAGCAGAAGTTCGGAATGTCTTCACCATATGGAGATAAACACATGAATAAGCGTGTCTGGAAAAACTGCACTCAATGTTTCTGCGCACACTTTAACATGCAGCTACAATGCGTCTATGCATATGTTTTTCTGTTGTTTGAACCTCTAGGTACACGCGGCTTTTACGAACACCATTCGAAAAAGTCTAGTGGTGAGGAGTTTGGAGAACGCGCGGGCAAGCAAATTACACTTTTTTTTTAATTTTAGAACTTGTTGTGTTAACGTTTTGTTTCGAAATTCCCTTTAATAGCACATCAGTTACTGAAGGGATCTTACCGACTTGAAGTGACATCATGAATTTCATTTCAATTGATTTTATACTTATGAAAAAAATACGTCCGATTCGCTAACCGTTACACCATCGCCGCCGCCTGCGCGAGGTGTGGCCGACATCTATCGGTGTTTATTCGTTTTGTTCACGAAGAATACAACAATATTGTAGACCGCTTTGTAAGATTAGGAAGCTTAAAGAAAGTTTGTGAACAGACGGTATTTAAAATAATGTGTGAAGTATTGGAAAATTCAAAAGGATCCTGGAAAAACTTGTCAACCATTAGCTTTGATGGTGCACGATGTGTATGTGGGGTTTGTTTAGTGTTCAAGCAAAATGTAAAGCTATGAATTTGAAAATATTGTGCGTTCATTGTTTTCCTCATTCCTTAAAACTGGCTTTTAGTGAGAGGTGTACTTTTTTCCTAATAATCCAGTTGTATTTGATTTCTTCGGTGTAATTCAACTGATTACACTTTTTTGAAAGCATGCCGTATTAGAACATGTAATGAAAAATTGGAAAAACAGCTTGTGATATTAAATTCATTGTCTCAGACGTGAGGCGCATGTCGAGCAGAAGCTGTGAGCGCTATTAAGATACAATACATTTTAATGAATTAAAATGTATTGTATCAGTGAAAACATTAGAAAAGTCCACAAACAATCCGAAAACATAAGTAAATGCATCAAACAATCTGATACATATTTTAGATTTTAAATTTATTTTAGTTCTCGACGTT
Source organism: Gryllus bimaculatus (assembly GCA_017312745.1). Taxonomy (NCBI): domain Eukaryota; kingdom Metazoa; phylum Arthropoda; class Insecta; order Orthoptera; family Gryllidae; genus Gryllus; species Gryllus bimaculatus. Next base: position 9,818,849 of record BOPP01000018.1, on the reverse strand, counting down.
TTCCATTCCATTTTATAAATTATCCTAAAAGTCAGTACTACTCTTCAAACAAAAGAAATTAATATGTCTGCAATTGAACAAGTGCAATTGATAAAAGCTGATTTAATTAACTTTGGATGTCCAAATCCTTCGGAAGCCCGCCGGCCGACCCCGGACAATAAGACAGCAGAATTAGTTGAAACATTCTGAATGAGGATGCTTTTAAGCCTTCTCTTGCATAAGTTCGGTGTGATGCTGTAACGTTCCTCAAATAACTTCACTTTTTCGCCTACTTCTTCTTCGTCCTTTTCTTCTGCGTTTTTTCTCTTCCCTCTCCCTCACAAACTTTATCATTTTACTTTTTGACCCCTCCCCTGTACGTCTTTTCTTTTCTCTTTCACGAAACTTCCCTTTCACTACTCAGTATACATAGTTCTATGAATGTTCGGCTCTAAGCCGACATCCTGATTGAGGTTGCGTTTACTCAACTCGCTTAAGGTGTATGCCGGGATGGTCCCTAGGTTTGTTCTCCCAGACGTAATGTATCAGCTTGTCCTCCCCTCTTAAAATGTTACTACTCTAAATGTATGTAATTCAGTGGTTAGGCGAAGGCAGGCCCTATGCCTGAGCCTCGCTATTAATAAATGGATGCATTAAGATATATATATGGTGGTTATTATTATTATTATTATTATTATTATTTGAAAATCGAGTCACCTCAGTTCGGATTTAAACGAAACTAGTGGTACTACAACAGCACATGCTTCCTAGCATTATTTCTCCCTTCTCATCTATTTTATACTACCACATAAACCTTCAAAAGTGTTTTCAACCAGTAATTTTTTTCCGTCCCGGGACTCGAACTCAGGTTCTCAGGGTGATCGCGCTTTCTTTCATACCATTGCCCTACAAAAGCGCCGTGCGCATCAAACTCGGGCCAATGCTTAAAAATTTAATTGTCTCAACTCAAAATTTTTCAAAGAGCCAATTTCTGAAATATACGAAAATACAAGAATTTCGCAGAAAATGAGACTAGCACCATATATTTTACTGTCCATTGTTACATACTAGAAGAAAATGTAATGAACAAATATTTCACAGTTTTGGAAAAAAATAATTTGTTTAAAAACTTCATAAATTTCAGACAAAACCGCATTCGTTTTTATGTTAATATACATGAACTTTTCTAAAGTACTGATTATTTGTAACAGACTTTGTTTAAGGCAAACATTGCTATCTTAAATTTTGTAATTTTGAAATGTTACCTTTTTCCAATTTTCGAAAAGACGGAGAGTTTGCCGAAAATTGCATCATACTTTTACCGACCCTATTACATAAAGGGAACAGATTTAAAGAAAAAATCTGGAGCGTTCATTTGGAACTTTTTTATAAATTTTGTATCCCTGAATATGATATAAAGTCCCCTACTCCAAGTAAGATATGAGTAGTAAGACTATAATTGTAGCATAAAAATAATATTTTTAAATGTATAATAATCCCAGTCCCACAACCTACCACCCTCTATAGTAAAAAACGTGCTTTCTCTTTTAATTTTTTGTCAACTTAACACTATTTTATGAGATTCAAAATATATGAAAAATAAAAAAAATTCTACGATTAGAATGTTTTTATATTTTCTCAGCGCCAAATTCAAATGCAAAAAAATGAAAAAGTAACCAAAATGTTTACTGGCCTGTATTTTAAAAAAACATTTGGATTATTTTCCCGCCTTTTAATTACCTTGACTTGAAGCACACTTTGAAAAGGACTGGAACAGCTCTGCGCATTTGTTTGAGTGTTAATTATACAATTTTAAACACTGTTGTAGCACCCAAAAATATTGTGTGGTTACAAATTATCATATTTTTAAAGCTTTCGGCGCGAAAGGAGAGAGAAACTTGTTATTCTCTTGCTCTGTGTTAATATCGGTGAAGAGACATCTTTTATTTCCGTTTTGGTACCCTTGCGGCACACTACAAACTTAGTTTAATGCGTTGGCCGGCAGATGGCTCACAAATTGCCTCGTTCGTCTCAAGCAGCTACTTCAACTTCTTTGTCGTTTTTATAGGCGACGCCACCGGGGTTATGGCGACAAATTTCGCTAGTCAATCTTCTTCCTTCTCTTTCCTTGACCCTCCTTCCACGTCTCCGTGTCTTTTCTCCGTCTCCTTTCTCTTCGCCTTGCATCGTTGTTTCCCCAATGTCTAACCCTCTGAGATCACAAAATTCTCCTCCTAGCTCTCGCCCCTCTCTTTTGCTCATCCATTTTATCATTTTCGTTTCGACTGCCATTTCCTTCTTTTCTCATCCGCATCTCTTGCATCGCAACCATAACTCGTGAATCCATTGTCACAACCAGAGCGGTTGCTGCAATAAACGAATATAAATATTAATTACTGGGTTGGCGTAAAAATTTTCTTAAATTACATTAGAAATTGATTGTTAATTTCAACTTCTGTTCTAAAAATAATACGAATTAATTTAAATAATAAAAATTATACATAAATAATAAATGAAGTTGTTAGTATATTTTTCAAATAAATGCGAATTTTGAAAACTTCTAACCACCAACTATTGATTTTCAGTCGTGTTTCTTCGATATCGTTCGGAGTTCATATTTTGGCGCGCAATTTCATTTGACGCACCCACCATGCACAATAGATTTAGCACGTCTCGTGCAATTCAGTCTCACTGGGTAGACAAGATTGTTGAAGCGTGGAGCGTTCATTTCTGAATGATAGGAGCTGCGACATCTATAATGAATACGTACAGCACCCCTGTTGTTCACTTGGGCCGACATTATGTTGGTAAGCGTTATGTCTTTAAAATAAAGCAATTTACGAATTTAAAGATTGATTAAAAAGCGTATAGCTTAATTATTTTAAAAAATAGCTCATATTTTAATATTACACCATTTTACTTTCTCGCTTTATAACGTACGTACGTAGGGAAGAGAACATATTTTAATGCTGCGACAGAAATAGGGATTTTTTGAAGTGATCGTAATGTGAGACCCTTGTATCGACAAAGTGGCTCCATCTTGTTCCTATATGTAGTAAACATTTCTTCTAACATTTGTACTCAGAAATTGTACAGGCGTTAATACCGAAACATTAGCCGGCAAAACGTCAGTCCATCTGTTCGTCTGTCTGTATATGACTGTGTCTATATGGGGCTAAGGCTATTGCTTAACCGTTCATACGATTTTCCTTGAACATGATGTTCTCTTATCGATCTGGACAAACTGAAAGACCTGCGATTTTGAAACGGATATTTTGGTTTTGGGGGATATTTTAAATGTAGCCTGAACACATTTTCCTCAAAAACGGCTTCTCCAATTTTGTAAATTACACTTTGTTCCTGGATAGAGCAAAGAACTCTTAAAAGTTGCGCAGGTATAATTATGGTTGATTTTTATTGAAAATTGCAAATGTTAAAATGTTTCCTGCATGTTCCTCCAACTACAAAATTAACTAAAAAGACAAAATAACAATTAGGTTAATTAAAGTAATGTACATTTTTTTCGGATGTATGAGTACTTCTAGCATAATTTTGTGTGATAATGTGGAATTTTTAAACAATTATTTCTCATAAATGGCAGCATTTTTTCCCGTTTTTTCTGAGTTGTAGCGAAGTACGTTAAAGTGGCGCTGGTCCCACTTTCGGCGAACTTTCTTTTAGAATATTGCAAAAAAATAATTTTGTTTAAATTGAATTTTGCTGAAATATTTTTAATGTAGTCTGTTGTAACGAAATATATACTTTTTTAAATTCGGCATCATATCAGGGACTACGAAGGTGGAAGAAAGAAAGAAAGAAGGAAAGAACGAAAGAACGAAAGAACGAAAGAACGAAAGAGCGAAAGAGCGAAAGAACGAAAGAACAAAAGAAAGAAAATGAAAGAAAGAAAGAAAATGAATCAATGAAAGAAAACCAATCGAAATATCTAAATCATTATTACCTTATTTAAATTACATACCATATAAAAGTCCACAAACGTCTTGACTGAAAGCTGTTAATATCGAAAACGTACATCGCGTAATCGTGCTTCACTACCTTTAAAGAGCATATAATGGCATTTGAAAAAGGCTGCATTATTTCTGAAGGCTTAAACAGTTTTTGTTAGTAATCACAACTTAATTTGTTTAACGAGGTGATAAGCAGTTTTTATGCCGTTTTTATTATTTTATTTTTATAATAGTTTCTTATTTTTGAGGGGAAGTGGTAAGAAAGAAAGAAAGAAAGACAACACGTAACATACTACAGTCGTAACTCATTTTTTAAATATCAAATATTTTGTGCTTTATTAATAAGTTACAGTTAGCTGCTAATACCAGCTAATGACATTTTAGGACAACAAAAACGCCACAAATCAGATGCTCGGTGAAAACACATTGACGTATCAAAATGCAACGCCCAACTAACTTTGACCGATCCTTACTTGGATTCAAAGTCAGGTCCTTAGACTTAACTCGCGAGACACGGCACCCTTACACTACGAGGCTAACAGTTAAACGCTACCTCCCGGACGTAAAGAATTCAATATTTGCATTTGCAATTTAAAAATTTAGAGAATTTCAGTTACATTTCTTCAAGATCTAATTTCAGTGAAAACATTTCATCAAGGAAAAATCTCCATCGTCAATTTGTAATTTTATAGAGTTAGGTTTTGTTGGCAGTTTTCGGAAATACACTGTTTTCCAAAAATGGGAACTACCGAATTTTTTCATTTTCTCATGCGAGAAAAAAATAAAGAAAAGTTTAGAACCCTCTTTGAAAAAAATTTAAAATTTATTTTATTTCAAACAAAAATTACGCGAACAAAAATTACTCGTTTTCTGAAAGAATTGTAGTGTTTTTAACTAAAACTATGTTTTTAGAACTACTCTTGTAAAAAATTATCATTTCAAAAATACAATCTTCGACAATACAGAGAGTTTACCAATAAAGTTAACAAATATTTTAAGCTTTCTAATGCTTTATACGTGGTAACAACTTTGTAGCTCTTTGTACCACTAAATATCAACGTATTCGTTTGAATATTGCACGGGCCTCAAATTCATTCCGATCGATCCGGGAATATCAGTATTACAAAAAATCATCTGCGCTGTTATGTGCAAGCGTTATGCACGGACGGACGGGCGGACGGACGGGCGGACGGACGGGCGGACGGACGGGCGGACGGACGGGCGGACGGACGTGGCGGACGGACGGGCGGACGGCCGGGCGGAACGGGCGGACGGACGGGCCGGGACGGACGGGCGGACGGACCGCGGCGGACGAACGGGGCGGACTGAAGACGGGCGGACGGACGGGCGGAGGACGGGCGGACGGACGGAACGGGGCGGACGGGCGGACGGACCGGCGCGGACGGAGGACGGGCGGACGGAACGGGCGGACGGACGGGCGGACGGACGGGCGACGGGCGGACGGCGGGCGGACGGACGGGCGGACGGACGGGCGGGCGGCACGGACGGGCGGACGGAGCGGGCGACGGACGGGCGGACGGGACGGCCGGACAGGACGGGCGGGGACCGGACGGGCGACGGACGCGGCGACGGACGGGCGGACGGACGGGCGGACGGACGGGCGGCAACGGACGGGCGGCACGGACGGCGGACGGGGACGGGCGGACGGACGGACGCGGACGACCGGGCGGACGGACGGGCGGACGGACGGGCGGGTGGCGGACGGGCGCGCTGCGGACGGGCGGGCGGACGGGCGGGCGGAACGGGCGGGCGGCACGGGCGGGCGGACGGGCGGGCGGACGGGCGGGGCGGACGGGCGGGCGGACGGGCGGGCGGACGGGCGGGCGGATGGACGACGGGGTGGGCGGATGGACGGAAGGAAGGGCGGACGACGGACCGGGGGGCGGGCGACGGGCTGGCGGCGGAACGGATGGCGGCGGACGGTCAGGCGGACGGGTGGCGGACGGGTGGACGGACGGGTGGACGGACGGGTGGACGGGACGGAGGGCGGACGGCGATGGCGGAACGGAGGGCGGAACGGAGTGGGACGGGAAGTGCGGACGGGGAGTGCGGACGGGAGTGCGGACGGGAGTGCGGCGGGAGTGCGGAGGGAGTGGGACGGGAGTGCGGACGGGAGTGGGGACGGGGAGTGCGGACCGGGAGTGCGGGACCGGGGAGTGGCGGACAGGGAGTGCGGACGGGAGTGCGGACGGGAGTGCGGACGCGGGTGCGGACGGTAAGTGCGGACGGGAGTGCGGACGGGAGTGCCGGACGGGATGCGGGAACGGGAGTGGCGGACGGGAGTGCGGACCGGGAGTGCGGACGGGAGTGCGGACGGGAGTGCGGACGGGGAGTGCGGACGGGCAGTGCGGACGGAGTGCGGGACGGGAGTGCGGACGGGAGTGCGTGACGGGAGTGCGGACGGGAGTGCGGACGGGGAGTGCGGGACGGAGTTGCGGGACGGGGAGGCGGACGGGAAGTGCGGACGGGGAGTGCGGACGGGAGTGCGGACGGGAGTGCGACGGAGTGGCGGAACGGGAGTGCGGACGGGAGTGCGGACGGGATGCGGACGGGAGTCGCGGACGGGAGTGCCGGACGGGAGTGCGGACGGGAGTGCGGACGGAGTGCGGACGGGAAGTGCGGACGGGAGTGCGGACGGGAGTGCGGAACGGGAGTGGCGGACGGGAGGTGGTCGACGGGACGGGCGACGGGAGGGCGGACGGGAGGGCGGGACGGGAGGGCGGACGGGAGGGCGCACGGGAGGGCGGACGGGAAGGGCGACGGAGGGCGGACGGGAGGGCGGGCACGGGAGGGCGGAGGAGGGCGGACGGGAGGGCGGACGGGAGGGCGGACGGGAGGGCGGACCGGGAGGGGGGCGGACGGGGAGGGGCCGGACGGGAGGGCGGACGGGAGGGCGGACGGCGAGGGCGGACGGGAGGGCGTGGGACGGGAGGGGCGGACGGGAGGGCGGCGGGCAGGGCGGACGGGAGGGCGGACGGGAGGGTCGGAACGGGAGGCGGACGGGAGGGCGGACGGGAGGGCGGACGGGAGGGCGGACCGGGAGGGCGGACGGGAGGGCGGACGGGAGGGCGGACGGGAGGGCGGCGACGGAGGGCTGGACGGGAGGGCGGACTGGGAGGGCGGACGGGAGGGCGGACGGGGAGGGGCGGACGGAGGGGGGAAGGGGGGCGGAGGGAGGGCGGACGGGAGGGCGGACGGGAGTGCGGGACGGGAGGGCGACGGGAGGGCGGACTGGGAGGGCGGACGGGAGGGCGGACGGGAGGGCGGGACCGGGAGGGGGACCGGGAGGGCGGACGGGGAGGGCGAACGGGAGGGCGGGGACGGGAGGGCGGACGGGAGGGCGGACGGGAGGGCGGAACGGGCGGGCGGACCGGGAGGCGCGGACGGGGAGGGCGGACGGGAGGGCGGACGGGAGGGCGGACGGACGGACAGAGAGGAGATCGTGTTTTGCACTTAGGCGATTTTAGGAAGTAATTTGCTACCCAAAGGAACGAGATTTATTCCCCTTCAAGAAGAGATCCTTGCAATACGAGTTATTTCTGTCGAAAATCGACGTTTTCCTCCGGCCTCCTTTCGGGCGGAAGTTTCTTGTTACGTTGTCGGCGAATGGCACTCGTTTTTTCTTTTTCGAAACCAGGTGCTGATGTTTTTATCAAAACAGCAAATCTCGTTCTATTTGCTTTTGTACTGTTAAACTCTTCGATTGTGTTTTTAGTTGTGTATGTCCGACTAGAAAGTAATAAGTTTGAAAATTTATTAAGAACCACGTTGTTTTAAGCTAATCCAAAGCGTATATATGTTAATTCTCTTGTTATATCACTTGTGGTGTTGGTTTAGATCAGCGTTTCTTAAATTTGTGTTCCGCGGAATCCCGGGGTGTCGTGAAGATTATTTAAGATTTCGCAAAATTACGTTCTTGCCTACCTAAAGTATCCAAAACACTGTGTCGAGAATATTTTGTTGTTGAAGCCACAAAAAACGGAAAATGAAAAAGCAATTGAGGCCTCATACTTTGCTAGCAGATAGCTCAACGCGGTGAAGCCTACTCAAGTTTAGAAAACCTTATTTAAACTTCCGCTATGGGAATGACAAAATGTATGTTAGATGGCAAATCAGCCAAAGAAGCGGCTACGATGCTTGAATGACACGGTAGTTCAGGACATCAAAGATTAACCAATACAAATAAAGAACAAACTTTTCTTCTTAAATCATATAAGTTTTCATTAAAAATGTATGAACCTACTGATACAGTCAGACTCGCAATATTTGTTCGTTACACATGAGCAAGAAAACGTATTATTGGAGGATCTTCTGTTGTGTAAAACTCTATGAACACCTTCTATTGAAAGGAAAATATTTCATCTCTATTCTCTTCTTGGAGAGAATCAAATATCTTGGGACAGCTATATTCATTACTCTCCCGAGAGAGCAAAGACTATGAGGGTCAACAACAATGGAACTGTAGAGCGTATTAAATATTTCGTCTAAACATTTCTAGTAGCAACTGCATGATACAAAGTTAGAAAATCGCTGCAAAAAATTGTTTCTCAGTTATAAAATTGCTTTTGATGACGTTGTCAGAATGATAAATCACGTAAAAACCCTGCCACCATAAAAATCGTTTGTTTTCAAAATGCTATAAGAGAGTGTGAGAAGTGAACGTACATCACCACTGGAGGCCGGTGGATACCTGTAGTCAAGATACTAACGCACATTTTTGTGCTAAAGTACGAGGTACGGGCTTTTCTTAGAAAATAATTTCGAATTGAATTCTTCGATTATTTCACAAAAATTGGCTGTTTAGAATTCCATATGTAAGCGATAATTTAACAAAAATTAATGAACTTACTTTAATCCTTCAGGGCAAAAAAGTAAATGTGTTTATTGCCACCAAAAAAATCTTGCTATTAAGTATAAGATGAAAATTGGTATAATTTGTGAGAGCGCCAAGGCATTTGATTACTTCTCTACAATAACTAATGGTGCACCAATTTTTGTGTTTGTTTAAAGAAAACATTTGGAGGATTTTTTAGAAAATATATTAATTCCAGTAACTTCAATCGAAATTTATTTACCCTCTATCGAGAAAAGCCCAACTGCAAATGGGCATAACCCGGTGGCAACTAATTACATAATTAAGATAATACAGCTAACATACAAATTATATTATAATCATAATATAAACATTAATAATAAAAATAATAATGATATAAAAACTGTCTAATTCATAAAGCATTAAATTACCTTGTAAAAGAAACATCTATAATCTAACTCCGCAGTGAATTTTTGTTCAATTGAGACCCCACTGCATTTCATTTCACTTCACTCCACGTCACTATTACCCTTTAATCACTCCCTTCATTATTTCTCTGTTCTACACTGTACGACACCTCACTTCACAATATATTACTTACGCATCGCTCTAAAATCTACTATTCTCAGTTAAGTCCCTCATTTACTTAGTAGTACCCTAAATTAATTTAGGGTACTGTTAGGTAAACTGTTGAACGCTACGAGGAAAGGGTTCAAAGGTTTTTGCAGGCAATCTATTACATTCCGTTATTGTTCGGTTTGTGAAAGAAAATTTCCCGACATCCGTCCTCTGCGATCTTAAATTTATTTTGCACCTGTGAACCCCCTACTGATGTATGTAGGAATACTTAAACGCCGACTAATTTCATTCCAAGCTTGATTACCACTATAAGGTTTATACAAAGCTTGCTACTGACTGCCTGTTTTTGAGTGAATCCAATCTTGTCATTTTCCAGTCCCTGAAATAATTTTGTGCGGATCCCAACAAATTGTACCATATTCCATTATCGGACGAACATGGATAAATAAGCAATATCCTTCGCGTTTCCTGTACTTTTTTAAGATGCGCATGACAAAGTGAAGAGATCTCCAGGCTTTCCCTACAACAACTACTACAACTACAACTACAATCTACGTGTCTTTTTCAGCTTAACTTACTATCAAAATGAATTCCTAGGTACTTGCATGAGGAAAATCTCGGAATAATGTCATCATTTAAATGGTAATTTATTTCTCTGTAATTAAAAAATAATAGTATTAAGAAATAATAATAAATAAGAAATGGAATACTAAAATTCGCAAAATACGCAAAATTTTGTTAGAATTTGGATAAACTCCTAGGTCAATCAAAAGACTGGGAAGTGCAAGAAATTGCTTTATTTGGAACAGCCCACATTTTGCGCAAAGTATTGTAGAGGCACCGACAGATTTCATATTAAGCCAAATCTTAACATCGTAATCGTGATGTAGAGTAATAATAATAATAATAATAATAATAATAATAATAATAATAATAATAATAATAATAATAATAATGCAAGTAAGTAATAGTATGCGTAGATGCATTGAAGTGAATGAGTGTGTGTGTTATTGCGTGCGTTGGAAAGACAAATGGGTACCGCTTAAGCTTCTTTGATGCTCCCAAAGATTTCAATTTAGCACGTGCACAGGAGATCTAGATAGCTCTTTGTTCTGGAATGTGCTGGCGTAGAAAAGCAGCTATGCCACCTGCCACTGAAAAATATTACTAATGAAAGTATCTTTGTGTTTTTTGCAGAATAAGGAGCGTTTTTCCTTCAGGGTTGGAAGAGGGCAAGATTCTGTTGTTTTAATCTTCAGTATGAATATCTTCCAGAGTGAATGCTATATTCCATTCATGGGGTTACAGAGGCATCTTTGGTAAGTAGTCAAAAAACTTATTGAAATTGTGGATTAATCTTATTCCCGCCCAGTACATTTGCAATGCTACCCGAAGGCTACTGTCATTTAGTGAATTACGTATATAACTAGCGGTACTACGACAACACGTTCTTAAGCACTTCAACAAAAATGAGACCTGCACCATCCTCTTAATCGTCCTTAAATTCATGCGAGAATGAAACTTACGAAAAAATTACGAGTCATTTTTTAGAATATTTCAAAATTGTTGAGGCTTGATGTAAAATACCCTGAAAAACCTTAATATCCATTTTGAATTCAGCAAGCGGTACTACGACAACACGTTCTTAAGCTCTTCATCAAAAATGATGACTGAAAGACAGAATAACAGACGGGGAGATATACACGGTTTGGCATTACTCAATTTTTCGGGATCATGGATCCACAAAACATGGATTCTGACTACAAACGTATTGGAAGTAATTTAATGCATATAGTAAATTTAATATATGGATTCCAGGGACGACAATCAGAGTTTTATTGTCAGAAAACTGCCGCACGATTACAAAACATTTTCAGTAGAGCACAAGAAATTAAAAAAAAAAAATCGCACTATTCAATATTGTAAGGTATGGGGAGATACAAAATCGAGAACGTAAAAAAATTGAAAATGAATTGTAGTAAATAATACTGTTGGATATGGTATTGCTATTTCGTCTCTACCTTTGCCTAGGCCTCTTCGTTGGCCGCAATAATGTAGCAGCCTGGGAAATGAGGCGCAGTTGATGCTACCCGCAACACATATCGCGTGCTCCTGCGGCGTGGTGTTCTGCCAATTTCAATTGACCCAAAATCGATTTTCATTTAACTCAGAATTTTCAAAAATTCCAAAGTTAATGTTTATTTCTACGGCATCCTACAACTACGCTATTGAGATTAGTTTTTTTTCATAATGATATCTATGCTTGAAAAGTATTTCTCGAGAAAGACAATGTACAATTTTTTCAAAATGTTAATATTTTTTGTATCTTTGCGAGAAACAAGGGGAATTTTAAAGATTTTCTCAAAAAGGCACACTTTTTCTTCAATTTACATCATTTCTCAGATAGAGTGATATACGCTGTTATAAATGGCGTAGCTCCAATTTTCTGTGAACGGTTTACATTTTAGATGGTTGGTTGTTAATGATTCCTGGGGCGTCAACTACTGAAATCTTTGGTCCCGTAAGTGTATTGCGTGATTTTTATTCTGGAGGAGGCTATCTAGCCCGCTGGATGGCGAGATCCGCCGCCGACCTACCGTCGGCTAGGGGGATTTCCACAACCAGATATCTCCCATCAACGGGGTACCATCCCAGCCGGGACAAGCTTTAGGCTCCCAATCGGTCTCTCGGCTTGTATACTAGTGTAGTGCATGTTAGTATACGTGTGTGTAGGGTATGAGGATAGGACACGGAAGAGGAAGGGAAGATCACGCGCGGTACGTGGCCCATTTGTTGGGGTACTGTGCCACCTACGCCAGTTGTTGATCGGAGAAACAACGGAAAACTACCGCGTTAAGCAGTTGGCCTCTAAAATTCTCCTCGAGACAGAGACTGAATTGGACTTAGCTGACAAGCTATTGTCGAAAATCTTGTCACTATCGAGACTTGAGCCAAGGATCTCCCGGTCACGGGCACTGCAATGACATTAGTGCAGTGAGCCACCTCTCCCGACTTGAATTTTCAAAAATTCAAAGGCTACAAATAATGGGAGAAATTATACGCTGTGTTGTGCCACTTGTTTTCACGTTAAATTACTCACTTTGCACGGAAAGATCTATACATAAAATAATACATACGAATTCTTAACTGTGTATTATGAATAAAAATGGAAGGTTCAAAATGCTACTTTTGCTTGTTGAATTGCTTTTGAAATCTATCCTTTTGAATATTTGGCAAGAATTCATGCATCTTTAAAATTTCGTGCTGAAAGTATCCACCATATAATTTAAACGTAGGTTTCCTTCGGTTAAAACTTTCCTTGTTCTATTCCAGCTGTGTCATGTATTTCGTTTGTGAACAAGCTTCAAATTTACTAGACGCTGTGAAGGTATTCGAACATGAGACGCAACGCTGTATTAAAAATGCAACGATATGACTCAGGCAACGACGAAAGAAATGTAGACTGAAATGTTCGTGGATTCGTTTGCATCCATGTGTCACAAAATATATTCGCCAGTAACAAGTGTACTCTTCATTTCATTCTACTGAGAAAATACTGGCAGGAGCTGTGAAGGAGTTTTAGTCGCAAGTAATATATTAAAATAAAGTCAGTAAATCTCAATGTCTGTTAACTAGTTTAATAAAAACTGACAATATTTTTCATTAAAAATAAAAATTAAATTAATTTTCAAATCGAACTTCAACAGCTCGTACATTTTGACACTCTCTTACACATTCACACACTCGCGACAGAAATCTATTATGTATTGTTGGTATTACATATCGAGTGTTTTACAAATCTATATTACACTCTCCTCTTATTTTACATTATCTAAATAAGAACGATCCTGAAGCAAATAAATTAGAAAAAAATATTAGGCATGCGATTCATTTGGAAACTTATTACTAAAATTATACTCAATAGTTCGGAGCAAATACATTTCAGAGAATGGTGAAAACAAAGAAAATCACCTCATATCGCAAATTCCATTTTTTGATCTTAATGTCTTTCTCATTCTAAACGACGTGAATGGCTCACTATTTACGCAACGTATGTAACGTTCGTATATCTGGTCTTACTCACTGATTTATTTGAATTGGATGCTGTGCAAACGTTCATAAAGGGATCTTGTAGGTCCCAAAAAAGGTCTTGCTTCTTCAACATTGGGTTAAAACGTATGTACACATCGTATGATAAAAAATAATTCCGCTACGTACCTCAATGTACAGAAGTCTGAAATATAGTTCAAGAGCGTGTCACGAAATCTAAATTTTACCTTTATAAGGTTCCACACAGTCTAGTATATAAACTCTGATAAGTGCTGGTGAAAAGAGAATGACCGGGAACATTATGTTTTGTTTAAGAACTGTGTGTATCAAGAAAACTGGCGAAGGGCATCAGCCGATGTTACTGCAGTGTCTCTCTCCGGGAGCTCCTAAGGTTCGAGTCCAGATGCTGGCAGTATTTTCGACTCTAGCTAGATAGCTGAATACAGCCGCTGTCTGAAGGAGAATTCTAGCGACCGACTGCTCTGATCTACAGTTTATCGTGGTTTCTCTGATCAACATCAGGCAAATGCGGGAACAGTACGCTAAAAAACAGTCCACGGGCCGCGCGCGTTCTTTCCTGCATCTTCCTTGCCCTATCGCCGCTCCTTACTCATACACACACTTCCACTTGCATTTATTTACACATTCACTAAATTATTACTTATGCCCGGAGACCAATCGGGAGCTTACAGCTTTAACTGGCTGTGGTGGTGCAACGATGGTTGGGGAAAATCCCCGCAAGACGACATACGTCGCTGCCGATATTAAACTGAATTGAATTAATGCCTTATTTTAATTGGCGAGACTCGGGCCATCAGGCCCGCTCTTCCGTCTGACCACGCAAATTTTGCTACGCTCCGTTTACCAACTAGCGGAGAAAGGGGGTATTTCTCGGGCGAGAAACAGGCGATTTGAATTTAGCTCAGAGGCGTCATTTAGGCTTGAGGATCCTTTACATGCAAGTAAATCTACTACCATGGGACAGCCGGCTTTACTTCCCTCCGAAGGAAGGCGTGTGAAGAATTTTTTCGTCCGCCAGCTTGGGTATAACAATCCCATACGCTAACCATTACACCATCGCCGCCGCAAACCATCGCCATCCAGTGGGGAAAGATCACAGCCACCTCCTACCATAAATGCATGCACTACTCTTACGGGTCTAATGGTTCTAGTAGTTCACACACCTGGAATCAATTAATTAATCAAGACTTGTGTTTGGAATAGTTAGGAAATAAACAAACATACTGAAAGTTCCCCAACCATCTAACTCCTAACACTCGTTATGTAATCGTAAAATACCTAGATTAAGAAAGAGAGGCTTAAACACATAATTTGCTCTAGTGAATGAACTAGAAAAGTTAGTGTCGCTAAGAGATTCAGTAATATGAACTAAAATGAGTAGAATAAATTTATAGTGTTTTTTTTTCAAATAATCAAACCCTTACTCTAGTTTTTATAGTGAACATACCATTCTAGTGCATTCATTCATTCATTCATTCATTCATTCATATAAAAAAGAATTATCGAAATATGTCAATTTGTTTTAGTTATGATGTCTGAAGTACAATCTTACATTTTGGCCAATCATTTATAAGCAGAGAAAAAATTATTTGATTTCTTAAGGCACAAAAAATAAATGTACGAGGGAAAACAAAATAGACACAAAAAACCATTCTCTTTTTTCAGGTCGACAGCCGCCTAGGTAAGCACCACCAAGAGTTGTAGATCACAAGCGGGCGAGGGAGGTGTCGAAGTCGAAGGATCAGCCCAGACCGATGACAGCGGCGCCTTACCATCTCAAGTGCGAAAAAAAACTTTTAGATTAGTTGATGGGCAAACAGAACGAACGCGATCTTCTGAATTTCAGTACATTTTCCGTTTCAATGTCAATATCATGAGGCACGTCCTAGTTGATTTATCAAAAATGACTTACACAGTTCATACACCTCAGACAAGGGCACTAACTGAAGAGAGAAAATCAACAACTAAGGAGGAGTATGTGCTACTACGAATTGAAAAACAAGACACAATAATTAACATAAATACATTTTAATTCTTCTCGATCAATGACCTGTATGCACTTTATTAACTTGTTGCATCATAAGTCTGATTTTCAAACCTCAGCTGAATGGCATTTCTTAGTTATGGTAAGGATTAGCTTACTATGTACGCTAGTATCCAGGGAACGCATCCTATATTCACGAATCCTAAAGAACTGCTCGAATAGACACAGACTAACATTAAAAAATTTTATTTTTATTTTCATTTTTAATTAAAGACGATGATAAATCCAAAATTTTAAATTCCAACAGCGAAATTTTAAATACGACTAAAAGCTGTGTCAGGAACATGCAGCATCCAGAGTCTGATTCCAATGTGTGAAAATAACATTTCTGCCAATACGTACTCTGGTTCTTCTGAAGATCGTAGAGAAGTAGTTCTGCCTAGGGATCCGCGAATACGCCGTGGAGAGGCGCTGCGACTGCCAGCGCTATGTGACCAGCGTTCACTCGCTCCGGTAAGTTGTTTCTATCTATAACTTAGGTGGTTTTTGAAGATTAACTTTCAAACTTTGAGGGTTGAAAGAATGTATATAAAGCAATTAGAGGTTTTTTTCAAACGAAAATGTTGGATTTGTTGTTATTACATTTCTTAAATGAATTTAATAATTGTTGCTATGAAATAACTAAAAATATAGAATTCTTATAGATGAACACCATAAGTTTAAAAAAATGTGTCTGACAAAACTGATGATAAATTGGTGTGCGCTCTGAAAACTGAGCATTGCAATTGCTCATTGTTAAATTATTATAGCATATATAATTTAAAAATTATATCTGATTCATATTTTGGGGCAGAGAAAAAACATACTGCAGCGTCTTAAAATTTAAAGACATCGAGGTCATGATACCTACATTTTTTCCATGGAATGGCCCAACTTCTCTTCTACAGGTTTTTTGGCGGCGATTTCCAAATCATTAGGAGTGAAATAGCCTTCCATGAAACGGGTGAATTCTTCTAAAAAGCAAAAGCAACTAAAATTTAACCCTATGAATATTCGCTTATTCATTACCTTACTAATAATACACGCCTCCAAGAGTATACAGTATATTTTCCAATATTCCGGGTAAGGGGGAGGGGTCGCACGTAAAAATTAAAACCATTGTTAATGAAGACAATTTTATTTAACAAATTTCATAGTGCGTGTGCCTAATGTCATATTATAATGCTATCAGTGCTTGATATATGGAGTAATCAGTCTTAATTTTTTTATGTTTAGAATTATTTTTCTTACTTGAGTTCTTTTTTTTACTCAAGCCCATGTCGTCATGGAAGTTAAAGTTTTCCTTTTTACAGACGTTTAGGAGAATATTAACCCCAGT
The DNA here is from genome assembly GCA_017312745.1 of Gryllus bimaculatus. NCBI lineage: Eukaryota > Metazoa > Arthropoda > Insecta > Orthoptera > Gryllidae > Gryllus > Gryllus bimaculatus. The sequence continues at coordinate 9,802,056 of BOPP01000018.1, read as the reverse complement.
ATCTGTCGCTGTGGAATTCAGCGCCGAACAGCCTTGGCGACAACATCGCTCGCTCCGGCCTAGTCAGTGCAGTTACGCAGAAAGTTCACTAAGTGTGTAACAGTGAAGTACTCATTGTGTAGGGAAGTGAAGTACAATCCGCTAATATACAGTTCGCCATAAACCAACTGTCGTTTATCACTTATTATTAACGGTGAGCCCTCTTCAGAGAACTGTGACCTAGGTCACAGCCTTGCAGGACCCATGGCAACTCTATATGGCAGCGAGTGTGCCACGGACAGTTCCTCCAGAAATTCAAAATCATCATCCCGTATTCGGAGCCGTCTCGAGCTGCCACAATCAACAACTCACCGGAGCCGAAAACCTCCAAGTCGGTAACCTCTGCTCAGCAAAAGACGCAGCTAGCGGCGAAGCAGCCATTTCCGACAATAACAGTGAGTCGTTACCAATTACTAACAGTGCTAAAAGAACCTATAACTCAGGAGAAATAGACCTCCTCCAAATAAGAAATCAACCTCTGATTCAACTCCTGATTCAACAACTTCAACCTTCTTCTCAATCAACTTCTGATTCAACTCAGTATAATATACCAGCGGGAAACAGATATGTAGTGCTAGAGAAACTACCAGATCATGAGATTTGAGTTTGCCAATATCACTCCGCCCCAAGAAGACGAAAATCTAAGAATTCCTCCCATTTTTGTGAATAATATCCATAATATCTCGGAATTCAACACGTTTTCGTCATCTTCAAAAATATTCACCCAACAATTACACTATCGGAAATAACCAAAGGCCTTCAACACAAATTCCCGTACGTCATCAGTGTAACAAGACTTTATAAAAATACCGTGCCCATTCCAGTTATTGCCGCAGAATTCAACGGTAGTCGAAGTATCGAACTAGTGCTACAAATTAATCAGATCTGTAACATTAGTGTTAAACCAGAAAGAAGAAGAGGAAGAGGGCCAAAAGGTCCAGTTCAGTGTATGCGGTGCTTGAACTTTGGACACACAAAGAATAATTTTAACAATTCAATAGCGTGCATTTTCTGTGCACAGGATCATTATTCTGTTAACTGCCTTCAAAAAGACTTACCTGCAATCTGTAAAAATTGCAATGAATCGCACAGAGCTGATTTAAGATCAATAGAATGCTCATATTATAAATAACAAATAGACACCTCCTCAAATAACCCCAAATTAGGCAATAATAAAAATAGATTAAAGGCCGGTTTCACCAAACACAGAGTAAGAGTTTACTCTGGAGTAAATCATGTTTACTCGAGAGTAACTTCTTGGAGCGTTTCACCAACACTTTATTCGAGTGTAAATTGCTTACACGAGAGTAACTTTTCACCGCGAAAATCCGTCGGGTAAAGTACGGAGTAAATTCAGTTTTCAACGTGCATGTACCTCCGAAGTGTTGTTACGGCTCGACGATTACGAATGATAGTATTTGAAGACGATTCCAGCAATGATTCGGAATATTATCCACTAGTGCGAAGACAAAGGGTGCGAGAGAGATTTAATTATGACGATCGAGATTTTTGTCATGAGGTTATGTTTGACCAAATCAGCTGTTTAACTTCATCAGACACATTGTAAACTGTAGAGAACTTCTAAAGTTCTTTTTGTCCCATGTGGATACGAAATAAAGGTAGTACGTACCGAATACGACAACAAAAGGAAAAGTAATAACTACAGGAACTACAAGTACTAAGAAATATTCATTTATTTATTCAGTAAAAACTGTATGTGACGTATGGGGGAGATCATTTGCGCACGTTTTCTTGAGTTCCAGAATCCCTTTCCAACATTTTAACTAGAAATAGTTGAAAGATGAATAAAAGTTTAAAAAATAAAACAACATATAATAATAAAATTTAGAAAAACACGAGATCAGCAACATTTGAAAAACTAAACATTTTCGTTCCCTAGTTATAGAAATTTCACTTGCACCGCCATCGGTAAACGAACTGCAAATTAGATTTTTCTGCATTGCTAACAAAATAGTAACTCGTCTCCAGAGAAGAAGAATGAATATTTACTAAGAAATAAAGATACAGAAACTAGGAAATAAACTATGCTAACTCAAACCACCATAACACCACACCAGATTATAACGCCAAGAACTCCGAAACTGAAATGAATGATAGAATATAAGGAATTAATCAAAGGTTCACGTTGGTCCGCTTTGGTTCCCAGCGTCATTCTCGCTCACAGCCTCCTGAATCGCTCTCAAATATTCTGTATTCAGCTGATTTGCGGAGTAAATCGGAGAGTATGTACTTTAGAGTAAAATAATCCTCTTGAAGCATGGTGAAACGCTCATATTCTACTCGTGAGTTACTATTTTGGAGTAAATGGTTACTCTCGGGTAACTACTCTCAACTTTACTCGGCTGTTGGTGAAACCGGCCCTAAGAAACTACCAGCCTCCGAAAACAAAAATGTCTGATTCGAATATTTCAGAGCCATCCAAATGAATTCGCCCACTCTTCTGATTGGGGAACTTAATGCTAAAAACACCATATGGGGATGCAGAAATATCAATACTGCAGGGCACCAACTCAGCAAAATAATTACGGACCTCAAACTTCAATTAATTATTCCAGCAGAACCCACTCACTACCCCACATATCATAATTAACACCCAAATATATTAGATATTGCAATTTCTAACACTCAAACCACTTTTCACACAGCTCCCTTCTTTAAACTAGACTCATATCACCTGAGAACCATCATCTCAACTCAACAAATCCTCCCCTCACACTCCAATTCTCAAACTTAACACACAAAACATCCGCTGGAAAAAAATTAAGAACATAATTCAAAAACAATCACCCCAATTAAAAAAATTAAAATTTCTAGTAGAAATGGAACAAGCTATAGCCCTCTTAATCCATATGATATTTAACACAATCAACATTCTTAACAATAATGCTCACCCCCCACTATTAAGCATTTCAATAAAAAACTTCCGAAAAACATTCTCACAATTATTAACACTAGAAACAAAACAAGAAGACTTTGGTGCATCAAGAGCTCTCCACAGTTTAAGAAAGAGTTAAATTTACAGTCCAACATTGTAAAACATCACTAAGGAACATAAACAAACAACTTACAATGATTTAATCCAGTCCTTAAGCTCAAATAACACGTTGTAGTAGTTCACTAAACATATCTTGAAAACGAAAGCAATAATACCCCACTAAAAACTCCAACGGGTAAGAAATTCGCTTCTTGAAAAGGCTGAAGCATTAGCCGATCACTTTGCTAAATCATTCACTCCCAATGCCACCCCAACTCACCTACTGCATTCAACCAATCGAAATAGCATCAGCACTCAACTATAATGTACCAAACAAAATCAACTACATCTCCCCAAATGAAATCATTAATATAATTAAGAATTTGCCGTTAGAAAAAGCCGCTGGACACGACAAAATAAGCAACAAAATCTTTAAAATCTTACCTAATCCCACAATAGCATATATCACTAATATTTACAATTCAATAATTAGAACTGGCTACTTCCCCGTTATTTGGAAATATTCAAATGTAATACCCATCCCCAAGCCATTCAAGTATCTCTCCATCACTGAATACTACACACTCATAAGCCTTTTTTCCACTCTATCAAACATCCTAGAAAAATTAATTCTTAAAATACTAAATTCCCATCTGAACAAAACTCAATCCCAATGCACCAGATTGGCTTCACTAATTATGTTTCAACTTCTCATTAATGATTAACAATCACGGAGCACATACACACTGCATTTCAAAAAAAAAAAACACCATACAATAGTTACCTTTTTAGACATTTCGAAAGTGTGGCATCGTGGATTAATATTCAGACTTAAAGAAATAGGTACTTCCAACTGTCTACAACAACTAATTGATATCATAAACAGCTTTCTTCAAGATAGAACATTTTCAGTCACACATCCAATCACCAATCACACAATCCAATCACATCCAATCCCCGTAGAATTACAGCTGGATTACCTTAAGGCTCACCACTGTTCCCACGCTTTTCAACATTTACACAGCCGATATTCCCATAACATCACATACCCACATCGCCCAATTCGTCGATGACACCGCAATTTTCATGTCCAATCATTCAACTTATATAATCTGTAAACAAATTCAAACACATCTAAATAAAATTAATTAATGGTCTGTCAAATGGAAAATCAAACTCAATCCTTCAAAATCATGCGCCAATATATTCCCATTAAGAACATTTTCAACCCCAAATTAACAATCACCCAATTCCATTGACCCCACACAATGAATCTGTTCAACACTTACGGCTGAATCTTGATACCAGACTAAATTGGAAAAATCACATAACAGTAAAAGCACAGCAAACCAAAATAAAACTAATTCAGCTAAAGCCACTCTTAAATCGCAATAGTAAGCTCTCATTAAACAAAGCCATCACCATCTATAAATCGTTAATTAGACCCCTAACTAAAAAAGTCTCTATCATTAATATTGTGGGTTTCTTCACAACTTTCACAATTTTAGAATATGCAGTTTGACAATGGCACCTGCATTAAAAATGATACATTGCGCTATGCAAGGTTGAAAGTAGCCCCCAAAAAATTGAAGAAGAAAAAAAAAACTTTCAAAAATTACATATATTTCACACAAAAGTGGCAATAATTCTCATATAATCTATTGATCATACGTAACCATCATACGTAAAGTACATATTTCATTAATCTCTATCTTCAATATTGTTAGTATTTAGGGAGAGGTAGGCGAGAAAGTAAAATGAATGCGTCCCAGTAATGAAGCGACCTGGTAAATAAGGCGCAGGTGATGCCACCCGCGACACACACGTGTCGCGCGCACCGGACGCGGACAGGTTTGCCAATTGTGCGTGAATCGAGTTGAACTCTCATTGTTTTCACATTCGAGAGGTTCAGAGAAGGCATTTTATTTTCGCATACTAGTTACACGTTCTCGTACTCGTATCTAGTATAGACGTCTTATCAGCGTCTGACAGATAAATGTACTTTCAAGAACAAGAAAATGTCAGGATGGGATTCACTCGAAAACCGGCGATCAGTAGCAAGACTCTGCGCTTTGTACAAAGATTATAGCTGTAATCAAATTTGGAAAAAAAATTATTCGGCGACTAAGTATTCCTACATACAGCAGTAGAGGGGGATTACACGCACAAATTAAATTTAAGATCGCAGAGAACGGATGGCGGAAAATTTTGTTTCACAAATCGAACGATAACGCAATGGAATAGATTGCCTGAAAATTCCTTTTAACCCTTTCCTCGAAGCGTTCAACAGTTTAGGAAATTAATTTACGGTATTACGATGTAACTGAGGGAACTAACTAAAATTAGTAGAGTATAGAGCGTTGCATAAGTGATATATCATGAAGTGAGGTGTGCAGTGTAGAACAGAGAAATAATAAAGGAAGTGATTTAAGGGTCATAATGAAGTAAAGTGAGGTGCAGTGCCAGTGCAGTGTGATCTTAATTAAACAAACATTTACTGTTATATTATATTTTTTAAGGTAATTTAATGTTTTATAAATCAGCTAGTTTTAAAAAATTATTATTATTATTATTATTATTATTATTATTATTATTATTATTATTATTATTATTATTGTTGTTGTTGTTGTTGTTTTTGTTGTTAGTATTTTCATGTTAGTTATATTATCTTATTTATGTAATTAGCTACCACCGGGTTATACCCATCTGCAGTTTAAATAAATTTATATTATCTTATATAGAAAGTTATATAATGTTAATGCTGCAGCAAAATACGTGGGATTTTCGAGTAAAAAAATATTGTTGGTCCAGAGAAAATCAATAATTTTTGTTTCGTTGTGTAGTAAATATCTTCCTCTAACACTTTGTTTTGTCAGTAGCTACACTTTCTACAGTTCTTAATGTGGAAATAGTAGCTTATGCAATTAGTTGATAATGCACGCTTGTTACATTATCAAATAAAAAATTAAACATTTACTATAAATGAGTTGATGAAAAGAAAAATTAAATTATTCCATTAACTTCAACCTTCGGTAAATTGAAAGTATTCTACGTTTTTGCCAAAAAACAGTGCCATACAGTAGTAAGTACAGTTAAACAATACACATTTTTTGAAGTAGTACGTAGTAAGTTATTAGAACAGACGATGTTATAAATTAATTTCATACCACATGGCATGTAATATGTCCATTTATATTTTTGTATATGTACTTTTTGGGTTTACAGAAGTACTATTAGAAGAATTGACTTTCGTTAGAGGGAAATAAATTTAAGAAATAATAGTACTTAACGTGATGTCTTAATTACGTACAAAACTCATTGAGTAAAACATTTCAATAGTCTACCCCTTAAGAATTTCACGGATTAATACGAGTATAATAGTAAGGAATATGTATAAGAAATTAATATTGAGAATTACTGAATTATATTTTAGAGGTCAGTTTGGTCAAACTGAAAGAGGAAAAAAAAATTCCAAGCGAAAGGAGAAAGCTTTGACAATGACATAACCATTTTCTATTGGCCAGGACGTACAGTTGAAAGAGAAGGTTGACGATCGTTGAATTATATTTTCTTTGTCCTGTTCCTCGAATGGGTGGTGACGTTGAACGCCCTGTTGACCACTGTGAGGTTTTCTTTAGCTTCGTTACGTACGCAGGTGGTGGCGGTGGAAAGGCCGAGAGCATAAGGATGCCTTCTGAGTGGGCGACATGGCGGAGAGCTACACAAGCAAGCGCGGGGACCCGAAGAACTTGCAGAGGTGGGTGCGAGGGGGATGGAGCGAGGACAATGGACCCGCGCCGCGGGTGTCGTAGGAGCGGGGTTGACGTCACCCTTGGGAACAGGATGAGATAGCTCCCAACAACTCCTGCGACTGCAGGGACTGTGACCGGGACGTCTAGTATTGGAGTCCTAATGGTGGCGCATTTTTGTCACTGGTTAGGGTTGGGAAATTGTAGACAGAAATCTAAGATTTTCGCCCAGGGATAGTCTTAATGTGTTCCAGGGCCCTTTTCTCTGACATCACATATGGCAAAACTTGCATCTTTTATAGTTCCATTTTCAGAAGTGCTTTCATTGAGTCAAAAATTACGTAAATTACGATTGGCGTAAATTTATTGTAGTAAACAGAGAAAAACCTTTTCTTGTATATCAGCAAACGACCTTTTCTGTTGCAAGAAATCGTTATTAAAAGGATATTTTACGGCGATTTTACAAAAGATGACGTACCAGCATTTGAGGGGACGAATGATTGCGTCATCACACATCCAGCAAATCGTATAAATGTGGAAATATTTTCCCCAATTTTCGAAACCTGGGCCCGGAATGTGAGGTTTTCTGCCGAAAAATCGCCGATTTCTGTCGCACAACTACAGTACTTTCTCTTACAGGACGGATGTAAGCCGTTGTCTTCAAGACAATTCCAATGGAGGCCTGCTCTGATTGGTAGTTTTCCGTGATTTCTAGAATTAATACCAGACGAATGCCCGAGCAAACAAATATGCCACAATACGCACCCAATTTTTCTTGCTCATTATTGTCCTCTCCTCTTCCCGTACATGCAAAACACTAGCACACATGTCAGGAAACCAGTCGCGAGCTTAGTGCTATTCTCGTTGAGGCGGCGCCCCATTGGCGCACATTCTTTGAGGCAGTTGGGAATTCCTGCTAGCTGATGTATAGGTTGACGCTGGATCTCACATTTCAGCAAGGAGCACAAACCGCAACTTTCTGACATGATCAATCAATCAAACCGCCACCGCCGCCACCACCAAACCGGCCAACCGCCGCCTCTGCCTCCTCCACCGCCGCCCTCCACCACCACCCGCCATACCGGCAGGCGCGCCTCCACCGGCGCGACCACTACCGCGAAAACACCTCGCCACCACCGCCACTTGCCGCAAACGCGACCTCTGCCTCCTCCTCCTCCACAGGCCGCCGCCGCCGCCCCATGCCACTCGCGCTACCGCCAGCGCTGCCCTCCACTGTCGCGACCGCCCCTCCCGCCTCCGATTTCGCCACCTCCACCACCTTGACCCGCCGCCCACGCGGAACCGCGCGGTGGGCTTCGGACGCGTCGCTGGCCGAGACGCACCTGGCCAGTGGGAAGTCGCGTCCGCCGGCCGCTGCGCTCATTCCCTCGCGAGGAGTTCCTCGAGCAGCAGCGCGCCACCGCGACCGCCGGCGACCAGCCCCCCAGCCCTGCGCCGTTCGCCCACGCCGCTCCCTGCTCTGCCTGCGCTCGTCTGGGTGGTGAGTACGCGCACGCGGACGGATTGCCTCTGCGCATTTTCTTTCGGGTCCCTTTTACGGCGCACATTTGTGCCCTCTTAAATGTCGCTGACTGCCAGTGTCTTCTTGTGTGTGGGGTGTTTTTCCAACTTCCCCTTCTTGGACTTCCTCCTTTGCAAAGCGACAACAAGCTCTTGTGACGTCAAACACTGATTTTTTTATTTTGTAGGTGTATCTAAAATCGTTATTTTGGACATTTCATCGCGTGAAACCGTTTTATCGAACTTTCCTTTGTTTTCCATTTGTTTGGTTAAACAAATCCGTGCGGAAACGTTTCTTTCAAGTGGTTGAACAAAAAGTATTACTATAATATCTCAATAATAATATTTATTTTTTTCATTTTTATGCGACATACTTTATTTTTGTTTGCCATTTATGTTGGAAATGTTGTGTTGCAGCCAATTTCCTTTTATTGCTTTCGTCGACTGTTTTTAATTGCATCTTCATATTAAATTTGAGAACGCATATTACAGAAATATGCAAAACCACTGTACTTCTTCATATACGGCTACGTTCTATCACAGATCAATTATTTGAATGTTAGTGTAGAAAAAATTCTTTTCAACTTTCTTGATGCTGGTGAAATGAGAAAAAGTGCTAGAAAAATATGTTTCAGTTAAAACAAGTTCCAAAAGTCTTGAAAAAAGCAGTGATTTTAAACAAACATGTGCACAGGTGTTACTGTACACAATACTTATTTGAAAGCCAGTAGTAATTTAAATGGTAAAATTTTATGAAAGATTATTTTTCAGGTACTTGCAATATTTAAAAAAATGCCCGTTTATGAGATATCTCGTTTGAAATAATTTAAAATATAACGTTTTCATTTCTCACCAGTATTATGGTTTTCCCATACTTCCTTTGAAATTAAAAAACTCAAGTGAAAACAACTACATCGGTCACGGATGTCACGTGACGGTTTCATCATTTCCCCGAACCCAATTGTTTCTATTGAGGAGGAAATTTGTTTGGCAAAACCAACAGATCATATTTCTATTCTTCGTATTCTCTCGATATGAATGTGAGGATTCATGTTTTCTTCGTAGAGTTTCGACCCCTATATCATTTAGTAAATTTCGCCCCCTTGAAATCATCGTTGTTTAGCCTGAATGGTTTGTAATACCACACAGAAATTGTAAAAGAAAATACTATCCAATGTCTGTGTTCACTAACGTATTCTTGCCACAAAATAGTATTATGTATCTTTAATGGAGATCTGAAATGCATTAGAATTAGTATCAGATTTAATAGAAATTTCATATATTTCAATGCACTTACTATGTCTTTTATACATAGTGTAAACCTCAATGCATAATTCAAATTCAATGCGTTGCGTACATTTTCGTTCCTCCATGTTCCACTCCTAAATTGGTCGAGTCCCTCGTTGGCAAACCGGTTGAGGTTGCTCCAGGGAACCATTGTTTCCAGTGCAATGTCTGTGACCAAGTGGTCTAGTTTTCGAGTCCGTACGGTGGCGAATTTTCGACACTTACTAAATAGCTGGATCGAGTTCAGTTGCTGCCTGTAGGGGAAGTCTAGCGGCCGGCTGCTTTGTTCATTAGTATTTCGTGATTTCTCCGATTAATACCAGACGAATGTCGGACAGCACCTTAACAAACGAGCCGAGGAGCACTATGATCTCTCCTTCCTCTCCCTTTCCCTTTCTCATCCCTTTTCCCACTCACTCACATTCACTTCACGGCCATATGTCAGAAGACCAGAAGGGAGTTTATAGATTTTCCCAGCTGGAGGCGGTGCCTCTCTGTCGGAAATACCTGAAGGGGAAAGCTCCGCTATCTGGCTTGGTGGTCGGCGCCGTATCGATGTTCCAGTGTGGAAGATTTTCACTACCTCCCGGTATAAAACATGCAATACCCCTACGGGACTAATTACCATAGCAGTAGACGCACCCGTAAACACGAAATAATAAAGGTAATAAATATGAATTTGGAAATATTTGCTTCTTCTTTATGCCTATTTCTATACTGCGAATCCAATGTACAAAGTCGTTATCTTGTGCCGTAATTTGATCCATGCGTCTGGAATGAGTAACGCGAGAATTGCAGTTCGAATTCTTGAAGAGGCGACCAAGTCTGAATAGCAATGCTCTCTCAGGAAAACAACTGTGGAACAGTTGATGTGTAGATTTGTATATTTATTTAGCCAAATAACGGTATATGTGACGTATGGGTTTACAAGCAGAAAGTTATGCTTCTTTATTTGTCCATTATTTATGTTGCATAAATGAGACTTGAATACAAATTGTGGAATAACTGATTCCAACTTTTAATGCCCCGGCTTATGTGACTCAGTGCATCAATAGATGTCATTGCAGTGCCTCCGACCGGGAGACCCTAGGGTTCGAGTCCCGGTGGCAAGGATTTTCGACACAAGCTAGATATCTAGGTCGAGTACAACCGTTGTCTGGAGGAAAATTCTATTTCTCTGATCGGTAGTTTTCCGTGGTTTCTCCGATCAACACCAGGCGAACACTGAAACAGCACCCAGCAAACTGGCCACAGACCGCCCGCTATCTTTTCTTCCTTTTTCTTGATCTATCCTCACGCCTTACTTGCACACATTTCCATTCACTACATCCGGGAGACCAGTCGGGAGATTAGAGCGTGTCTCAGCAAGGCAGTGGGAAAATCGCAAGCCGACGGGTAGGTCGGCGCCGGATCCCACTATTCAGCGGGGAAGATCATCGCCACTTCTCGCCGATAACAAAACATACATTATCCTTACGGGAACAATGACCTTAGCTATTGACGCGCTCGGAATCACTAATCAATCAATCTATCTATTTTTTATCCGAAAGATTTCTTTAAGTAAAATTTATAAAAATGCCGTGGATTGCCAGTAACATTTTTTCCTCGACGACTGAGTATCGACGTTTTTTTCAAAAATTACTTTTTTAGTCTATTTCTTGTTTACGGGCGCGTCAAGGGTGGTGATCATTAGTCCCGTAAGCGTAGTACAGTTTATCACGAGGATGGTGATGTACTTCCCCCACTGTTTGGTCAGATCCGGCGCCGACCTACACGTCGACTTGCATATTTTTTTCCTCATCCAGATATTTCTCACCAGCGGGGTGTCGCCCCAGCCCGGAGAAGCTCTAAGTTTCCGACTTGTGTGGTAGTGTAGTAAATGTAAGAGTAAGTGTGTGTACGTTAGGGGTAAGGTTAAGACAAAGAAGAGAAAGTGAAGCTCGCACACAATCCATGGCCTGTTAATTAGTGTACTGCTCCAGCTCCTGGCGTTGATCGGCGAAACCACAGAAAACTACCGATCAGAGAATTCTCCTCCAGACAGACGCTGAATTCGATCTAGCTACCAAGTTAGTGTTGAAAATGCTTCCATCCTCGAGACTCGAACCTTACGACGCACCCACATTTCAATGACATCACTGTAATTCATCATGTGTCATTCTAGTCTAAGACGTCTAAGACGTGTTGTCGCGTGCCCTGCTCTTGCCATCACCAGAAGCACAATCATTTTGTTTTGAGGTCCAGCTTTCAACTTGCAACGCGGCAGCACATTTTCTTGCTCACTGTTTCAGTAAGGCACTTCAAAATAAATTTTCTACTCAACGCAGAATCTATTGCTAGTATTGCCCGGCTTAGGTGGCTCAGGGCAACAACTGGTGTCCTTCCAGAGCCTTTGACCGGTCTAAGGGTTCGAGTCCCAACATTAGCAGGATTTTCGACTCTAGCTCGAGAGCTAAGTCAGTCAGCCGCTATGATTCTTTCCGGTTGTTCTTTTCCGTTGTTATTCCGAACCACCCCAGGCGAATGCCGGATTAATCTCCTAACAAACTAAGGAAAATCCAGCTCGCCAACGTGTAGGTCGCCGCCCAATTTCACCATCCAGTACGAGATCTGCACAACCTTCCGCAATAAAATCATACACCACACTTACGGTCTTACTAATGTACGTAGCAGTACCGAAAACACGATATAATCAATCAACACTGCTTGGCATTTGCACCCATCAGTGGGTTGCGCCCACTCTTCGCGTTGCTAAGGTAAAAAATCTTCCTTCGACCAAACGAAATTCGCAACTATAGATTTATAGGCCAGGATGTTCCAGATTCGAGACCCGACATCATTTGACCGACAACTTTATGTATGAGTAAGCTACTGGCCAGATGCATTGATCGCTTATGTCCGTAATTTGCTCTTTGATATTCCGGACAAGTACCACACTTTTCAAAGCTTATAACATGTTGCGGGAGGGTTTTAATTTCTCATTATTTAAAAAAAACTGTTATAAAAGGTAAAGTAACATAATTGACCGAAGTTTTAAATGTATTCCGAAATCCGTATTCTACGAATATATTCCGTATTCGTTTTGGTAATGCCAGTATTTAATTGTTATTAGACCCATTAGCGTACATTTTTATAAAAGAGAAACGAATGCATAATATTTCTCGTAGAAGATAAAATACATTCTACAGATGCATGTATGTATTTGGCATTTTGTGTCGATTATCCGACTTTCCCGGCTAGCTTTGTAGCTTGTTTGTCCTGGGGGAATGGACGATGAGATGATGATATGATGATGATCATGATGATGATGGTTGGGGATGAATGGACGGCACACACACATATAGACCATGCGGGGGCGGGATTCAAACCCGCGGTGCTCCGCCGCTATAGCACTACTGCCCTATCTCGACCACCTGACCGGCTATTTTACGGATGTGACAGTAGTAAATAGGTTTTTTTGTAAGAATATTATTCGATGTTCTTGAAGAGTAACCGGAGAAAAATGCAATTCTCTGACAATAACTATTACTATTTAATGTGCATTCCGGAAATGAATTCATCCGTCTTCTTATAAATTCATGTTTTCTCTCCATTTACTTACTAACTATGAAATTTATCAAAAGGGAGTGTAAATCATGATTCGCTAGACAGTGTTCGTACCATATGTACCTGAGTCATGAAAATTGGACAGTTTTCAGAAAATGAGTTTTGTTCATTTTTTTGTGCTGTTTAACCCCACTGTGCGACGGTTGCGGCGGCGCAAGTGACGTACATCACAGGGGGGTGGGAGGGTGCTAGCTCCTTTGCGCGTCCCAACGGCCATTTACGTCGCCCTGTCGCCGCAGGCACCACGAGCTTTCGAGTCACGTGTTCTCCTCTTCGCAGTTCTCAACTGTTACTTCCGAATCGCTCGGACCTGCGTGCCACCAGCTGGAAAACAGCCACGAGCAATTTTCATTGCAGGTCCAGGCTTTGACCCTCATTCGTTTTTGCGCTGATTCACGTAAAAGTTTGTACTAAAAAAAATACTACTGTGCATTTAAAGGGGGCGATATAGTATTCAAAGTCTAATGAGAAATAAGTATTTATTTATTTATGTAACGTCAAAAACAGTGAAAAACTGTGTCTGATATACTGTGGAGAGAAGTGTATTATGTGCATGTTCTCTTAAATTCCTAAGTCTCCACCCAACTATTCGTTTTACGAAACGACAATAGACACCGTACATGATCCGTACATGCTCTGCAGAGATACCGATTTCGGTTAAAACACTTATATAATAAAGTAAATTTTTACAACACAATAATTCTTATGCAGGCAGATGGAGTTCGTGCATTTCTCTAATTAGTTAATTTCATTGCCAAATTACTCCGCTTCATATACTCTGAAACTTCCAAAATGAAGATGGAAATACGAAGCCTCATCCTCATCCGCATCCTCTTCATTCGATCATATTTTTCATTTCTTCATCGATTTACCTTTTATTTACAAATAACCTTCCAAGTTAACATTTATTTTTAAAATTCTACTCTCCCCAAGCACATAAACAACATAATCTTCTTTTCTTTATCTATAATTCTTGTATATCCTATTAATATTTCCTACTTGCTTTCCTACTTTCTTTTAAATACGGCAAATTTGTAATGGCATTAAATATCATAAAGTTGTAATCTTCTTTTCTGTAACTAATATTCGCCTTATCCTTCCTCTCTTTTGTATCTCACATTATATTTTTAAATCTTCATCATTGAATATTAATCTAAACCCTCCCTCTATATTTTTTCTTCTTCAATTACTCCATTGCCTTCTTTCAATCATTTTACCTTTTCCAACTTCTTATTTTCAATCCTTATCATCGCGTGTTCACCATCATTTTCAACACCTTCCAATATTTGCCTCTTTTCTCTGCATAACTCTCATATCAACATTCCTTTTACCAACTTCTTCCCCCTTTCAAATACACCTTCCTATGTTTCTTCCGCATGTGTTTCTTCCTGTGAAATTTTAATAATGTTGTTCAAACTTTATGTGAGATAATCCACATAATCCACATAATAAAATGTTAGTTTCAAATTCGCAGGACCTTCAATGAGCTTAGTCCTATTGAAGAATATCAATTTCGGAGAAAATCGTCTGAACACTAATGTTAACCACAGCTGGAGAGACTATTGACATGGAGTGTGAAGCCGTGAATGAAAGTTTCAGCATGAATGACCCAGAAAACATACATTCTGACTATACAATGTGTTAAAGACAGTAATTTACTACATATTGGAATAAGATTTATCATATTTTAATTTTTTCAACTTCTACATCCTTATGTTCTAAAGGCAAACTATTCTGACGCTGCAGTCGCAATTAGCATTTTTTCGTCAAAAACTCATTTTGCGGGGTATTTACACGTATGAGTTCCATGATAATTAAATGTTGAGGCATCTCTTTAAATATTTTCTGTAGCTCCACACTCTAGAGTATGCTCTAGAGGTTTTTCACTCTGGTAGACATTGCCTGGTGGCCAATAGTGACCACAGATACTTCATCAAGAGGAAAATCGAGTTGCAGAAAGCTCATACAGAATGTAGGCTTTATTTGAAAGCACTAAAATCGTATCGTTCATTGTTTATCGGGCGTTTTACAAGAATCCTTAACTTTTTCAAAATTTTCTTAAACATTTCTCCAAATATTTGGGTTAATATTTTCTTCAGGTGAAGCAAAGGACGCTTAAAAAATAGCGCTGGTTTTACTTTCGTTGAACTCCCTTCATATTCAAAAGTTGCATAAGTATAAGTAATGCGAGAACGAATGTCCTGTTGTAGCACCATTACTTTTAAAACATCAATGTCTTGCGTTTTATTAAGCCTTTATCACCTCAGTTTTCATATTAGTGCTTTCGCTCCCAAGACAAACATCCACCTCACCGTCGTGCTCCACCACACAATATAACTCTTCCATTTTATCACACATATCACGTCTCGCAAAGGTCGTGCATGATACGGCCATCATTGACACCAATCTGTAGTCCGAGATTTTTCCTTCTCGCCTTTCCTTCTTTTTTTTCACTTATTGGAAATTTCCCCTTCCTAATCCACGTACCTCCTCCCTCTATTTTGTTGGAACATTTTTTTTTAATATTTGACTCCAGTTTTCTATCATATATAAAATTTCTTAATGGTCCTACTTTCTTCCTGGTGTCTTTCTCATTTACAATATCAACTCCATCTACATCTACAACATCAAGAACAACAACTACAACATTTGAACTTGTAGTGTACAGAAATAGATGTTTCCATCATTGACAACTAGGAGACTACCATATTTCAAGAATACCCAATTTCTATCTTCATTTTTTGTATGATAAAACCTCCGAAATGCTGTGAGAATTGTGTGCGAAACACATATTCTCGA
This sequence comes from Gryllus bimaculatus, assembly GCA_017312745.1. Classification (NCBI taxonomy): domain Eukaryota; kingdom Metazoa; phylum Arthropoda; class Insecta; order Orthoptera; family Gryllidae; genus Gryllus; species Gryllus bimaculatus. Next base: position 9,786,060 of record BOPP01000018.1, on the reverse strand, counting down.
AGTTGACTACTAACATTAGAAATTTTTCTTGGGTATTGCACGATATGTGATGGTTCACAATGAACTTGACTCCTATATGGTTTTGAATTTCTCTCCTCTATAACTCTGCCGATTTATTAAATAATGATGTTGAGCGCTATAAGTTTGTTATCTCAGTCAATTACTCTTTTCGAGCGGTTGAGGGAACGACCTTTTCGTTTTCCTGTTATACCTCAATTCCCGATTGAAATTTATGTCGACACAAGTGTTTATAGATTTGCACTTTTTCTTTCATCATATTTGCGAAACAGCCTATTAGAACACTTTGTATTCATTCCGAATGCGAGTAAACTATTTTGGTAATCAACGAGGTTTATTACAGCGCGCAGTTTCAAGCATTTTTTTTTCAAGAGGGAAAAGAAGGACCTGAAAAAGGACAATGTCGAAAAAGGAACCAATATCACGATACACTTAAACGACTGAAATCGAAGTAACCCTCCGTTAGTGTTGTGAACCTCACCAACGAGTTAGCAAAATAAAGATGATCAATACAAATTTATTTAATTCAGTGTAGTTTAATTAATAATGTTCGACAAAAGTAATTCAAATATCTCAACAGGCGCCCTTGCGTCTCTCGTACGCTCTACTCGTTTTTTTCAAAATAGTTGTACATAACCATTTTTGAACATGATTAAAAGTCCGAAGCTCTCTTTGCATCTTCCGCTTTGCTGACCTTTTGAATTTTCTGGTTCTTACTGCTTCAACGCCCGTTCCAAGTCCATCATCTCAAAATTCGTGTGTTCTACCTCTCTCTGATAATACTCTACCTCCTTCTGCCACCTATTCTACCACCTCCTTGAATTTTGAAAATAGTTTTTTGTGCCCTAAATGAGTTGAATCTAACTTGCTGTGATCATGGAATGAATTGAAATAATGTATAACACTCAAATCTTCGTTTCATTTCCCTTTATTGTTACTGCAATTACTTTTGTTTATAATACTGCCAGTTTTTCTTTAATTGCATGAAATCATTTTCATTCTGCACACTAAAAAAACTAAAATTTCGTTTAGTAAATCTTATATACCAAATGTGTTGCAGGTAGACATCTCCACCAACAATTTCCTTTTCATTCTAATTGATATGGAACAGAACACTGGGACTATGGATACAAGATTTTCTCAAGAAAAAATAGATTTTCAAGAACAACAGTTTTTGAATCCTCCTAGCTCCATGGCAAGCCCAGATTCAACTGTTAAGGATGATTATACATACACTGAGATGCACTGTGTAGCACCAGAGGAGTATGACCTAAGGAAATCGGCAGAGAACAATGAATTACCAGAGAGCGTGAAAAGTGTTTCTCCTCCGGGAGAGGCGAACTCAATTGGATATGACGGTGTCGACTCGACCATGGATGTGGACGACTGTACTTCTTCGGATATCGACTTCAATTTCAACATTGCCATTAATTATATAATGAGTGAAATGGAATCATCAGGTAAGACTCAGGACCTCACAGTTGAAGTGGAGTTGTTAAGGAAAGATTTTCATTATTAAAAGTATGAACGAATGATCTAAATATTCACCCCAGAACAATTTTTTGAGTGCTTGCATGAGTGCGCATCTGAACAGAATTAAATCGGCAATTTCAAATTACCGTATATACTTATAATACAATTGTATTATTTTCCATACACTGAAGCTATTGAAAGTGACTCTGATCCAGTATATCTTTTCTTTTTGTCGCAATTAAGTTTCAATACATTTTTTGTATTAGTGTCCTAGAAGAAATCAAAGACAATAAACATATTTTTCAAGCTCAAAAAAGCATTAAACAAAAACGTCCGAATTAACTACAACGACAATTCCACTATGGTCAAAAGTAGAATTCTGCGACTGTGTGCAGAAAAGTACTGAAGGTTTCGTATCCGTGCACGGCGTATTTTGTATATAATTCATGGGCGCGTATGTAGAAAAGTCGTGGTACATCGCCCTTCTATATTAATGTAATCATTAAAACGACCATGTGACTTTTTATTTTCGTGATGGGTTAATCTACTTTGCAGTGCATAGCCTGAGATATGCTACATCTTCGGATTTACGCCACAAGAAGGGCATTAACTTTGCTTAAACAAAAATATGTCTTCTCCGAAGAAAAAGCCTCTTCATTTCTCTTTATTTTGTGTTCCTTAACTCGCGAATAAAACATTATTTAGATTTTAGAATCTATGATCGTAGAAGAATGGAGCCAAATAGTTTGTTTCCTCATCTGTGAGGAGTTGGAATGCAAGACAAATTGTCTATGCTGAACTCTAAATTTCTGTTGAAAATATATACTTATCTGGAATTAGACTGAACGATTAATTTAACAGGTGTCTCCTTCAGTAATTTCATTCAAGAGGGTAATGAGATCACAGATTCTGCATTAAATATTCATGTCGCAGTAAATTTCATCATAGCTGAATCGAAACTTGAAGGTAAGACAGGGTCCTTCACATCTGAAACAAACAGCTAGAGACAAACAAGCCAGGCAAATATCAAGAAAATGAAATTTCAAATATATCGCCAGTAAAGAAATGATGTCACAGTTACAAAAATTATAAAAATTAGAGTTACTTGCAGGGAAATAGAAGTTCAATAATAAATTATTGATTTTTTTTCAGTATGGTTGCGGTTTCGGGACTGCGTTCAGGGAACGCCTCTCAAGTGCTAATATACCATTAAATTCGAAACATTATTCCTAGATAAAAAAGAACCCCAGGGAAATGACATTCAACCCATCAACAACGCCATGTGTTGTTCGTATGTGCACTCTGAGTCGGCGCTGTTTCTAAGGGTTCACCCGCCCTTGCGTTTTCCTGTTCTACTTGCTTGCGGAGTCACGAGAGCCGTCGGTCTTCCTCGCTGGAAGCATAAGCATCCCCATTAAGGGGGTCCCTATTTTTTTATAAATACTTTTGCGTGATTTTGGCGTCGTGACATTGAATGATCGTCATTGATAAAATTTGATACATTTTAAGGTATTGACGTCAATAAACGAAATACGAAACTGGAAGAGCTCTCCTTCACAAATGACGTACAGATCACCTAGACCCCTTCACAAACAACAATCCAATGGAACCCTATATTCAATACTCTCCATGCCTGGTCCCCTAAACCTACCTTCCATCTCTGACCCCTACCTCGAATATCCACCCCCATACCTCCACCTCCAAACTTCCACCTCCAAACTTCCTCTTCCAAACCTCCAATTCAAACCTCCAACCAACACTCTATCCCCAAAAGTCCACTCCCAAACCTTCAGCCCCAAACCTCCACCCCAAACCACCCCCGAACATCTACCGTGGAGCATCCACCCCCGAATCTCCTCGATCCTCTATCCCCGACCACCACCTCTGTACATCCACTCCCGAATTTCCGTCTCCAAACGTCCTCTTCGGACTTTCCACTTCCTACTCTCCACTCACCACTCTTCACTCTTCACTCTTGACTCTCTGTTCTCGACTCTCCAACCGACTTAGGTAGCTCAGCGCATGACTTGATATCACTGCAGTGACTCTGAGTGGGAGATCCTAGGTTCGAGTCCCGACGGTCACTGGATTTTCGAGTCTTGCTACAAAACTAGGTTGAATTGTAGCGGCCCGCTGATCTAATCGGTAGTTTTCCGTGGTTTCTTTGAGCAACAACAGGCGAATGCCGGGGCCGTACCCTGACAAACAGTCCACGGACCACACGCTATATTTTCTTCTTCTTCCTTGCCGTATCTTCAACCCTCCCAACTTACACTCAAATGCACTGAACCTCACAACACAAACAGAGAAATCAGTCAGGGGCGTAGAGCATGTTTCTGCTGGTGTGTTGCCCGGCTGGTGGGAGATTCCTGGTTGGGGAAAATTCCGCTGGCCAATGGAGAGCTCGACGGCGAACACGCCATCTCCCACCAATTAAGGGGAATACCACCGCCACCTCCCGCAATTGCTACATGCGCTATGGTACGAATGACCTTAGCAGTTGATACGTCCGGAATAACTAATCAATCAATTAATCAATCGGCTCTCGACTCTCCTCTGCCAATTCCCCACTCCCGACTTTCCACTCCCATCCTACGGCTTTCCATCCCCTAACCCACTTTCCCAAACTGTACAACCGATAAGTGTTCTGCTCCGAGAGACTCGTATATATTCCCTGATAATCGCTCATACCTGCAAAGGGTACACACAAACTCGTGCAATTGGTGGGGCACTTGAAATGCGTTCCATGTTGCCCTTCAGTTGAACCGATGATGATATTCGTTTTATTGATTAACATTCTGAATATTTTCTTACAAATTGAAAGTACAATGATGGATTTGAATTATTCAATTGCGCAGTGAATAAAATGAGAACTTGATTTTTGCATTTATTTCTACATTAGAGCTGTTTTTATAAAAAAAATGTGTTAATAAAACATTTTTCTCTGGAGATTTCATGTAATTTTTTCTACAGGATAGGTCAAATCGCGTCATTCTAACCACGATAGTTTGACAAGGCATGTAGATGAACATTTATAACTTGTCAGTCAACGTCAACGTTTTCCCCGAGTTTTTGCCAAGTCTTGCTTAACCTGATTCAATTGAAATTGAGTTGTGTCTGTTTTTAATTATATTATTACATTTACTCTTTTTGTCCTTCAGTCTTTTGTCAAATGTTAAAGTATAAAAACTATTATATATTCACAAAATATAGATTATGCTTTTAATTTTTTTAACATTTTATTTCTTCTTAGACTTCAATTTTGATTGACAGGTTTTTAAATGTGTGACTGTATTCAGACATGTAAATATTATGAATATATAACGGCATCGTGGAAATACTGTGAATATATAACAGTTTTGTTTCTGTTTGGCCTCGAATTTTTTGACAAACATTAAATTATAAAGTGTAATGAATCTGATTCAGTTTTTCCATTAATGTACGCGAATTCGATATATATATATATATATATATATATATATATATATATATATATATATATATATATATATATTGCAATTTTTGTTCTCTTTTCAATTTTTGAATGTAAAACTCACTAGACGTTTGAGGGGATGCTAGTTTTCTCTCGAAAGTTAACAATATTTTCATAATTTTTGCCTTGCAATAAAAGAAAGTCACAAAGTAATCAGTATTTACAGAAAATGGATTTTTTGCTGACTTCGTGTTAGTGAAGTAATTTCTTTTATCGCAACATCACCATAGGTATACAGTATTTTTTGAGTTTTTTAAACTAAAAACCTTGTATACAAAAATATATATATTTTTAATTTGCATCATTTAGCCTGTAGTGATTGTTTCATATGAATTCTGGGGCCAACTTTTCCGTGTGTTCCCATATCTGTGAGGCCCTGGAATGACCTACAAATCTAAGATGGACTGTTTTGAAATTATTATTTTATCTTGTGATGGATTTTTTTAATTACTATTTTATCTAGTGATTATTTCTGAACAAAATTGTTCTTTCTGGGAGATAAATGAATTGACTTGTGTCTTATTAATTGTTCAGATGCAGTCTCCAATTTGTGCTTGAAGGACTATGAAAACAGCACCATCAGGAAAGTTCTTATTTCAACTCTAATATCACCTGACTACCTACCAGTTTACACACAGTTTTATGGAAAGAACATGTTTTTTATTCTGGAGTTTGGCTACCGAGTTGCAGAAACAGCCATGAAACTCCCAGGTATTGTTAGTTTAGTCTTTTACAAAAGAACTGCTTCGTCTTTTTCTGTCTATCCCAATATCTGTTTACTTGGAAAGCATAAAATTTACCCCATTCGATTAGATTGTGAATCTATAATGTTCATTTTTATTAAATGATTATATCTTTTAACTACAAAATTCAATTTTGTGCAACACAATTATTGAGAATGTTCTTTTATATCTTCATATGAGCACAAACTAATATGTGTAAGCGTAAATCTATATTTTTTACTACTTCAATAATATTTACTTTTGTTACGTTTTTAAAAAGTGTTGGTAAATTATTTGATATCCATGCCAATTTTCTTCATTGGTGCCTATGAGAGTGTTATTAAAATTATTGACTATTTTCGTAAAAAAATCCTCGCGTTCGTAATGATATTTAAATGCTTTTTATCTACGAGGGTGATCTAACAGGTAAATAGCGCTAAAATTTCGGTTAAATTATGAGCTTCGCAATGTTCTTATGGATTCAGAATAACTCTTACTGATGACAACCAACACAAATAATTAAAAAATGAGTCGTTATTGTCGAAACTAACACATTTAGTACCTAACAATTGATTAAAATGCTATAAAATGAAAAACTATCCGCCGTAGATAAAATATTGAATGACAAGTGTTTGATATCACGTCAGATGAAAAGGAAACAAGCGTAGCTTAAGCACTAGAGGGCTGACGACTCTTACTGTAAAAGCGATGTTCGTTTAATTACGATGTCAATACGTTTTTCTTTTGTAAGTATTAAAATTGCATCTCTCTTTGAATCGCAGTATTGAATTTGGCGGATCTGATCCGCGCTGAGTTCGACATCGCATTCTTCACTGACGAAGCAAAGCAAGGTTTCCTTGCTTTCAGTGAAGCTGAATATGCTTTTCTAGCCGGAGTCAACTCTGCCACAACTCCTGATGAAACACGAATGTGAGTAGGCAAAAAGAATTTCTTTTGAGTCGTTTCTGTAATGTGTAATTTGTTGTAAGTCGTTTTATTTGCCTGTAATTAACGTAAAATTAAGTGAAAACAACACATAGTTTTTTAAATTGTATTTTAAATATAATCATTTAAAATTATTAAAATATTTGTCAGTGAGCAAAAGATTTCATTAAAGAAAGGACTCTAATCCTTAATATTACAGTTGCAACAAGACGCCAAAAAATTGAACTTTTGCAATTTTTGAAAAATCATAGATTTCAACGAAAATTGGTACCTGCGGCATTTCTAAGCAACCTTTACCCTATCCGAGAAAAAAGTATTATTATTAAAAGTAAATTTCACCAAAAATGTGGAACAGTTTTCGGGGAAATTTCAAAATGTGCACGACGCCACGTGTGAAGTACCAAAATTAAAACATAGGTTCCGCCGGCAAAGGTGACTCAGGGCAACAACTTATGTCGCTGCAGTGCCTCTACCGGGGTTCCTGCCCCAGGGTTCGAATCCCTACGGTGGCCGGATTTTCGACACTAGCTGGGCAGTTAAGTCGAATTTAGCCTATGTCTGGAGGAGAATTCTAGGTGCCGGCTGTGCCTATCCATAGGTCTCCGTGTTTTTTCCAACCATTACCAGACGAATGCTGGAGCAGTATCCTAACAAACTGTCAATGGACGCGTTCTTTCCTTCCTCTACTTTGTCCTATCATCACATTTTACACACACACACACTTACACTAACATGCACTATACTACCACACATGCCGGGAGACCGGTTAGATGCTTAGAGCTTGTCCCGGCTTTGGCGGTACCTTGCTGATGGGAGATACCTGCTTAGGGAAAACCTCGCTTGCTGAGTAGGTCGGCGCCGGATCTCGCCATCAGCAGGGGAAGACCACAGCCACCGGACGACAAAAACATGTACTACACTTACGGGATTAATGACCGTAGTAGTTGAAGCTCCTGGAATCATTAACAATCAATCATTCAATCGAGTCCCGTCCGATCGATAGGGAAATATCACTTTTGGAGAAAAATATCTGAACGGTTATGGTGCTGGAGTTGACCACAGTCTAAGCGGACAGACATATAGTCGTAAACCAGTTTTCCTGTATCAACGACCCACAAAACGTGATTCCGGCTGTTCAAAGTGTTAGAGGAATACTTCACTACATAAAGCAACAGCATTTATCCACTTTTCCGGTGGCCCAACAATACGGATTTTCTTAATGCAATGCATTATTGCAGAGATGTGGTTCTAAAATGCGAACACACTCGTTCATAATGAACAAGAGTGACAAGAGCAACAGAATAGATGGTTTTGTCCTTGTCCTATACATTGTCCTATACGTTTGGATACAGGACCTATATAGGGGATGAAAATAAAAGAGAATAGATGTTAGTTTTAAAGATGTTTATAAAAGAACAATCGCAATTTTTTAGGAAAAAGCGTACTATTATGACAAAGAAAGCTTTTACTGCCGGTCCGAATGGCCAAGATTGCTAAGGCAGTAGTGCCGTAGCGATCTCGGACCGAAAGATCGCGGATTTGAGTCCCGCCTTGGGCATGGCTGTATTGTGTTCGTCCTTTCACGCCCCTATCATCATCATATCGTGTCATCCTCATAGTTACCATACCGTTACACGCAATAGTAGTAGCTAATGACCTAGTAGTTGATGCGACCTTAAATTACAAACAAAAAAACTTTTTACTGTTAAGAAAAAAAACAATGATTTGCTTCACCCTTGTACACTAATTGTAATAGAGTTCACACGTTATTCGAGCAGTATTAGTCTGTTTGAAATAATACAATATTCCTTTCATTTGTTCGTTACTTACATTGCAACCTGATACCGGACAATGAGCGCAAATTGTTGCTTCTCGTATTCTTAGTTGTTATGTTGCAACTGTCAATTCCTATCAAATGTCATGCACAAAGGAACGTGGTAAGAAATACATTGTATTTTTTTGCAGGTTGTTGCTTCGCTTCTTGATTGATGCTGATGCTTCATGCGTGGAAGAAAAATGTAGTACCACCGAGGACTTGCCTCAGCTAATTGAATTTGTCGTTATGATAAACTGCCTCATTCACAAGGTTAGTTCACACAAATTGTCGTGAAACAGCTGGTCAACTTTAAGTTTGAGATAACGAACAAACAGTGGAAATTTAGTTCATGTTATTTATTTCTTCGGCGTACGGGATTGCTAACATAGAGACTGCCCTTAGGCAGTGTTCCGCACTCGAGTTTTTGAGCCCAGGAGTCCTTGGACGTAGGTCTCGGAGGACCTTATTGAGCAAGCGCGCCTCGCGGGCGGTCCCCTGGTGCGCATGGGGCTTGACTCTCACTTTCTCAGCCAGATGTCGGTCTCAGTTAACTATATCCGAGCTATCTTTTTGGGAGAGAGTGAGATCTTGTTAGGACGGGATTTAATTTTGCTGGGCGTCTGCTAGGGTTATTTTACATGCCACAAGAACGACATGGCTACTGTGGATTTTTCGCCCTTCGAAAATGCACCTCGGATTGAACTCCGGGATCTAACTAGCGAATTTGGGCGTCCTGGGGCCAGTAAGCTAAGCGCACACCCACCGAGGCGCGCTCGTTCTTGTAATTAAAAAGCACTCAGAAAATATTTTGATACTTGTCGAAATTGGTAAACCAAGCAGGAGGGACACTAATCAATGTAAATTTCAGGAACAGCAGAACAAGTTAGCATATACGAAAAACGGCTTTCCAAAAGCATTTGAAAAACAGCACGCTCAATAAGAATTTATCTCGCGTATGAATTGAATTGAATTGAATTTGCCTTATTTTACGTGGCGAGACTCAAGCCATCAGGCCCGCTCTTCCGTCTGACCACGCAAATTTCGCTACGCTCCTTTCATCTAGCAGAGAAAGGAGGTATTTCTTGGGCGAGAAACAGGCGATTTTGAATTTAGCTCAGAGGCGTCATTTAGGCTTGAGGATCTTTTACATGCAAGTAAATCTACTAACATGGGACAGCCGGCTTTACTTCCCCTCCGAAGGAAGGCGTACGAAGGATTTTGTCGCCCGAAAAATCCACGGCTTCGATCGGATTTGAACCCGCGAGCTTGGGTATAACAGTCCGGTAAGCTAACCGTCACACCATCGCCGCCGCCGCCGCCGCGAATATCGGTTTGAAACTAATTTATTTATTTATTATTTGTTTACGTCAAAAACAGTTAATAACTGTGTGTGACGTGCTCTGGGCAGAAGTTAATTTGAAGCTACATTTATGTCCAGAAACAAAACAAGGGCCCATTTCAACATTTGTTGAAGCATCAGAGAAACTGGACGAGGGTCGAGATGAGGGTCAGAAGCTGAAGTACAATATTTGTTACAGGTTCTTTACAATTATATAATACATTAAATGTCATTGATAAAATTAATATTACTTTCCTTTTGGATGCTCGGTATAGTCTCTGATTGTATAGTAGTGCATCAGAAAAGATTTTACTTGGGTTTAGACTTTTGAATCGAATTTAATCCACTAATGTCATCTGGCAAGGTAGTGTAAAATAATGTACATGTATTGTATGTGAATTTCTTGTAGTGAGCTGTTGATATTGTCACCTGATGAATATGATTACTACGTCTACGATTACGTTTGATGAAAATATATTGCCGCCCATAAATAAGTCATTTTCTACAAAAACCACTGATTCATATATCAAGAGACAAGGTAATTGTCAAATACCTAGATTAGTAAAGAGAGGCATACAAAAATCACTTGGATGGGATTTTCTTATTATTCGTACAATTCTTTTTTGTAATCTAAAAGTCTGGGAACTTCAAGATGTGTTTTCACAGAATATTATGCCATATCTCATGCGGAATTGAACATTGGCGAAATATACACAACGAGCAGTATGGAGGCTGACTGAATTTGAAAGAATTCTGAAAGCGTAGCAAAAAAACTTAATTTAGTGTTCATTCACTTAAATGGACCCCATCAATTCCATTTAAGGTTTTACTGAATTGAAAGACCGAAAAATTTGTTACCTTAACATCAATCAATGGCACACCGTGCATTTTCAATGGAAAACGTAGCTGTTTATTTGAAATTGAAAACTTCATTGAAACCGTTTTCTTTTCATTTACTATTAATTTCTTATTACGGAACCAATTGAAAATATCTGATATTGTACTATTTACGGTTTCTTTATTTCGAAGAATATTCGTATCATCCGCAAAGAGAACGGTTCTTCCGTTTCAAATCGTTGATGGCATATCGCTTACGAATAATAGGAAGAGAATAGGGTCTAGATCAATCCCTACGGGATGCATGCAATTGGCAAAGAAATGTAAGGTGTGTACATAATGTTCCATTATGCCAGTAAGGTACTTCTACTCTTATATCGTAGTTTAAGTTACGCACATAACCAATCTAGAGCAATACCGACGCGAATTCCATAAGAATGTAATTTTGAAAGAAAAATGTTATGATGAATCACGTCAAAAGCTCTAAAAATATACCAATAGGTGGTTCGTTATGATCCATGGATGAGTCCACGTCTTTAAGAGACCAAAATATGTCTGTTTCCGTAGATTTTGATTCGCGAAACCCATGTTGGCAATCTAAAAACGCTCGTGTTTATAAAGAAAGGTTTCTATTCGTATGTAAAAATGTCTCTCTAATGTTTTTGAAAAAACTGACAAAAGATAAACTGGCCGATAATTTTGAAGTTCATTATTGTTGCCTCTTTTGAAAAGAGGCTTAATCTTTTGTTTCTGTTTTTAAAAAATCTGGAAACATACCTGTGCATATAGATACATTAAATATGTGAGTTAATCAGTATACTATAATGACTGCCGCACAAGTCTTTAACAAACAATCCGGAAATTCATTTAAACTAGCAGAATATTTATTTTTTAGTCTACCGACTATTTTGAGAATATCAGTGGAAGAAGTTTCGCAAACGAACATCGTGCCTAAAGTTTTGGGGGAAACGACTGATTTTGAATTTTGTGCCTGAAGACTTTTAGTGAGATCGGTAGCAATTCTCGAAAAGTATTGGTTAAAGAGACTAGCTACTGTTGCGACTAGACATCGTTCACATTTCTGTCGTTATCTTTTAAAACAATATTCTCAACAAGGTTTCTAATAGAGTTGGTCGAATTTTTTACTGTATTCCACATTTCTTTTGTTTTGTTATTTGAGTTCAAAATATCCTGATGCATGATTTTAGGCTGCCTTATGACTTTTTTAACAATGATTTGTAGTTTTTAAAGTAGAGGAGGAAATCTTGAGTTTTTTAAATTTTTTTTTTAAATTATTTTATGCACCTTAAATGTAGTTTGTATGTGGCATCTTTCCTACTGACGTAAATTTGGTTCCTTTGCATTACAGTAAATGCTGTTGGTGCACATGTAAATACTCATGTTTTAATATTTGTGATTATTGAATGAACTAAATTGCTTTACTAAATTCAAAAGAAGACCAACATGGTGAAAGTTGAGCCCTAAAACTTATTTAAACATTTGAGTTATAGATTCTTAAAATGTGTCTGTTTCAGACTATGGTGTGCACCACACAAATCAAGACCTATCAACTCGAGAACTTGCTGACAGCTGCAAGAATCGTATATGAGAACTTAAGAGTGTTTGTGGATTTCCTGGGAAGTTGTTGTAGTGTTGTGCGACACAAGATGACAAAAATGCACTATATCTAACTTGCTAGTTCCTTCATTGAATGGTAGTATGTGGTCAAGTTATTAGTAAATAAAGTTTCTCTAAATCTGCAGTTGATAGAAAGTATTGACTGCTACAAATAAAGTTGATACAGCTTCCCTTGTGTAAAAAGAAAATGTAACTTCCTAATTTAAAAAAATTGGACTGTATTGTATTGTTAATGTTATTTGCCTTGCACACACACAAAATTTCAATATCAGGGATCCACAAGGTCAGACAGAATTAGTTTAAAATAAAATATTTAAGAATAATAGTGTAAAATTAAAAATTTTTGACAAATCGTTTTGGTTATGAAGTTACTTTCATTAATTTTATTGCTGAACTCTACATAATTTGGTCTCATATTTAAATCAATTTCTGTTGAAATGGTCCTCAAATCTTTATATAAGCAAATGCAGGTAAATTTTCCAACATATTTTCTATTTACTGGATATTCTGTCATTCTATGCTGTATACAGCAATTGTTTCAGAGTTGAACTGCTATGGGTGCAAATATTAAAGGAATGTTACCGACATCAATTCTGCTCCCAGTGGAAACTTTAACAAGTTTTTTCAAGTCAGGATAACAACTATTAAAACTCTGGTTAATCACATTCCAACATACAATCTGTATTAAAATTGTATTTGTATTAAAAAGCAGTGCATTAATGACATAAAGGATTGCAGAAATAGATGTAATAGAAGAAGGCCCACACCACACTGAAACGTACCTTGCTGGTATAAATATTTGCACAATTTATTTCTTCGCAAGTAAAAAGTTCACTGTAAATGCCTGGTTTTAAGGCTATTGAGACAATTACATTAGTACATTATCTTTTCATATATTAATTATTTATGTAATGCAAACAAAAACAGAAAATGAGAAACAGAATGGAAAACAGGAAAGATCAAAATACTTGCTACTGACTTATCTATAATGATTTGCATAGCTAATATTTGTGGTGTAAACTATGAATACTACAATATTATAACTATAAAGGTTTAATTACAAGCAGAGAAAATGTTGAATATTGATATTTGCATTTGTTGCATTTATACTTGCAAGCTTTCTAAATCACAGCTCTCTAGAAATTGCAGATATAAGTTAAGGAATTGCATTAAAAATAATATTATTAATTAATTACTTTATTCAACAGATGTTACCAATAACTGCTCTGAATGAGTACACCAAAGAGAGAAAATTATATTATTTATCTTAAAACTTGTTACTACACCAACAGCTGGTATATTGTAATCGATAACCTGAGCTTATAAGGATATTATCATATTTATTGGAAATATAGACGAAATATAATAGTGCACATTGTCGAAATTGATTGAAGGTAGCCACATTCTATCTTTTAATTTATGGCATATTAAATAATTTCTATCTACATTATTTTAAAGCTACCTTTTATTTAATATGATGTTTAGTTAATAATTACAAAATTCACAGTATATAAATTATCTGTGCGTCTTACTTCTCAGTAGAGACTATGTTAATAATACGAATACTTTTTGGCGATATTTTATGGTGATAGAGATTGTTGTCCTTTTCCATAATTTGAAACATCCAACATCAATGAAAGTTTTATCCTGCTGTGTCCAACAAATAATTGCCAATTTTTATTAATTGCAATTTTAATTTTTTCTAACAACAATATTTTATATTATTCAAGACTGATAAGAGAAGGGTATTTGTGAAAGCTTTGGGCTCTAGACAAAGAACAATTAAATACCATTTGAGGAAGATTTAAAATGACATAAGACAGAAAAATATTGTTGGGTTTTAATGAATTTGCTATCATTTTATGTGATACTACTCTTATTATGATAATATTCATTAACTAAAGGTTAATGTGCATTACTTGAGCTTACAGATTGCATAATAATGCAGAAACAGCCCAGAACATAATTTGTACCTGTTAACTCTATAGAAATTATTTTTACCTCAAATTTAACATTTAAACTTGTTTGCTTGCTGTTATTTCAACAAGTTTATGAAATATATTTCATTCACCACATATTATTCTATGTTATCGGTATTATTTATGTTGTAATATGTTGAATTATAAAAATGAACATATTTTCTTACAAAGTATAATGCTTTTGTCACTAGTGTTTATTTGGAATAGGTGTGAAAAGAATGTCCGGTAAATTTATCTATCTATTTAGTGGTTCTTTTACAGCCTTGGCTGTTTTCTGCATCCATAGATCGTTTTCCTCCATTTCTCTTTTTTCCATGGCTTCAGTTATTGCCATGTTCCATGTTCTTCTTGGTCTTCCCCTGAATCTTCTTCAATTTGGTATCCACTCCCAAACTTTTTGAGGAAGTCTATCCAATTACAACCTTCTCATATGCCCATACATTTTAGTTGTTTCATTTCGATCGTCTCATTCAAGGTTGTTTGCACTTTCATTTTATTTTTTATTTCATCATTTCTTATTTTATTTAAGAGAGAAAGTTTACAACATCTTCGCCAGAACATCATTTCTGTTGATTGAAATTTGTCTTTCAATATTGTTGATAGTGTCCAGACTTCTGCCCCATAGAGTGTGGTACTCTCTATGAAGAAGCTATATATGTGTTTCTTTGTCTTCATTGAAATAATTGAGTTCCATAGCACTGGATTCAACTGTCTTGTGGCTATATATTTTTATTTTTCACATCCTGTTTGTCTCTACCATCTGCTGCTAGTGTGACTCCCAAATACTTATATTGTGTTTTACCTTTAATTATTCCTATACTAGTCTCTAAATCATGGGGCATACTTCCCACCACCATATATTCAGTTTTTTGTAAATATATTTCCATCCCCCATTTTCCATACTCTTCTACTAATTTTCTGAACATATAAGTTACATAATTTTCATCTTCAGCCATTATCACCTGGTCGTCTGCAAATAGTAGACTAAACAATGTTTCATCACCTATTTTCACACCCATGCTTCTGCACTTTCTTTTCCATTCTTTTAGGGTATATCTTAAACAGGGTTGGAGATATACAGCAGCCTTGCCGTAATCCTTTGTTTACTGTGAAGTTGTCTGCTAGACATTTTCCCACTTTTACTTTACTTTTGTTATCTTTATAACATTGTTTGACTGCATTTATGTATGTTGTTGATATACATTTTTCTTCCATTGCCCCCCATACGTCTTTTACTGGTACATTATCATAAGCCTTTTTGAGATCAATAAAAATTATGTGAAGTTCTCTTCCTCGCTCAATTGTTTTTTCCATAAGTTGTTTGAGACAGAAAATATTGTCAATACACAATCTTTCTGGTCTAAAACCACTTTGCTCTTCTGAGTCTGATGTTTGCATTTCAATTCTATTCTTTAGCACATGTCCATACAGTCTAACCAAAGATGAAGTCACACTTGAAAAGAATGTCCGGTAAATATCATGAAAATATTCTGAAGAGAATTCACAAAATAAAGTAGTGTATTTGGTTTTTAATATAAATAAATGGTATTTGTGTATATAAAATATTTATATATGTAACTACTACACAAAAGAAGTATTAATGGAGGAGGCGAATATGAGCTGAGACTGGCATTTCAAAATTAGTACCAACAACGACACTTTTGTTTGAGTAGAGTATGTTATCTTTAATTTATATATCCTGAGCTTTTATTTTCGATGTCAGCAAGTCAAGCAACAACAAATAAGGAGTGTTGTATGATTGAGTGTTGATGAGTTAGGTATGATTGTTTGTTCTGTTGATTTGCAGACCTCATCAGTGCTACAAAAAGGATAACAGTAATTTAGTACAAAATAACACAAAAAGAACACACTTACTTATTTTAAAAGTTTTTTATTTTCTGAGATGGAGCTGGTGGTGGTTTTGGTTCTCGTATACACTATTTTGTTTTTGTCTGAAAAGTAAATTTTGTTATTCTCACTAATAATTTTATTCCGTATTGTTCCTAGTGTTTTCCATACTAAATTACTATAATTATTTTTGATGTGCTAATGAGTTTTGCAAATCAGTATGTGGAACTTACATATTTGAATTACCCCCATTTTTGTTGTAGAAATCTTGCTGAAATCAAAAATAAAAATTTTTCGGTAGAATTTTTTTCAGTTCATGACAATAGTAATTTTAAGTAATTCTATGAAATATAATGTGACACGATTACACATAATAGTGCCGTATTCTTACTAAAAACGCAAATGATAAAATATGCATTATGAAGTATGTAGCATTTATAATGACCAAAATATGTGGATTCTAGCAGAAAATACATACAATATATTATTAAGAAATATTTCATTATATTAGCTTTTCCACTACAATAGATTGGCTCTGGTATTTTGCTCTGAATTTAATGAAACACTAAGAATGGCAATTATTCAATTTCTTGTAATCAAATTTATTAACAAAATATAAGAGAAATAACAATTTCACTTCATTAAGAAATTGAGGAAAGAGGATGTGAATAATTAGTATATATCCTCAATATAAGTTTAAAAATATATGCATAACTGAACTCATTAAAAGTACCTGAAAATATTTTTTAAGAATATACAATCAACAACTCAATAAAAATGCATTGTATTCTTCAGTGTACCACAATATATCATAATATAAATAACAACTCAAATGATCATAATTGTCATTGTATGTTATATATATTATTTGAGAGTTGTTTACTTAGAACATCTTATGAAGTGGAAGAATTCCAATTTAATAATGGTTCGAGCAAATTCACCAATTAATGATATGTGACAATACTGATTACTTCAGTAACATAAGATTTTCTCCAAGCTTTACTTTGAGTGCTTTCCAAATATGAAGTATTATGTCACATATTTAGCCAGACTCCAATAGTATATCAAAGATGAAATTAAGACCTTATTTCCAAAGTGACAAATCTTCATTCCTGCTTTATCTAACTTTACTTATCAATATATTAAGACACTTCTCCATCATACTGGCATACATCAAGTTCAGAAGTGTTCTTTCTCCTATGTTAAATAGTATCTGAGAAATGTTGAATCTCGTATTCTATTAGACTAAATTAGAATGCTTTTCATTACTGAAAAATTATATTTCTTGGAAATCTATCCCTTTGTGAATAAGCTCTTCAGTTCTTTTTGTCGCAAATAACTCAAAATAGTAATGGAAGGAGTGCGATGCTTTATAAAAAATATGTTCTGCAGTGCTTTTGAAGTGGAGAATACAGAAGTAAATATTGAATGTGGGTTGTTTATCAAATGTAATTATTAAATACCACATGCTCTAATCATCATTGGGGTGTCTTACATTTATTGTATTAGTAGTTAATTTTGAATGAAATACTGTACACTCAATGGTGAGCTGAGATGTGAAAGGAAGGAAGAACCATAACGGTCTTACATTGCTTGATGTTTCTGCATTTACAGGTCAATGTCATTTAAATGTATTGTTCAATTGTATGAATATAAATGTAGTCATAAACATCTTAAAAATGTGTTTAATTCAATAATTTTTTTGTTAAATTAATAATTATTTTATTTCAATTCCTTTGCACTCTTTATTTTACTTACAGACAATCGGTCACATAGTGCAATTGTGTTTGTACTTCACTAGTTCTAGTTCTTAAAACAACACTATGTAAGTAGTACAAAAATGAAATGTTAAAAGATGAGGCAATGATAGGAGTTGAGTCTGGCAATTTGAAATGAGTGCACAAAAGCCAACTTTTAAGAGTACTTTCCTTGATCCAAGTAAAAAAATAAAGAATAAATTTGGACTCGTTAATGAGACACTTTCTTTTACAGTGTGCTTTAAATTAAAGCAGAAATTACACCAAAATGTGTGTAATTCTAGAAACGTTGTACATGACTTTCTTTAAATATCTACATTTTAAGAACAAATTGCAGTGAGAAAAATCCTCTATCATGAATATTGTGATGTTAATATTTTGCATTAATATTTTGCAATTTTTGAAATACTGAATTAACTGAAAGTGGGGTAAGCATTTTTTAGCGCCCCTTGTCATTTCCAAGGGAAAAACTTTTAGAAGAATATTGGAGCTTTTTTAATAAATGCAGAGAAAGCCGAAAATGGCATCTCTCCTTTTTATGAGAGGTCTTTACTCTTATCTGGCAAAAATATCTAAGAAAAACTTTAGAGCCGTTTTTTAGTAAAAATAATTTTTTAAATGTGCCTATATTTCATGCCAAATTACTCGAAGACTACACGTATTTTCGATTGATTTAGTAGTGTTTCCGTGCGCATAAATGGCTAAGGTCAATATTCCCATAAGCATTGTGCATGTTTTATCGCGGGAGGAGACAGTGATCTTCCCCCAATGAATGGCAAGTTCCGGCGCCGACCTACACGTCGGCTTGTCGGTTTTTCCCTCAACCATTTATCTCTCATTTGCGGGGGGCACCGCTCCAGCCGGGACAAGCCCTAATCTATTAGTCGTTTGTCTCGTAACGTATCTGTCAGTCCAAGCCATTTATCCCTTTGATCAGCGGCTGGTGGCTGATAGTAACCGGGGTTCCCACGCGGTCACCCATCCGGGTATCCATGGTGTCTCGAATTATTTAACTTCCGTGAATTTACAGAGCGTAGTTAAGCAATTCGGCTGACGAGGTCGTCTTCAAAAACACATCTTTAAATAAACAATTATAGAAACAGTACAATAATGACATTTCAAATCTGTTCTGAAAAGTAAATACCTGTATTTAAATAAAGTCATGTGCAATTCTTTAACAAATAGTAATTTCTGCGTAAATATTGGAGTATATTTTAAACGGAAACCCAAGGTATTTTCAAAATGTTCTGAGGAATTGCAGCTATTTGTCTTTAAATAGTTTGCTTGAATAGAGCAACGTGCATGTATTGTAATGTCGTGCCATTGTGCCCGCTGGACCCCACATATCGGATGCAGGCGTGAGGCGGTGGTAGTCTTTGGCGGCAGGCGGAAGGGCACCAAGCTCCGCGGCCTCCTCGAAGGTCAGGTCAGGCGTGTCTCGGAACGCGAGTGTCAACTAGCGCAGAGGGGGATAATGAGTGAGAACAGCCTCTGGGCAGCTGGCGGCGGGTTCCAAATTGCAACCAGATCCAAAATTCGGTAATAAGATGATGCGCCAGCGTGGGAGGTCTGTCACGTGATCCCTCGCGAGAACGCTGGAGAGAAAGCCGGGTGCGTTCGAGTTTGAAACGAATCGTGGTGCGGATGCACTTGTCACCCGCCAGGGGTTATCGCTAGCTTCAGCTTCGAGGTGTGGCTGTTGGGGGTCTATCTCAGGTTGGGGCGGGGATGCCTCAGGAAAGTGGAGTGCTGAGAGTGCAACTCAAAATGTAAATAAATCTGTACATAACAACTCCGGGTCTGTTTTTCACTCGCACCACGACGTCACAATATAAATACGTGTTATATAAACAAACCGCACCTGAATTAATCTGTCATTCCCATTAACGTCTTTTTTCGTGGAGTCGAATGATTTTTCCATAAGACTCGTGTGAATATTGCCTATTTTAAGAGGTAACCTGACTCCCGGTGAACCGTCATATCACACATCGAACACTTGCCTAAATTACGCAAATTTTAATTACAGAAAATTGTATCTAAACCAGAATCTCTACAAGTCGTAAACCTGCCTTACCTGGAAAATTTCCCCCTTCGAAGTTAAAGGGCATTTTACACGGCATAAAACGGAATCTGTCTGACGCGGAAACGGAACTGTTTTTCATGTCCTGCGAGGGGGAAAAATCTTCATAAAATGGCCGCACAGTGAAGGCGAGAAACTTCTGTTACCAACATAGAATTTGAGCTTGGTGTCGCTTGTCTTCGAAGGCGCAGGCCCTGAGGGAATTCTCTCCCTCCCAGCTCTCTGAGCGTGGGAAGCTGCACGGGCAGGGCTTGTATTCACGCTTTACTGGCCTCGCGTTGACAATCGTCACTCATCGGCCAGAGCGCATTGGTCAAGGCCATGCGAAGGTATCAGAAAAACAGCACTGCGTTGTGACGCATTTTGCGTTGAAAGTCAGATAGCAGTTCGAGTGCAGCCACTAGGCAGTGAGGTGGTGTAATTTTTGTTTGACAACCAGTTAAAAAATGGTTGGAAGAAAACACAAAACCCGAGTCACGAGCTGTCACCGATTATGACCAAGTGTTTTGCGAAAGTGTGTTGCGAACTCGGAACTACATAACGTATCGCATCCACTATTTCGGTACTTTCATGTCCTTAGATGTGCCGCGTAGTAGAAGTTGTGGGAGGGCGTGTTATAGGCGGGGCATCTGTAGGGAAGCGCAATGCTCCCGGCTGGTCTCTTGACATATCGTGAATGTACGTGAAAGCATGTACGTGTAAATAAGGGGTGAGATGAGGACGAGGATGAGACAGGAAGGATTGCGCGCGGTCCGTGATCAGTTTGTTAGGGTGATGTATTATGGAGTGTTTGTTATGGTGTTGATTGGAGAAATCATGAAAAACTACCGATCAGAGCAGCCGGCCGCTAGAATTCTCCTCCAGACAGCGGCTGAATTCAGCTATCTAGCTAGAGTCGAAAATCTTGCCATCAGGACTCGAACCCTAGAACTTACCGATTAGAGGCACTGCAATGACTTCTGAAGCCGAGTCACCTAAGTCGGTTTCATTGAAACAATTTCAGATATCTGAATCACGTTAATTGTTATCCCATGAAGTATTATCGTATTAGTCAACGCTTAGATCGCGCATCTGCTCTACAATAATATAATCGCCGTCTAACTGGCTTTAGGCACACGCGGGTGAGACAGGAGCTGAGGCAGGAGTTATGGCGGCGAGAGGGTCGCCTGTGGTGGGCAGGGAAGACGTAGAGTGAGTTCTGGGTAGGCAGCGCCTTCAACGGAGGCACAAGCAAATGAGTTGCACAACGGTTTGACGCACGCCTCGTATATCGCGGTCGCGAGGACAAGTTCCCAGCAAGGAGGAGATGCGAATTGGGCACAACTATCGGTTTGGTCATTCAGTAATTTTCTTAATTATAAAAACTGTTTGATGTTAAGTGGCGTGTATATAAAAATCATTCAAATTTAATTAAATATTCAAGTATTGTTCATCATAAAAAAGGTTTCAGGCAGATAAGACAGCAAAAAGCCAAACAAAGCACATTTTGTGCAATTATTTTGGTCCAAAATAAAATTTTAATTTTTACCTGCTCCAAACACCCACCAAAAACGCATATTTTTCTGTTCTATTTTTAACACATTTAAGGTTCGTATTTCTTAAAAGAAAAACTGCAAAATATTATTTCTACAAATATTGTAACTAATTCAAATAAATATATGTTTTCCTACAACAAATATTTTCGGAATTTCTTAAAGTGCCAATGAAGTGTTTGCCTACAGTTTTTACTAAAAACATTTTAAATACAAGAGAGTCTGCAAATGTAGAACTTCACTCTGCTGGTTGATCTGACTTCAACGTTGACAACAACAAAAGTATTTACAATAAATTCAATATCGCTATTCATATATAAAAGGTGGAACAACTAAGTGATAACACTCCTTGTATCTCCTCAACCGTGCATGATACAAAGATGCCGTTTGGACTGTCGATTGCAGAAACGGGGGCTACTTGATTACACCATATTTCTTTACACAATTTTTTACTACGAAGATATAAGGTGCAATTTGTTTTGTTTTTTAATAGGATCCTATGCTAAATTTTAGCGTATCGTAATGGGCATAAAAATACGATTTCAAATATATGTACGTCTTCGTATTTAAGCGAATAGTTTTTTAAAAATTCATGTGTTTTGTAACGTATTTTTCCACTGAAGCGGCGATTTTCCATTCGTTCTTTCTTTCTAAACAAATGAAGAATTTCGCGAATCTGTCCTTCAGACAAATGCGCTCATTTATTTGAGCATAGTAACAAGTACTACTTTGATACTAATTTTGCCGAAAGATGATTTCGGCGAAAGAAGATTTAAATGTTGCATACAAGTTCTTGTTTTGTCACTCAAATAATATTCTGTTATTCTGACAACAATAACAACACATTCTACTATAAATTTTAAGTAGCCAAACGTTTCGTCCACGTCTGCGGTGGACGAAACGTTTGGCCCAACAATGCCAACTGGACCACGGTCTACCAGCCCGGAAAATCTACCTTCTATTGACTCCGGCCGTGAAAGCCTACGATACTATATAATATAGAAATAAATTAACAATATCTTATTAATCATAATTTATTCGTAACTAACCGTCACACACAAGAATCGTGTATGCAGCGTTAGTCTGAAGGACGGACTCGCGAAGTTCTCCGTTTAGCTGGCAGGAAAGGTCGCATGGAAAATCGCCGCTCTAGTGGAAAAATACGTTACAAAAACTCATCAGTTTCTAAAAAAACGATTCGCTTGAATACGAAGGCGTACACATATTGAATCGATTTTTTTGTTTAGTGATGGGCACGTCAACTCTCAGGGCTATTGGTCCCGAAAGTGTAATGCACGTTTTTTTCATCGAGAGGTGGCGGTGATCTTTCCCCCGCTGGCGTCAGATAGCAAGGTTTTCCCCAACCAGGAATCTCCCACCAGCGGGGCACCACCCCATTCGGGAAAAGCTCTAAGCTCCCAACCGATCTCCCGGCATGTGTGGTAGTGTAGTGCTTGTTTACTTGTACATGTGAATGGGGTGAAGACAGGACAAGGAAGAAGAAGGTGAAATCGCGCGCGGTCAATGTCCCATTTGCTAGGGTACTGCTCTGGCATTTGCCTGGTATTGATCGGAGAAATCACAATAAACTGTCGATCAGAGCAGCCGGCCTCTAAACAGCGGCGGAATTCGACCTTGCTAACAAGTCAGTGTCAACATTTCTCCTAGTCAAAAATCTTCGGGACTCGAACCTAGGACCTCCCGGGCAAAAGGACTGAAGTGACATCAATTGAGGCCCTGAGCTATCTCTCTCGGTGTTCACACATTTGAAATCGTCATTTACGCCCATTACAATAAGCTAAAATTCAGCATAGAGTTCCATTAAAAAAACAAAGTCGACCTTATATCTTCGTAGTAAAAGATAGTGCAAAGACGAAGTATGGTGTAATTAAGATGCCCCGTTTATGCAATTTACCGTTCAAATTTTGTATCTTTGTATCATGCACGGTTGAGGAGATACAAGGAGTGTTATCACTTAGTTGTTCCACCTGCATATATGTATGCGTGTGCATGGGGGAGGCTCATTTTCTGCCAGAGGTCTGAGTTTCTAGAATCGGCCCTGAACAGAAACGTGACGCCTCAAGAGGGTTCACCCCTGAAGAGTTAAGGAAAGACCACAGCCGAAGTGAAGGTTTCAGAGCATACGCATAGAAGTATTTATTCTACCTGCTTCAGCGCTAATAGGGAATCTACATGGGCCGAAGCCCGAGCGTCCGGGATTCGTGGTTCCGCGCATCCAGCTCGCGTGGCGCCGCCTCACGGCCTATCCCCGCCGCCACCGCCAACCGCCTCCACGCGCCCA
>BOPP01000018.1:9753428-9757677 GCA_017312745.1 Gryllus bimaculatus | reverse complement strand
ATATATATATATATATATATATATATATATATATAACAGGAGGCCATATTTTCACATGTTTCTATTGAATGGCCCCTTGTCAAAAGGCTGAGAATTCTTTAAATTTTGTGGATGGATAGAGAAGAATACAGTAGTTTCCATTCTAGAAGTGCCATTTTCATTCAAACGTTTGAATATTTCAAAACTTAAAAAGAAATATTATTTAACTTCTCGCGCACCGTTTGGTTAGAAGTTTATTAAGAGACTGGTGAATGTTAGGAGGAGAGATGTTGCAAAATTCTAAGTGGTGTGGGAGACTACTCTACAATTAAAGGCGCTCCAACGGCGGTACCGAATTCGGCTGGGAGATGGCAGCAGCTGCAGCGCGCAGCTTGCGGATCCACGGGGCAGCTTCTCACGAAGACACTGGAACGCAACAAGGCGGAGCAGTGTTTCAGTGAACGGAACGGTAGTGTGGAATTATGTAGGGATCTATCGACCCCTAAGAGACCCCGCCCGGAGTAGGGATTGGCATATATATCCTGACAGCAAAGGAATGCCGACAGACAGCAACAAAAATTGAATGTAAAAAGGGCCTCAACTGCTAAGGTCCTACAGTAAGCGTAGTGCATGTTTTATCGCGGGATATGGCAGTGGTCTTCCCCCACAGGCTGGCGGGAACCGTCTCCGACCTACGTCAGCTTGCGGGGATTTTCCTCAACTAGGTATCTCTCATCAACGGGGGACCGCTCCTATTGGAAAAGGGAGTGGAAGAATAGATCACGCGCGGTCCGCGGCCCGTTGGTTAGGTACTACTCCTCATCTGGTGTTGATCGGAGAAACTACAGTAAACTACCGATCAGAGCAGCCCGCCTCTTTTCTATACAGCGGATGAATTCGGCCTTGCTGACAAGCCAGTGTCGAAAATCCTGCCACCGTCGGGGCCCGAACCCGAGGACGTCCTGATCAGAGGCACTGCAGTGATAACAGTTGATGCTCTGAGCTACCTTTGTCGATAAAAAATGGTTACGAATCTTTCAGGGAGAATTAATATATGTAGAAACATAAGATATTGTAGTTTTATGATTTTGTAGTGCTGTATTGTGGTTTCTTAAAACCAATTCTGAAGCCAAAATGCACAGCAATTTTTCAACTTTCCTTGCACTATAATATGAAGTAATCACTTCAAAGTTGACTTTTTTAGACCCATTTTGATAATTGTTGGCTCTCCTGTCGTTAGGCGCTCTTGTGAAGTCGGTATATGCCCGTTCGGCCTCCGCATCGAAATGCGAGCCGTCGAGCCAAGGTGAAGTTGTAAAGTGTGATGTCTTTGAACGTTTATTCTGTTTTTATTTGAAATTAATCATTTGTATCATCCATGAATGTATTTTTCATAGCAATTAGTTTTCATGCCAGTTTCTAAAAATTGACACTTTATCCACTGCTGTTAATTTTAGTCCTATTGACGATAGCTTCAAAATTTGAATTGACTTTTAAAACATTGACGCTGTTTGTCGGGCTTATGGATCGGCTTATTCTGTTAGTAGGTTATTATTAATAATGTTCCAACAAGTTGCATCTGCAACAAAGTGCAACTACTGACAAATTTTTTTTGTTCTTTAGTCATGCATCGTATCAGAAATAGAGACATATTCGAATTCTGATTTGCAGATCGTAATAGAGATGAAGAGATTACGGTAATTAACTACTATGTAGTTCAGATTATTAAAAATAAATTAAATTCATTGCATGAACAGAAAATTTGGTACAAAAGTTGCCGTTTGTACCAGAATTTTGAAAAAAATATGGTATAAAGATGAGAATCGTCGAGAATATTTGTTCAGAAAAAATTGTTTTGGCTCAAGGATAACTTCATCAAGATAAAAACAATACCATACATTTTATCAACATCGTTTTCTGTTTTGCGAAACCTTCTCACGGGTCACACGAAAGTAGTGTGGTTTAATTGTGTAAAGGGCAAGCATTGCAGTATGATATGCTGAGGAAATACATTTTATAACTCCCAGACCTTTAGATTACAAAAAAGAATTGTACGAATAATAAGCACATCCAACCCACGTGATTCTTGTAAGCCTCTCTTTATTACTCTAGGTATTTTACAATTACCTTGTCTCTTGATGTATGAATCAGTGATTTTTGTCGAAGATGGCTTACTTATGGGCGGGAATACATTTTCAGCAAACGCTGTTGTCTATAACTACAACACTCAACGTAGTAATCATATTAATCAGGCGACAGCACCAACAGCTAACAACAAAAAAATAACATAAAATACATGTACATTATTTAACAAACACCTTGACATTAAAAGATGACATTATGCGATTAAATTCGATGCAAAAGTTAAAGTCCTAAGTAAAATATTTTCTGCTGCACAACTGTTTCTATTCTATTATACTATACCGAGCTTCCAAAAGGAAAGTAATATTAATTTTAGCAATGACATTTAATGAATTATTAATTATTTGGATTGTATTATTCTAAAGAACCCGTAACAAGTATTGTACTTCAGCTTCTGGGTCAATGACTCCCATCTCGATCAGGTTTTCGTCCAGTTTCCCTGTTCCTTGAGCAAATGCTTCTAGACATAAATGTAACTTCAAATTATCTTCTCCCCATAGCACGTCACACACAGTTTCTAACTGTTTTTGCCGTAGTGAAATAAACAAATAACATTATGAAAGAAAGCGAGAAGAAATTGGTTTAAAATGTATGCAGATTATAAACTGATCAGAAAACGCGAGGAGACTATGTTTCAAGAGAAATAAGTTTTTGTGCACACCTGATGTAGCGCTGGAATTTATTTTAGAAAACGATTTAAAAAAACGTGAGTATTTGAGTACAAGAAGAATTTACTTTAAACAATAATTTAAGAACGTAATAATATTTGAAGTACAAATAGAGTGTTGTGTCTGTCCCGACTAGATGAAAATTTGGAATTTTATATCTTTATGTAAATATAAATACAGACCGTTACTACAAACGACATAGATGCAGAACGTCCTTTACAAAATATTTTGGAACACACATCCAAACGAACAGTGTTCTACAAGATGACATTAAGCATATGGACTGTATGCTAAATGTTAGCTATATTGACGATAATACATTATTTGTAGTTATAGTTTTGAAGGCATTTTTGGCCTCTTAATGTATACCCAAAATTTTAATATTCCTGGCAATCATTCTAACACGTTTGCAGCCACTCTGATACCACTCTGTTTGGAGACAAAATACGATGTCATTTAAAAATATGAGATAACCATTACAGTGTCTTGGAGATGAGAGGTCATAAGTAAAAGCCCCCAGAGACCGGAGCGAAATATCCCCCCAGAAACGAAATGTTTTGAATACGTATGTGGAATGTTTCAAATAAGACACGAAAACTACTCTCTCAAGGTAATGATGTCAGCTGACAAAACAAATCTTTCCTTAAATCTCATTCTGCCGACATTGGCAGTCAAATGTACTAAAACAAAAGGTCGGTACTAAAATATTAGTTCCGCCTAGATTTGCCGTTTAGCCCTCTGTGCGTCGCGCAGAAGTACACATCGTTGTCTTCTACCTGAGGACCCTTAAGACCAGTGGACAATCCCGTCCAAAAGCATTCTTCGTCATGGTTTTGTTCTTCCAAACATTCGATACACAATGGACCACATTTATCCAACATTCATGGAACACGTGTAACTAGTTCCTTTTCTCATTTTTTAAACTGGCGCGTTTTTTGTTGTATGTATGTATGTACTTTGCGCGACAGCGGCTCACGGCTCAGGCCAGACGGCGTCTCTGCTTCGCGGCAGTGGGTGAAGAGGGTACGTGTGGTTAGCACGTAGACACCATGCTGTATTCCGGTCTTCTCATTCTGAGAAGTGAATTTTCTCACACAGCAACATATACTGGGACATTGCAAGGAAAACGCTTACTATAGTCTTGGCTCGACCAGAAATCGTACCCGGGGCCGCATAGTGGAAAGCGAGTACGCTGACCAAGAGATAGTCACGAATCTCAGATATGAATGTTATATTATTTCTTTTCATCATTAGTCTTCTTCCTCATTTCAAATTAAAATCCCATTTTTTGAAAGCGATAAAATATAGAATATATGAAATTTGGTAAATCTGTATGATTTACGTATTTCAGAACACAATCAATTGTTGCATAAAAATGTTTAAATAGAAACGCGTGGAATATTGTGATATATCGCACTGTATACTAAATCGTCATACGAATACTTCACTATTCTATTTTT
>BOPP01000018.1:9725928-9750928 GCA_017312745.1 Gryllus bimaculatus | reverse complement strand
GAACCCTCGGTTATAGTGAATTTAAGTCACTGGTCCCGTTCCATTTACATTACAAATAAGCATAAGACAAATAGGTTATAGTGAACCTAAACCTCGGTTATAAGAAAGCTCGGTTATTAGAAATTCAACCTGAAAATTAATTTCCTCCTGGAAAAGAGTATATCACCTCAGTGCCACAAATTCCAACAATTGGCATTTTGAAAAAATATCGGCCAAAGGTCATAATTGAAGACGTCTCCCCTGAGGTGAACGTAGCGTTCCTGGTATGGGGACCTTACTGACGACTGACTTACGTCAAGTTTGATGTTACGTGATATTCCGCGGGTCAAAGCGCGTTGTATTCTGCGTATGCGACTGGAAGCATGCGACTGCCACATCCCCACAGATTCCCGATACCCTCCGTGCAGCGCGGAAAAGCGATCAGTTTCATTAGCCGCTTGCACCTTGCCGCTACGGGAAGGATATCGTATGTTGTTAGGCGAGCATGTTATTAGGGCCTTCGCAGAGGGGGGCTTCCAACAGTGTATGAGGCATTTATGGGTGCCATGATTGCATTACGATAGTTAGAGACTGTACAATACAGGATCAAGTAAGGCGAGAGCACAGATTCTAGAGGATCTAGAGAAATAAGTAATGAAAAATGTTCGAAGTAAACAATTAAAAATTATTTATTTGATAAAGGATAAATAAATATATTTAAATTTTCAGTTCGTGCCGTTTATGTATTTTGCTGAATATATATATTAATAAAATCAATCATTGTGATATCATCGGATATAGTGAACCTTTGATGTAGTGAGGAAAACAATGAGTACCCAGAAGTTCACTATAACCTGAGTCGGCAGTAATTGCTCAACAGGACTCTCAACATTTTATGCCTGCCGTGAAAAAGGTTGGTTTTATGATGAGTCTTTGATGTTGGAGAATTGAATATTTCTTGTTATTCAAAAAGTTCGGTGAAGGGTCTTGCACTGATTTCTGAATTATAGGTAATATATAAGACTTAAAACAACCACAATTTTATGTAACCGTTACAAATAAAACGAGAAATGCTATGTTTTAGGACTGCTAGTTTTCTTACTGAGCGTCACCATCATCTTTTTATTTATAATTTCATTGTTTATGTTTCACCTTTGCTGATTTGTTAGTATTCCAATTCCAAGATAGCGAGAGTGTAATTATATTATTTACTTTATCTTTGGCAAAAACATTTTATAAATGTTTATTCGGGGCGTTCCCCACTGTTATCTGTCAAGTCGTCGTTTTTTCATCCACGTGGCCACGCCCGCTCTACCTCTAATACCCCACCCGCGCCAACCTTTCGCGCTGCCTCATCTGGTGCGGCCGCCCCCTCCACCAGCCGGTGTATCTTAGTGACTCGCATTTCACCGCTGTCCGTCGCCACGAACGCCGCGCAAGCCGAAGCCCGGTCGCTCGCTCTCCGTGGAGCCGATACATCCGTGTCATTAGATCGCCATGGATCGCAGGGGTCGTCGACGCTTCGGTAGGAACGGGCAAGCGCCGCCGGCGATGCCACTGGACCCGCGCCGCAACGGCCAGCGCGGCGTGCCCTTCGTCTACGTCTTCCCAGAAGGAATAGGGCTGTGGAGCAACGGAGCTGTCATGCTCGTTCCCTCACACGTCCGTCACTTGCAGCGTCCCCAGTACTTCTTGAGGTAAGCAAAGCAACTGTTTCGTAGCCTGCGGACGATTCATTGATTGATTGATGTTTCCGGGCGCGTCACTACTAAAGTCGTTAGTCCCGTCAGTGCAGTGCATGTTTTCATCGCTTGAAGTGGCTGGATGACGAGATCTGGAGCCCACCTCTCCGTCGGCTTGAGGGCTTTCCCCCACCAGGTTTCCCGTGCTATCACCGGCGCACCGCCCTAGCCGGGAAAAGCTCCCTGCTTCCGACTGGTCTCCCGTGATGTGTGGTGTGTGTGATGCGTGTGCGGGTAGAGCGTGAGGATAGGGCAAGGAAGAGGAAGCAAAGATCGCGTGCGGTCCGTCATCCGTTTGTTAGGGTACTGCCTGGTGTTGATCGGAGAAACCACGGAAACTACTGATCGCTACAGCCGGCAGCCGCTAGAATTCAGCCGGAGATAAGAGATGCAGCCGGTCGCGAAAATTCTCCAGACAGCGACTGAATTCGACCTAACGAGCTCGTGTCCAAAATCCTGCCACCGTCGCGACTCGACCCGTTGAACATCCCGTGGCATTGCAGACATCGCTTGATGCTCTGCATCGCCTAAGACGGTGCCTACGGTCGACAATAATCTAAAAAAAGTTTTACCGGAAATCAAAGAGGGAAATCATTCTGTAGAGAGATGCAAATGTAATGTTAACAAATTATGTATTTTCACGGCCTGAAAAATCATTTTTTGGCTACTAAGATACACTTTTCAATTGAATTTCGTTTGGATAATTGTGTTATTATCGGCGCACTGTGTCTGAGGGTGAAGAGCGACGGACGACCGGCTGTGGCCACCTGTCTCTGCCACAAAGCACTGAAAGCGTTGCAATGTGACTGATATTTAATACATAATGTTTGTGATCGCCAAGGACGGCTTCGTGATTCCTTTGACAGCATACAATCTGGACCTTAACTAGGCTGATCGCTCTTATGAAATGGACAGTTATTCACATACTCATTACCTTATTATTCCTTTTTTCACACATTTTGACACTGTATTCTCCTTGCAACAAAAGTGTTCCTTTCGATTCGATTCAGAGACTTTACGTAACTGCGTTTATCATATTTCAATAGCAGAGATCGTTAAAGCACGAAAGTTCAGATTGGAGGGTTGAGAGGGAGAGAGGGAGAGAGGGTTCGGTGGGTTGGTTTCCTGTGTGTTGTGACATTGGGCCGCCCCGCCTACCATGCATGAATCTCCACATGACATCGCCTCGTTTGCTACCCGTTCTGGTGAGTTGAGGCATGTACGCGTTACTTCAGGACGGCGCCCCCCTGCTTAAATTATACGTGCACGTTTTCTTCAGCCCCTGAATACCTATCTCCACTCATTTACAAACTGAAATTACAGTGGAAATTAGAACAAAACTATAGCAACGAGCGTTGTTGACAAAATCGGATAATAAGAAATGTTCGTTCCCGTGTAATAGTAACTATTTGGCAACGAAAAACGAGCTACAGATGTGATATAATAGTTATGTAGTAAAAATACCCCCCCTCGGTTCCTCATGCATCTAACGAAATAAGGCCCACGAATACGTCCGCGGATTACACATGGCCTCCAGCTGGTGGCCGTGTTGGGCTGGACACCTTGGTGGTTAGATTGATTCATTTATTCGTGATAATTGGCGCGTCGATTGATAGTAATTAGTCCCGTAAGTGTTGTGCAGTGGCTTTTATCGTGGGAGGCAACGGTGATCTTCCCCCGCTGGCTTGCGAGATCCGGCGCCGGCCTTTGTCAGCTTGCGAGAATTTTCCCCAACCAGGTATCTCCCACCAGCGTGTAACCGCTGTAGTCGGGACAAGGTCTACAGACCCGACTTTTCTTCCGGCATGTGTGGTAGTGCAGTTCATGTGAGTGTCAGTAAGAGGTGAACAAAGTACAAGGAAGATAAGAAAGACATGGAAAGATCGCGCGCGGTCCGTGGCCCGTTTGTTAGAGTACTGTTCCGAAATTCGTCTGGCGTTGATCGGAGAATCCACGGAGAACTCCCGATCAGAACAACCGACCGCTACAATTCTCCTCCAGACAGCGCGCTGCAGTGACTGAATTCGACATGGCTGAGAAGCTAATGTCGAAACTCCTGTCACTGTCGGGACTGATATCCTAGGACCTCCCGGTCAGTGGTTCTGCAGTAACATCAATAGATGCATTGAACCACTTGTGCGAGGTTGAGTGTCGAATGGTCCTCCAGGTCACAGGCAAGCGCTATCTAAAAGGGATGCAACATCGTTGTTTATATAAATATATCGAAGTTTTAAACTTCGATGAATTGAAACTTGTGTTTTTTTGAACAACTGTACTTTGTGCTCGATGTTTTTACGTTTCTTATGGTTCGTGGATGAAAAATTCCCATGGTCACTTCAACGACCTTACCTACATTTTCTTTCTGTGCAAAACACCATGAACACCTGTTATTCCATGTGAGCAATGTTGCGTAAAATAAGTCATGGTATTTTTCGTTATTAAAACTGAACGAAATGTTATTGCAAAATTCATAGCAGATTTGCATAGCATTTACAGATTGAAAAAACACTATTATTAGAGTACGTGGAAACGCATTAAAATGAACATTGTAAATAAAGAGAATCAATAAAGAATTATTGGATTTTTACTTTCTCTCCCTTAGGAAGGTACCTACTTCGTAAAAAGAGAAAGTTATCTAATCGTGAGCCGGAAAACTGCGAATATTCCGCAGAAAAACGTATTACCGCATCCTGGTAGCGGAAAAGTGAAGAAATCCTGTTGCTGTGTTTGGTAATTTTCTATCTCTAATACATGGAGTAGCCATAATCCATTTTTGTGGGCCCTCGATTCCGAAAAATCGATTGACGGCAAGACGTCTGTGGTCAACGCTCGCGTCTAAACAGTCCATCCTATTTTCTCTAAAATTGCTATTCCTCAATCGATCTGAACTAATGCTAGGCTTTAGGAGAGTAAAGCGAATACCTTGATATTTGAGGGTACTGAACACGAAGCTTCAAAACAAAAAAATTCAAAATTTTCTCAAAAATGCCACCAATTTTTTAGATTGAACTGTGCTCGAATAGCATAAAGGACGCTTAAGGGTTTGGTGCAGATCTAATGTCCGTTGAAATCCCATATTTTTCGAAAATTTGCAAAACTGCAATTTTGGGGGCGTCTTCCTACTTCTACAATATCTTTTCTCAAAAACCGCTCTATATATTTTCTTTCCATTTTCTCCTCGTATGCAATAAGGGACGGTAAAATATATGGTGCTATTCCCATTTTCGGCAAACACTCCGTTATTTCGAAAATTGCAAAATGTTAACATTTTAAATCTACAAAATTGAAGATAGAGAGTTTTGCCTTAGGTAAAGTCTATTATAACAATCAGCTCTTTAAAAAAAACCTGTACCTTTTGAAAAAACGAGTGGAATTTGCTCTGAAATCAATGCAATTTCTGAATTATTTTCTCAAATACTGCACCAGGTTTTTTCATTAAACTTGATCCTCATATGCAACAACAGACGGTAAAATATATGGTGCTGGTTCCATTTTCGAACTCACCGTATTTAGGATAAATGCAAAAATTGTGTGCGGAAATATTGTGTTTGAGACAATTATATTTTGAAAGGTCGGCCGGAGTTCAAACCTTACCGATCTTCTGTAACGTAATGGTATGGCTGACGGCGAGTACATTCGAAAGACCTGAGTTAAAGTCTCGGTGCCAAAAACAGTTTTTGCTGGCTCAAAATACAAATTCGCAGGCTTATGTAGTATAATATAGAGGAGCACTTACAAAATAATGCGAGAAAGTATGAGCTATTGTAGCACCACAGTAGTTCTGTGACGAAATACTGCTGGATACTCGGATTGATTTGAAATTTTACCAGTTAGTTCAGCACCGTGCAAATTACAAATAAATGCTTTAGTGCTGTGAAGCACTGTAAGAACTATTTTGCGACAATTAGTATTCAGACCTTTCGTTACCTCACTGCCTGCATCTACACGGAAGTTGCCTTGCGCCGCTACTGGCCGTGCAACTGCTACATCACCGCGTGCGTCGCCGGCGTTATCAGTGTGTATGTCGTCAGAGTCTCCAATGTCTTCCGTGGACAAATGTGCAGGGTAGTCCAAAGAGATTATTGAACAACTCCGGATCCTGGGAAGGAGTCATGGATGCTATGTCCATTATCAATTCATTTTTTTGTTATTTTATTCATTTTATTGGAAACAATTTTCTTACTCATATCATTACACTCCAAAGCATTATTTCCTTGAAGCACTCACAGACATGTTTCAAGATACTCAGATTCTTATAAAGTTTTGCGAATTTATGTAGATCTGACAAGAATTAGGAACAGGATTAAATTATTTTCACTATTTAAAATTCACTGAATTCCATATGTGATCTTTTCATATTTCGTGTTTTTGTACAGATTTTGATAATTTTTTCATATCAAAATATCCATCTCTATTCCAAATACTCTCCTTAATTGACAATAAAAAACAGAAAGCTTAGCTCCAACTATAGTACCTTTTGGCGATTTCTGTGGATCATACCACGAAGGATTGGATTTTCTTGCTTTTTTATCGCCAGCACCATTTACAAACGTACTCATCATAAGCGTAGGCCGACCATTGCCCAAAATTGGTCTGTTTTCTAAATCATTGAGATGAGAAATTGGTGTTCGTAGTAGCTCATTCACTGTATGTCATAATATTAATGTAAAGTTGTATTTAAATTCAAAAATCAAATAACAGTATCCACAATCCACACATCCGCAACATACAAATTTTAAATGAAAACTCAGAGAGTTGGCTTAGGGCATCAACTGATGTCACAGCTGTCACTACATTGTCGCGTCTCGACGGAGGCAGGATGCTGGATTCTCGCAAGACAGCTAAGTCGAATTCAGTCGCTGTCTGAAGGATAATTATAGCGGCCGGCTGTTCTGATCGGTAGTTTTTGGTGCTTTCACCTATCAACACCAGGCTCTGCTGTAACAGTACCCGAACAAACATGCCACGGACCGCGCGCGATCTTTCCTTCCTCTTCCTTGTTCTACCCTCACGCCTTACGTACACACACTTACACTTAAATGCACTACACTATCACACATGCCGAGAGAACAATCAGCCGCTTAGAGCTTGTCCCGGCCGGGGCAGTGCCCACTGGTGGAGATACCTGGTTGGAGAAAACCCCACTAGTCGACAGGTAGGTCGGTGCCTGATCTCATCTTCCAGTGAAGGAAGATCACCGCTTCCCCCAGAGAAGAAACATGTACTGCACATACGGATTGATTGATTGTCAATGATTCCTGGCGCGTCAACTGCTAAGACCATTAGTCCCGTAAATCTAGTGAATGATTCCCTCGAGATGTTGCAGTGATTTCCCCCACTGGATTGCGAGATCCAGCCCCGACCTATCGTCGACTAGCGAGATTTCCCCATCCAGGTATCTCCCACCAGCGGGGCACCGCCCCAGCTGGGACAAACTAAGCTCCCGACCGGTCTCCCGGCATGTGTAGTAGTGAAATGCATGTTAGTGTAAGGGAGTGTTTGAGAGGGGAGGGGAGGCCAAGAAAGAGAAAGGAAATATGGCGCGCTGTCCCTGGTCTGTTTGTTAGTGTATTGTTCCGGCATTCGCTTGGTGTTTATCGGTGAAACCACAGACAATTACCGATCGGAGCAGCCGGTTAGTTAGTCTCAAGACAGCCTCTGAATTCGACTTGGCCATCCAGAGTCGAAAATCCTGCCACCGTCGTCGGGACTCGAACGTAGGACTTCCCGATGAGAGGGTTTGCAGTGGCATGAGTGGATGCCCTCAGCCATCTCTCCCTCTTGCACCTACTGGACTGATGACACGTCAACTAGCAGTTAACGACTCGGAATCACTAATCAATCAAAATCCCTCTTTATTGATTGAATATCAGAATGTGTGGTAAAGTAATAGCATTGTTGATCGCACAGGAGGGCTTGTGGTGAATTGATGTATGTGACTGAAATTGAAGTTTTCATTTTTGGTTTCTAGAAATTACTTCTTGTTTTTCTATTTATTTTAGCATTTGTCTTTAAATAAAAGAAATTCCTTATTTGTTTTTGACTATCTTTGAGCATGAACCACCTGTTGTTCCACCTGTCTTTCATTAAGATCTCAATGTTTCCAAATATTGTCGAAAGTTCAGAAGGTTTTAATCATTCCATTGATATTTTCTTCAGTAATCGATGTAACCTCAAATTTTGCAATTTCACTTCCAAGATGTTCAAAGTTCGTGATAAACGTTTTTCGGAATAAAGACCCCAGACAGTTTTGTAAAATTATAACGGATGAGGGTACCAAGAAATAGTTTCCTGTATCCTCATCACGAGGAGGTTTCATAAAAAAGTTTAAAGACAAAAAAGATTGCTTGATACACGTAGTCCCCGTATTTCCACCTTGTCTTGGATAATCTGTATACATCATCTAAGAAAGTTTTACTAATATATTGTCTCAAAATATATACGAATATTTCGCAACTTCTCTCTTCACATTTCTTCCTTGAAATCTGTGAATTCATTTTTGACGACTTGGACAAGGCGGATAGTGAAGATTGTTTTTTGTTACTCGCAAATAAACCGAAAGCATTACTGCATACAGCAGAATCGGAATTTTTCGCATACGTTCAAATTTCAGTCGTAATCATTTTGGGAAAATTATCTTATTTTCTTTGTACGTGTTCCATTATTTTCTTGAGAAATAAACCTGGAAATATTGTTCTGCAATTTGCAAAATCTAATCACATTTATCTGGCATGAGTCAGGTTAATTACTCACTCATCACTCTTTCAAACATTTACGTGGCTATAAGAGAATTCAAGATAATAGAAAATGAAGATCTTGCTAATCTTTTGTTTTGATATTTCACAATACGATTATCCAAAGGAATTCTGTGTTCTCGAAAGAGCAAACTAAGTAATATTAATATAAAAAGTGCTGATTATTCCCTTTTTCAATGTGCTAACAATTCTTAATTGTGATATCGCATTTTGGAATCCTATCATAGAAAGAATGTTGATTTAAAATATTGTCTCAACATTGTTTACTGTGC
The DNA here is from genome assembly GCA_017312745.1 of Gryllus bimaculatus. Taxonomy (NCBI): domain Eukaryota; kingdom Metazoa; phylum Arthropoda; class Insecta; order Orthoptera; family Gryllidae; genus Gryllus; species Gryllus bimaculatus. The sequence goes on along the minus strand of BOPP01000018.1, from coordinate 9,742,180 downwards.
TTGGTATTTTATAAATTATGTGATTTACGTAGCTGAGTCACACGTTAGAACTGCGCACATTTTTTCCTTATGTGATTTCTTTCAGGTCACTTGAGCAGAAAAGGTGTTATTGTTAATCAGCGGATCTATACCTCTGCTTGAAATGAGCTCTCGCGTGCGAAAATAAGATAGCAACACCATCAGGTGATTATATACGTATTGGATGGCATGACCTGGAGAGGTGGCTCAGGGTATCAACTGATGTCACTGCATTCCCTCTGACTGGGAGGGCTTAGGTTTGAGACCCGACGGAGGCAAGGTTTTCGAAACTGGCTAGAGAGTTAGGTTGAGTTCAGTTGCTTTTTGGAAGAGAATTCTAGCGGCCGGCTGCTCTCATCTGTAGTTTTCCGTCGTTTCACCCATCAACACCAGTGAAATGCCGGAGCAGAACTTTAACAAATGGGCCACGGACCTTACGATATTACCTTCCTCTTCCTTGTCCTATACTTACGCCTTACTCTCACACACACACACTTACATAACACAAACACACATGCGGGGAGATCGGCTGGGAGCTTAGAGCTTGTCGCGGTTGGGGGGGGGGGCTGGTGCGATATACCTGATTGGGGGAAAAACCGCTAGCCGACGACAGGTAGGCACCGGATCTGACCATCCTTCGGGGAAAGATAACCGCCACCTCCCGGGTCTAAACATGCCACACTTACGGGACTAACGACCTTAGCCGTTGGTGCCTCGGCTTCACTACTCAATTAATAAATTGGGAGGTATCAATAAAAAGAGCATATACTATTTCAAGCATTTTCTGCGTATATGCTCGGTAGGCTATGAATGAAAGTATCGAGAGTATTTTAAAAAAATAACTAAATTTTCACACTTGAGATAATACTCACATTTCTAGGCTGAGTAGAGTCTCAGTTCTCATATCTACATGAATAAAAACCGAAAATTTACTCTCATTATGATCCTATCCTCAGATTAGGTCTGGTCATGAAGCGTCTAACCTTTAAGAGTGAGATTATCGTACGTTTGTTGTAAGTATACTTCTTTCGTGAATATAAGGATCTAAAAGATGTACAGCAAGGCTCAATATAGTGGGATACAATCTCCAGAGTTTATTATTTTCTGAAAAAAATATCAAATAAATCGCAATGTTTTCAGTCAAGAAAATATGAAGAGTAGATATGGCATTTGTTTATTTGAAACTTTTCTGGCTTTATTTGGAGGAGCATTGTAGCAGACGACTGCTTTGATTAGTGCTTTTCCCTCTTTTTTCGTGGACTTTAAGAAAATATTTCTTTAAATACAGATCTTAAATTCAGGTAATTTGTTTCATTTTCGACAATATGAGTAGTTTTCGCCTAATTTCGCATAAAATTTAAGCAACTTTTTAACAATTTTTTAACAGCTCCAATTTTGTCTTTGAATTTTCTCTTCAAATGTATCAAAGAATAGACAAAAAAGTGGTGTTAGTCTCATTTCCGGGAGTGTCTGTGTTTTTAAAAATTCCAAAATGTATTACATTAGAAAACTTCAAATTTGAAGGTAATATTGCCGTAAATAAAATCTGTTCTAAAAATTCATCTCTTTAAAGGTCAAGTACAAATATTTGAAAAAACGTGAGGCTCAATTTCAGCTTGAAATTAACGCACATTTTATTTTTTTCTTAAAAGCGGCTTCAGTTTTTTTTTAAAGAAAGGGTCAGGTCTTATTTTCGTTGAACTCCCTGACTATTTCAAAATTGCAAAAGCTAGAAAGAACGCGCCTAAATATTTATAGTAGTACCAGATCTAGTTTCTTCAAATTTCTTTCTAATACATAATATACAGTAAAAAATCCGGTTTAGGAAGGTTTCCGTATTATGAAGAGTTGTCTTATGTACGACACTTGTGATATTGATATTTCCTCCGTTCTGTAACTAGTAAATTAATACAAGTAAGTAAAAAAGTGATTAAAGTAAACCAAAAATTACATGATTTTATTATGATTATTAAAATATATTTACATATAACGTATTTCTGGAAGAAATCTCCAATAAATGAATATTAAACATTCTTTATTGTCAGCTTCTGAGTTTCTGTTGCTTTCATTAATTTTATCTTTTCATCTAATGTAAGAGTTCTATGATTTTCGCATTGTTTAACAGGCTGTGAAACTCCTAAAAATACACACCATTTCACTGCCTTATGGCTGCAATCGGACTACTTGCTTTCAACGCGCAATGCATCACAGTCAAGAGTACTCTGATTTTGTTATACCCTCGCATGCCCTTGAGCAATGCGTCTCAGGCTGATGTATTAAGATTTTCAAGACCTTCCCACGCTCTAGCGTTTGGGGGAGGGGAAGCGTTTGGGGGAGGAGCGTTTGGGAGACGGCCTACGCCTTGAGCGTCACGTATATCGCAGGTCAAATTCTACGCTATCAGCTGAAGGCTCTCCCTGTCACAGAGCGCTTGTCACGACTAAATCGCGTGGAACAGTTAATATAAACGCTTGCAAATTTATGCATTACATTAAAACTATCTCGCGTCTCTGCTAATTGCAATAAATTCACAGGAATTCCGTTTAAGAAAGATTTCCTCCCCCTAAAGGACTTCTTTTCTAGATTACATTTGAGTTTTCGAAAATTGCGAAAGTTACACATTTCTCGAACCCAGTCCTACAACTAGATTATTGAAGACAGCTGTTTCCACAATAAAATATGTTCTACAAAATTGAGTTTTCAATTATCGTCGAGAACGTTCTTTTGAAACTGTTAGTAACTTTCGCCGAATTTGACGAAATTTGGGCACTTTAAAAATATCTTACTTCACTACAATTTTTTATTTACTTTTTTTGTACAAGTAGTACTAAAGTTATCCCTTACCATGACCATTTGATTTGTTCTATTGAATGGTGAAAGATTACACAAATATATTTTTCGTTAAATATTTCACACGTAGGTTTTTTTATAAATGTATTTTATAACTGAATTTCTTTCTGAAATCAAATATTTCAAATGATCTGTTGTGAAGTTTGTTGAAATCTCAAGTTTCTGCCGGCTTAGGTGCCTCGGGACATTAATTAATGTCACTGCCGTGCCTCTGACCTGGGAGTACTAGGGTCGAGACGGTGGCAAGATTTTCGACACTAGCTAGGTCGAATTCAGCCGCTGTCTGGATGAGAATTCTAGCGGCCGGCTTCTCTGATCCGTAGTTTTTCGTAGTTTCTCCAATCAACTCGAGACGGATGCCGGAGCAGTACCCTAACAAACGGTCCATGGACCGCGCGCGTTCACGCCTTCTTCTCCTTTGTCCTATCCTCACCCCTTGCATATACGACTTGACTCTTACATTCACTATACTACCACAGAAGCCGGGAGACCGGTCGGGAGCTTAGTGTTTGTACCGGCTGGGGCGGAGTCCCGCTGTTTGGGGATAACCCCGCAAGTCTCTCGTCTAGGTCGGCACCGATTCTCGCGGTCGGGGGAAGATCACCGCCACCATTCGCGATAAAAATGCACTACATTTACGGGACTAATGACGTAACGAGCAAAGGGCGCTAAAAATGGTGCAGGTCTCATATTCGATGAACTCTTTTGAATTTTCGATAATTGCAAAAGTTAAATATTGTTTGGTTCTTCCTACACCTACACACTTGGTGATAGAGATTTGTTTCCTTCTGTTCTTCAAATTCAGATCTTTAAATAAGGAGATGTAAAATGTTCACACAAAAAATGAGCTCTGTTTGAATTAATAAATTTTACGTTAGACAAAAAAATTAAAAGTTTCCAAATTTTTCCTTGAATGTTTTTCCTTAGACGAAGTAAAGGGCACTTAAAATGGCGGAAGTCTCATTTTCATTTAACTATATTTTTTTAATTGCAAATGTTACAAATAATGCCAGAAATTACGTGCTGTTGAAGCACCTCTTGTTTCTTATAAAACAAATCTGTTCCAGAAAGTGGGATCGTCAAATAAGCTCCTGTGAAATTTTTTGAAAACATCACATAATGCATAAAGTAATGCAAGAAAGTATGTAGTCTTGTAGCTTAGTTTATACGTGATTCTCATTTGTTCATTTCGAGGATTTCAGGAGGGAGTAGAAGAGATATGTTTACTCGTCAGCTCAAAATAAATTGTTTTTTAAGTGTTTTTTAGTCTATTCAACATTAAGCTAAACATTGCAATTATTAATGGTTTATACCGGTATTCTATTTTTTAAATGTGAGTTTCATAACGTGGTAATATGTTGGTTTTATTTGAAAAAATTAAAAAAGATGTCGAGCGTGAAGAATGAATATAATGATGTATGTGCTATAATGTACAGAATGTCTCAGAAAAAAGTTACTCATGTCCTAGGGTATAGAGGATGTAGAGGAGTCGAGTGAGATCATTTTTTTGTTCAATGAACATATGGTAGGACATCTTATATAACGAAGTAAAAAGTGAGATTTTTCCGTTAATTGGTAGCCAACTCACGTACACTCATGTTTTTCTGGGCATGAAATATTTTTGCATCAGAAGGTAAAGTAAGTATTTAATGTTAAAGCTCCATCATTGTTTTTTTTTACAGGTTTGGTACTGGACGCTTCTTGATGTGGCAAGCGGAAGCACTTGCGGGAGTTCTATTTTTCCCCGCGGTTTTTACAGAACTTTGGTCACAAACAGGGACAGTGACTGCGTTCTTATGCAGTTGGTTGTTTTCTAGCTTTGTGTATTCAGTGGTAATGTATATTACATTTTCCTCTTTGCATGACAGTATGAATATTTCTCATTTGTATTTCCAACCGTTATTTTAGGGAAATTGTATGCTACTCATATCAAATTAATCATCTTCTCATCCCACAAAAAAGTTGATAATCAATATCATTTTATTTATTTTTTATACGTTTTATTTATTTTTCGTGCAAAGCAACAAACATACCAATATTCACAAATAAACCTGTGTTACTTTCAGTAAACCTGAATGCGACATGTGGGAGGAGAAGTATAATCTGCCTACATTTTCTTGCTGTGAAAAATCCCTATCCCAGTTTTTACTATATACAGGTGTCCCACTAGGAGACAACGATTTTTTTAAAATAAACTCTTAAGTCAATTCTAAGCATACTTTGTCTAATAAATTCCTTCGAAATTTCGAATGGCTGCGCCGCAATAATAACACGAAAGTTGGTTTGAGAAATACTTTCTATTCACAAATTGACATTTCAGAAGCATATAAACGCTCCAGAAACATTTAAATGGTTTATTATTAACAAAAGCAATTAATATATTTTTACAAATAAAAATAACCCAGAAATTAAAAAAATAATTGAATTGCGTAAATTGGATGCCTTTTTTCAGTGCTAATCAAGTGTTTCCGCCCGGGACACCTGTATAGTTGAACTTAGAATAAAGGTACCTAAAAGTGCAGTATTGTACCAGTAATATAAAATGGATTTTCTTCGGGAAACGAACTACAAATTTGATTTTACAGTATTGTTGACAGAATTACATCCTCTTCCCGGCCTCTATCTGCTCTCGCAACTAACAAAAAGGGAGGTCAACAAATGTGCACATACTCAAGCAATATTTATGTTCCGAAGCAGAACAAAGGATATCTTTACATTTTCTCAATGGATCATGTTAAAATAGACGGAATTATTGAGACGAAGATTATTGACTTCACCGCTGAACTAAAAAACTTGCGAAAAGAATATTTTGTCTTTTAGAACTATACACAGAACAGTAAAATGGCAACTAATTCATTTGACTTTATTAAAAGAATATGTTTATATTTGATGATCAGTAGTAGTTCATTTCTGATAGTCTCAACTTAACCGTCAATCGATTTTTCGCAAAACATGGATTCTGACAACACTACGTGATGGAGGGAAAAATTTACTGTATAATGGAACAATTTTTATCTATACTTTTTCGTTACCAGGGTCCGGCAATAAGAATTTTTCTGTCAGAAATTTGCCAATTTCCATGTGTACGATTACAATACTTTCTCATTTTACGGAGGACGCGAAGGTAAAAAAAATATATAATTTTTAAGGTGCCTTTATTTGATTAAAATTCAGTGAAAGCTGTATCAAAAGTATAGTGTACTGTAATGCGTGGGGGACATGGGGAGACTAGAAAATTCCTTTTACTTTCTCGCCATTACTAAGTAAAAAGAAAAACATGTAATTGTGCGCCGAAAACGGCTCGTTTTCCACAGACGAATACTTACTGTCGGCCTCTGATAAAGAAATATTGATAGTCTTTGTTACCGGAAAATTAATTGACGGCAATACCATCTATTCGTCCGTAGAGACGGACGGACGGGCAGACAGAGACGTATGGACGGACAGATGGACGGACGGGCGTTTAAACACACTTTTTCAGTATCAGGAGACCCCAAAATGTGTATTTCCGTCGAAATCGTGAAATCGATTTTACCCTGCATTACAAAACTTTCTCACTATTACGAATATGAGAAAGTAAAAGTAAAATATGAAGATAAGTAAAGTAAATAAAAAAATGTTTATTATCAATTTTCAGGTCTTCAATCCATGCTCTTTGTTGACTATTCTACATGAGAATCGCCTTGTGCTGAAGTCTTATGATGACGAAATCACCCAGTTATATGATGGTAAACCACCCTTGAGGGCATGCTTGAAAGTGTAAGTACATTTTCATCGTTACATTAATGATAGTGTTGAATAATATACATTAACATTTGCACACGCTTTATTGCAAAATCTGTTTTCATATTTACAATATACTTTTAAGAACAATTCATATGAACCTTGTTATGCAAACATCTTCTAATAAATAGTAATAGTGGCACTTGCATGGGTTTATATTCAATGTTTTCATTCGATTCCGACTAGTCAAAACAACAAAAATATGTAAAGTTACATACGTTTTGTTTAATATTTTTTTAGTTTTATTTTAAATTCACTGAGGAATTCTGTAAACCTTCAGACGAATCCTATATGACCATTTTGTTGCTGTTTTGACAAGCTGGAATCGAGAATAAATATTTTCAAAATATTATTTGCTCCTCTATTATATTATTTGCTAATATTAGTTATATCTATTGTTACAGACGTTCCTACATCAGAATGCTGGATATTTCCGCATGGTTTATTGTGTTCCTCATGACATTCTCCACTGTTTTCACAGTAAATGGGGTAAGCAACTATCAAATTAATATTTTATAATTACTCAAATTTACTATTTCAATTCTTTAAATCCTGAATTAATCACAATATGACGTATTTCAATTACTGTATATTATTTAATGACAGTGATCTTGGAGTTAGATTTTTAATAGTAGTAAGAAATGGCGTGAGATATAATATCCTCAATATTACAAGTTAAGTAAATCGCAAAGTTTGGTCATAATTGTTTATCTCTGTGTGAAGCTTTACCGACCGTATTGAGGCTATCTTCAGTGAGATTCTATGGCTGCTGATTTGTCTAAAGTGAACCGGAGGACTGCAGACGCGTAAAAATCCGAGAAACTTTTAGCAATTCGTATTTCGCTCGGATTGCATCCCTTGCTCATGGAATTCCTTGGAAGTTAAATTGAGGTTTGAAGATTACCTAACATTTTCCCGCTACCCGTCAATCCGTGAGTGCGAAATATTCTTAGCAAATTTCAAACGAGTGTTTTGTTGGCTATCCCCTTGTAATCGCGTCAGGGTTACTTTTGAAATAAATCATTGTGGAACGTGACTGGAATATATTATATCGATCTACTTTTTTGTTCAATGGAGCAATGCTGAATTAATCTCGAGTTTTTTATGTACAAAAATCGGACCTAAATCTGCCTTAGCACCAAACTTCAAATATCACAATTTTACATTTTAAAATTTAACATTTAAAACTATTAATGTTTAATTCTTATTATTCAATTTTAATCATTTACATTTTTTTAAATACCTAAAATAATATTGAGAATACAGCGCCCAGTATTTACTTACTAAAGTAACATGCAGCCACACTATTAAAAAAACCTTTTCTTAACCAAACCATGCCGTAGATATAGACCAAACTGCCTTTACTATAATATGGATTAAGAAAAAACGATTTTTCAGGATTCATATCTAAATGTTTTTCGAACTTCAAGGAAGGTCATTCAACCTTTCCAAATATTTTTTTCGTCTTATAGTATTGGAAACGAAGTTTGACAGGAAATTTGACGAGGGTACAAAAGTGACATAAATGTAAAATTTTATAAAGAAATAAGCATATTACATAAAAAAAGGGATTAGTGTTCCTGCATGAAGTTTTTAAAAATAATTTGATAGCCTGCAACTGTTAGATTTCCACCTGGCCATGCGTCTTTAATTTCCTGTTTCGGTAATCGTCTGACAGAATTTGAAGAGAACTTCATCAATTTGAGAAATTCCACACCACACTTTGTGCATAATATAGCGCGCCAGGAAAGTCTTTCCCCAGTAGCACTTTGCTTATGAGAGTACTTGCAACAGAAATTATGTTGGTAACACGACCTGTAACAAAAAAAACGTAATTGCGTACTAATCAAAATAGTAATAGTTGCTGCAAGTGCTGTCGCATTCACTTGTTTGCCAGTGATATATTTCCTATCAACATACACATAGTTTAATAGGAGGCCCTGATTCGGCTGGGTGCTGAAATACTTTCCTACCGCACTACAAAATAACGTAAACAGGCAAAACATTCATTTTGTCATATCTAAGTATGTCATGGGTTCTCAGACAAATGTAATCTGCATTTTAGCAGCCAGTGGCTTGCCGTAAATGAAATTAAATATTTAAAGCGGTTTAACCTCCTTTCTCCGCTAGTTGGTGAAAGGAGCGTAGCGAAAATTTGCGTGGTCAGACGGAAGAGCGGGCCTGATGGCCCGAGTCTAGCCACATAAAATAAGGCAAATTCAATTCAATTCAATTCAATTCAATTTAACCTTCCACATGGTTGGCTTCCAGATCTGTCATATACTAGATATGAATCAGTCCTCTCACACTCCTTAACACTACACCATCCGATACGTATCTTCCTTCCAAACAAAATAGCCCTTTATCGATTTGCAGTAAAATGCAATATTACTTCTGTAAATTTTTTTTTATGATTTCGTAATCGTGGAACTCGCTATACATTACGATACATAGGATAGATTTTCGTGCCCAGGTAGGCTTTGCCGCCGAGCACTGTTACATGCCGCTGCCGGTCATCTCAAATTGGAAGTTTGTCAAGTGCAACTAGAATTGCAAGTTTAAATACTCTAATTTGCATGTTGCTGTCGCCCAAGTTATTTAAAAACACTTTGACTTGCGCAAATTATCAAATATGTGGGCCGAAACATGTGTAGTTTTGGAAGGCATCTTCTACCCAGTACGCAAGTTTTTGATAGCAAAATGCACGTGTGATTTGTAATCAACTCAAAACTCAGAAGATTTATGTGAAGTATTTATGCAAATGAAGATTCATATATATATTCTTAAAGTTCAATGAACACATACTTTTCAATTTTAAAAGTTATTTGAAATAATGAAATTGTGTTTCTAAGTGTATTATTATTTGTTATTATTTATTAAATTTGTTATTGAAATAATGAAATTGTGTTTCTAAGTGTATTATCTTTAGTTTGCATTTGAATTAATCGAAATCTTTTGTTCACAGGTGATGAGTGTCTTTTGGGGAAATGTCCTAAAATACAGCATTAGAACCTCTTTGTCTTATTCCATTTGCTTGGTCTCTCTTCTACCCTGGATGAGTGGCAATGTGCGCCGTTTTCAATTGTTACCTGAAGCTATTTCAATTTACTCAATATTTTTGAGTGTAATCACGCCAATGGTATTTCGTTTGGAATCAAATACTGACGAAGTGTCAGAGCATTACCCTTTTGTTGACTTGATGGTGTCTCTTGGCTCAATTGTTGTTTTGACAATACGATTCCTTGCAATGGTGAGAATATTTTTAATTATCTGTTTAAATATCAATTAACTTGCCCCTGCCCCCCCAGATATAAATTAAACACATATTACAATAGCATTATTTTCTCTATATTCGTTTCATATTTTCATTGCCATATATATTTTTATCCACCTTACGAACTACTCTTAATTATAAACCTTCAATAGTCATTACCATTCCCTAATTTTATATTGCACGTTTACTCTTTTTCCTCAAGTTTATTACAAATTACTCATTATTTCCCGTGTCTAATAGATCTTACAACAATTTATGTCACTCAGGCGCTTCATTATAACCTCTTTCTCTTTTCCCCATTGTATTAATCCTATTATTACCTATCCTATTTCTTCCTTTTTATTATCTCTGTTTTAATTCCCTTTCCCCTAGTTCTCAACCAATATCCTAACTACAAATCGTGCTTTTGTCTCCCTGTATGAATTATTGTTTTCTACATCCTAACTACGTCTAATTTCCCTCGCCACCTCCTTACGTTTCCTATTACCTTCATCTTCTACTCTCCCACACTATCATCTTGTAAAAATTTATTTCACCTTTTCCCTGAAATTTCTACTATTCTCTCTAACCATTTACTTCCTGAAGCAAACACCCTGAAAATGCACCGGGTCTCTTTACATTCTTCACAAATTCTACAAATCTTTTTTCTCTTTTTCTGCCTATTACATCCTACATCTGCCTTCCATTTTCCGCCCTAACTCTTGTTGTTCTGTTCCTACTAATCTCACTTCTTAAATCTATAATGTGCCTTGGCCTTCCCCAAGTTCTAATTTCCTTGAATTTTACGTTATATCTCAACAACCTTATTTTCCCAAAAGGCCTTTCTCGCCTGTCCGAGTTCAATATCTCTTTCATTCATAAATTCAATTACAACTACCCTGAGGCGGCTAAAATCATGGGATAGCAATATTCAAATATATAGACGGTAGTAGAATCGCGTATAAAAGTTATAAAAGAGTAGTGCAGTGGCTGGACGTACGGCGAACCTATCCGTTAGCACTGTGGCGAAATTTGACTTTATTGGACTATGGCAGCAAAAAACCCGATGCGTTTTTTCTAACTACGACATCGCCTGGATCATTCCTCATGACCATATCGAGTGTATTCCAAGAAGACTTAAAAATCGTGGCTTACTTAGACGAATACCGATTTTAGTTCGCAAGAACTGATAGGGTTCGAGTGTGGCGGAGACTGCATGAAGCCGTAGAGCCAAGTTGTCAACTAGGCACTGTGCTAGGTGTCGTGGGCTGTTTTTACACGGAATGAACTGAGTCTTTTGGTCCAACTGCACCGATCATTGACTGGAAATGGTTATGATTAGTTATTTGGAAACAATTTACAGTCGTTACAGGTCGTACAGTGTTAAAATTGATACTATATAATTTTAAAAGTCTAAATATTCTCTAACAAGTAACATGCTTCAACATCTTATCAATGTTCCCTAACTTAACCAGGTGTTTGTCCAGTTTGCCTTGGTAAAGTGAGCAAATACCGAAATGGCCCCTTGTTTTGCTTCTGAATTTTAAATGTAGCTCTAGGAATGGTTAATGGTTGTTGGTAATTTCATTAAAAAAACTCCTAGCTTGGCAACGTTTCTAAATGTTCTTCACCATGCGCACATTTTGTTGAACTCTCTTTTTGCTTACGAGAAGAGTACCGCCAGAGGATTGTTATTTAGTCAGCAATACAATGAAGTCAAATCTGTAGTTTGTTTGTCTATGGAAATGTGTTTTCTATTACTCGAGAGAAAAAATTTCTATTTTTCAAATGATCGTCCGAACAGACGGGTGATAAGTATAATCTACTTGAATTGAAGAATCAGTACAGATAAATGACAGATCCAAACCAGACGTCTAGGGAATAGGCATCTAGAACATAATGGAGGCTGCTAAAACTACGCGAAAATACTCGTAGGGATGTTAACGGAAGGCGAAAAGAAATATAGAGAAGAGGGATATGGAATCGACACGGAAATAAGGATATTAACGCGACAGGAATAGATAATACCCGTAATCTGTAGTGCAAATAACGTTCCGAAGATAAAGGGAAGTTATAAAATAGTTTTAAAAAATTATAAAAAAATATTTTCCTATTCGCATTTTTCTCGGTTCACAGACATATGACGCTGCAGAGGAATACCTGGCTCATGACTTCGGCGAACAAGTACGAGCCCTCTTAAGGCACACTCCTGAAGATTGGCACTATTACGTGACAATGGCGATTATGTTTGGTTACCGTCTTTCTAATCAGTGAGTATTTTTGTCAATTTTACAATTTTAATGTGATCAGTTCCAAATGACGGACAGAACATGTTAGAATTTATTTACAGCTCTAGAAGTGAGAATCCTGAAACATAATATTCTCCTTTCATTTAAGCTCTTCCTTTTTTAAAATTTCATTCTTAATTCCGATTTTAAACATATCTTAAATTTATGGATGTAAATTATTTAGGTTTATTATTAGTTATGCCATATTACTGGAAGTCCACAGAATTCAATTTAGTTTCGACAAAATCATGCGCTGTTAGTTTTCTCAATCATCTCATTTCTGTATATTCCAATGTAGACATTTGCAATTTCGTCAGTGTACATTGGCATTCAGATTGAGAAAACAGTGTTAAAATGTGAAATAGCTCTGTAAAAAGTATTAAACGTTTTACAATGGGATATTCAAAATCTTCATAGATAGTTATGAACATATGAATTTTGCAATAAATATCACATATTAAGCGCGATAATTTGTTCTTAGATACTGGAAGATCTTATTTTGCAAATTTATGAGTGTTTAGTAATTGTCTATATATATATATATATATATATATATATATATATATATATATTGTTAGAATCATATGAAGTCTAGAATTAAAAAAAAATTATTTCTGTCTGCCTCAATTTCATAATATATCTATACATTTTAACTAGTTCCCATATTGTAATCTCTTCTTTTACTTGCTCTTTCTACGTTCTTAGGCAGTAAAGATAAATTATTATAATGGGTGCAACAGAAAGGGGCGATTTTTCATCTGAAAAAATGGTATTGTAGGGCCCTGACATCGGAAAAGATAAATCTTGTTTCTACATATAGTAACTTACTTCAACACCTTGTGAATTCATAATTCACTATTTGTTGACTCTTAACACAGAAAAAGTGTCTTACGGCGAAACGCCTGCCTGCTGCCTGTCTGTCTGTCCCCTTGCGCGTCTGTTTATCCGTATGTCCGTCCGTTCGTCAATTCGTTCATCCAAATGGCTATAACTCCGTTTTTCACCTCGTCGATTTGCCTGTGTGGCGTCATACGGGTTTAATCGAACACAAACGATAGTAGTTTGTAAAACAGTAGATTTATTAACAATCTAGACCGTAGTCTCAATTTAACAACTACCCTGCTCACAATAAACTAAATAAATAGACCCACTACAAGGAGAGATAATTTAAGAACTGCTACCACACCGCAACATACCACCGATGTTCCCTGTATGAAGCCGCTCTACTTTGAGACCATCTACGCGTCTCGCAAGTCACGACAATGGATTGCCGGCCCCTCGCCCAAGTGCACCTACACTCAAGACACGCGCTTCACCTGTCGCCGACGCCGCTAGAACAAGAAGACTGGGGCACTGTTCTCCTGGCCTTACATAGGCCATTTTGGCGCTACCCGCCGCCACATTGCCTCCTCCCCAAAGCCGCTCTTTGCCCGCTACGTCCACGGAAAGTCCCAGTGCGTTATCATTTCGCCCTTTGTTTAACATTCGGCGGTGCTCGCCGATTTCCACGTGGTTATCTGTTTTGAGCGTGGCACGACGCTACACTAGATGCCAATATCTCCTGCAAGCCGTCATGTATGTCGATGCCAAGTCTCACGTTTAACAGTGGAGAGATCCCGCCACATCCCGCCATATAACATTCACTACACTAACGGGACTAATGATCATACCAGTTGATGACCTCAGACAAGCAGAATAATATATGAATGAAATCGTGTAAATTTTTCAAAAAAGCGGAATATTTTAAAAAATTTTTGTATTGGCAGATTGTAGTGTATTGAAGTATATGCTACACGGAATTTTTATTTATATATTTGATTTTTCAAAAATCATACAAAACTAAAGATAACGAGAGGCACGAGGAAGGAAATTATATTTCTTTTTGCAGCATGGTCTCTACAAAGTTCAAAATAACATTTTTTAAATGTAAAATCTAGTTAAGAATATGGAAAAGCACTTAACAGGGAAAAATAATTTCAAACAAACATATAGCCTTTTAATTCGTCAATGACATAATTTAATTTTTTTAAATTACCGCATCAAGCCATTTTTACAAACTCAAAACAGCAAATTTTAAATTATTAGTTTCGTACCATATCAGCACTCATGAATTTTCTTACGATGTAGGACGTTTTGATTTTGATAGCCTTTTGGACATTAATATTACCATTTGAATTCATGACGAGATACTTCATCCTTGTCAGACATTAATTTTGCATATTGCAGAGATTGAAACTTTAATAATATTATTGTTTTCGCATCAAAAGATAATCTTGCATTCTACGTCTCTGAAACGAGGGTAGAGTGACTCGACTTCGACGATTAAAAAGTGTTCTAAAGGTCACGCATTCTGTCCGGACCAGTGGGGATGTGTTTTTGTACCGATAAAAATATCTAGAATAGGTTTCATCAGAAGCGAAGCAAACCCCTTTGATATATAATACAATCTTAGCAATGAAGGAAATATCTCGCTCTTGATGAAATCCAAGGGCAATTTCCATTCAGCGTGCTCTTAGAACGAAGCGACGTGAGAGAGTTGTAGAAGACTTTTTGTGGTTGTTTTGTGGTCATTAATTTTAAATAGATCGAAGGTGACCGACGCGCCATGTGTCCTGGGTGGCCGTTGAGGTATCGGAAAAGGTCGCGGCGGACGGCGCCGGAAAGGCGGGGGCAGGGAGGAAGGCCGGCGCGGGGGCCTCGGTCCCTGGGCGACGCAGGGCGGAGTCTGCGCACAGGCCGCCGCTCGCAGCCAGTCGCACGTGTGCAACAAGCGAATGGAAACAGCCAGATCAGGCTGCACTCCCCCAGTTTTGCTTTTCTTCTTTCTTGGCGGGCGCGGTCGATCGTCTGACGTATTCGGCGCTTGCCTCGTGCCAATAACGACCGCAAACGACCTGAATTCTGCAGACGAAGAATGAGTCTCGCCATGAACTTGTGCTCGGGGAAATAAAATGAAAAATTGGCGTATAAGCATAAAATGCAAAAAGCAATGTTGTATGTAAAATGACATTTTCCTCTCAGAGTTGTAATTATTATAGTATATGTTAACTTACATTTCGTTACAGAGAACATATGACTCTCGTAGAGTATGTATTCCTTCTACTGCTAATCATATATTATAGTATCGGTCTTATAGGAAAGCACTACTAAGGAATGACTACAGGATATTCAATTCCCTTCAAAACAATTGAAATTTATGACGGTTGTTTTAAATACTTATTGCATTGTTCGTAACTTTCTTCCAATAGAAAACTAATATTGATAGTTTATTAGAGTTATCTTCGTACATTTTGTGACATTTTTAGCTTTATTCGACAGATTTTGAATTTTGGGGGTACATTTTTAGGAGATTCGTTTGGGGAATCAGGTCTAAATTATCCACGTGTGAAGGATAGATTCTAACATTTCCACACGTTTTGGGCTAATATTCGTCTGTCACATTGTAGGTAAATGGTTCTGTGGTTCAAGGCATTGATTAATGATGCTGCAATGCCTGTGACCAGGATGTCCTAGGGTTTGAGTCTCAATAGCAGCAGGATTTTCGACACTAGCTACATAGCTATATCGAATTCATTGGCTGTCTGGAGGAGAATTCTAGCGGTTGGCTGCTCTCATCAGTATATTTCTCTGGTTTCCCTGACCAACACCAGGCGAATGCCGGAGCGTAACTACTGTAACAAGGCCGCGGACCGCGCGCGATTTTTCATCCCTTCCTTTGAAAAATATAACACTGTCTTGGTTTAAGCACAAAACCTGATTTCCACAAAAAAACTTTTTTTTTACAAAAACAGTCTGAACAAAAACCATTTTTATTTTAAAAAAGTGTTTCCTTCAAACGTACGGTAAAATCAGTATTATGGGTTTTAAAATTACTGTGGAATTCAGATAACCTACTTCTTGTGTTGCCCTAAAATTTAATTTTTTATGTGTGTTTTTATTGAAAAGCATTACGTAATGGTTGTTGTCCATTGCCAAATTGTATTAGATTTAATACAATACTGATACTATCTTAATTCCATTTAATTAATGTACTAGATTATAATATATATATATATATATA
>BOPP01000018.1:9700403-9725081 GCA_017312745.1 Gryllus bimaculatus | reverse complement strand
CCGTCTACGCCGCATGTGCCACCGCCGCGACGCCGCGACGCCGCGGCGCCACCCTCGCGACACCGATGCCGTCGCAGCCGCCGCCGCCCCTCTCTGCCTTTGTCGCGGCCCCTCCGCGAGGCATTGTGCGGCGTCGGCTCGCCATTCCTGACGTCCTTCGTGCCCCACTACCCCACTTGCGCAGCGCCCTCACCCTCTCTCTTCTTTCTCTGGCGAGACACTCGTGTTGTGTGCTTCGGAAGAAAACGAAATCCTCATGGCATTTTCCAGGTGTTCTATCTACCTTCCTTTTTATTAATTTCTGTTCGCCATGTTCATCAAACAAAAATATCGAATCCTTAGCTGTTTTCCGCAACTATTATCGTAGGTAATACCACGAGTGCTTTGGAAATTGTCGATAAATCTCCGACTCGCTAAGCAAGGAGGGGATTTTTTTTAGATTTTCCAAAGCAGGAATGTTATTTAATAGGACTATTCCACGAGTGAAATTATGCCCAACAGAGTTCCAAAATGTGCAACATATAGAAAATATGTTAAAATCAAAGCTGTCATGTTGTAATACATAGGCGATTTACTGGATATCGACATAGCGATCGATGTATACCGGGTAATACAAGGGAGAAGTGGTAAGAAAAATTGGATCGAAAAAGCGATAAACTTTTTGAGGTACACCGCCCTGATTGGGGCATTTTTTATGTATAGTTAAACACTATTGGTTTTATTTTCACGAGTGGAATAGTCATTATAATCTCCTTATCTCTGGTTTCTTACGCTTGATTTTAACTTTCTGGTATCTACTTCGCAAGAAAATGTTACGTATTGCTGCGAGAAAAAGTGCCGATTGTTTCGACAGAAAAACATGTTTTGTGTGGTCTTCCATACCAAGAAAAATGGATTATTCTTCCTCCTATATATAGTAAAATATTTTATGTAATAAATTGTGTAGTCAGAATGCACGTTTCGTTGATTCCTCATATCGAAAAAATGTTTTTTTATACAGCCTGTGATTGAAAATCCCTAGCACATAAACCGTATAGAGGATTTTCAGAAAAACTGATATTTCCAAATTGATCTTCCTGATGTCACGGCTCTTCGAATGTGAAACGGAAGTTAAAATCTCTCAGAATACCTACAGTATCCAAGACATTTTCGAAATATTCTAACAATATATCTCTGCATTTGTCTTAAAATATTTTCCTCGCATATAGCAAATAATGCTAATAAAGATTGTGCAGATCCTATTTTCATTGAAACCTCTGATATTTCGATAATTGCAAACATTTAACGTTATTTTGATGCGTTGGGAGCGTAGTTCCTGTGCAAACAGTCGGGAAGTCTAGTGAATAAATTGATTGCCGACGGAAATTATGCGCTTGGGGTCGAGTACCAGCCTAAGCAAACCTTTTAGCAGTTTATAAATACTTGTGTGGCTTCAAATAGTATTATAATATTCGTAACATTAAATTGCAAATAAAACGATACAATATTTGGAGTTGTAGCACAGGTAATTCGTTGTGTCCTACGACGTTCCGCACCTCCCAGTGCCGCCTCACATTTTCTTTTTGGCACCTTCCAACTAACGGTTCTCCAACAGTCCCCTTTTGGTCAATTATATTTCCGCTCCTAAAAATCTATTTCTAGATCGCAAATGTTATACATTTTATAATAAATCATGTGTGACCAATAAAATTAAAATGAAAATTGCCTGCGAATAATGAGTACTTTGTTACATTGTCGAATAATATTTTAACATTTTGTTCACAGCTTGCGCAACCTCCAGAGATACATAGTCGAAAGACTGGGCTTGGAGTAGGAAGATGCAGAGAAGATTTTATTAAAAACTGAAACAGTTCACTGTTTTTCCATGCTTTTGATTTATGTAATTATTCAAATGATAAATTGTATACCAGTTCTAATGGAAATAATTGTAATGTTTTATCTCAGTACTCAATGCATTTATTGTTGTAGTGTTGCAGGTCTGTTGCTTATGATATAAGTGACATATCTCAAATATGTGCTGGTTATTAAACCATTATCTTCCAAAAAATATTTTCTATGTAGCAAAAGTATGTCCTCCTGTTTTAGGGACCACGACAGAAGTCATTTTTATTCTTAGGTGAAACAATTGAAAACTGGTGAGGTGTAGCCGGTTGAGGTATAATAAAGAGTGGTGAAGCAGGGGCAGGAAGAGGGAGAGAGAGACAGTAGGAATCAAAGAGGTGAGAAGGGGGAAGGTCGGAAGGGGGAGGAGAGAAGGGGATGATGAAAGGGAGAGGAGGGGGTGAGAGGGAGAAAAGGAGAGAGAAGTGAGAGAATAGGTGGGTTGGAGAGGACGAAGAAATCATGTCACAAGAGACAATCTCAAATATGAGCATAATAATGCAACGCAAGAGCATACGTCTACGTATTCTGTAATTGTCCCCAAAAGCCGACGCAACAAATTTTTTTATCGATAAACCCAATAGAAATTCGATTGATCAATAATATTTTCATGTCCCTTTTTCCAATTCTTTTTATTCAGTATTCTTGAAAAACGAACTCAACACACCATTGACTATCCTCCGAATTAATTTTAAAATTCTCATTTTCAAAAACGTTTCCGATTCAATTTTCTTAAGTTGAAAAATGTCTCGATTGTTATCTAATTAAAGTGAAAAAAATGAAACAAAGAATCTTATTAAAAGTCTTGTGATTTATGACGAACAATTCCGAATTCGTATAAAAATATTCCATTTCATTTAACATTGGTGGGTAAAGGGTTATGAGAAGAAATATATATAGAGAATATAGGCAATTTTTCTTGGGAATTTTCTCCAAAAGATAGGTCTCAAGACAGGTAGTAAATAAAATAAAATACATTGCCTATGGTTCAAAATAAAACCGCTCTGTACTGGTTAAGATTCAAATCCTGCGGCAAAATGACAACTTTTCAGATGTGTCACTTTTCTTGAGTGTATGTAAAATGTTTATTTCAGAGAAAATAAGAAATAATTTCTTTCATTGTGTTTCATGTATGTTATATTAAGAAATAAAAAATATTAAAATGGAATCCCTGTAAAATATTTTCTTAATTTTTACAAATTTTATTCCCACGTGCACTCAACAATTTGTGTAATTAATAAAAGTATAAGAACAGCAATAGTATTACAAGAACTTCGCAATACACAAGCTTGTACAACGAAACTGCAAGCTATTCCTAAAATAGAATATTTGCCTTATTGATCGTTTGATAAAACAGCAGATAATATTTCCCCTCTAGTCAATTTCTTACTATCAACTTATTGCAGAGGTATAATAATTTTAACGTAAATAAAATAAATGTATTTTCGATCATACAAAAAGTTATGTTCTTTTGAAACAATGTGGTCCTCATACAGCAAGAACATATAAAATAACACAATACGCGCTCAAATGGAGATGATTAGATAGGCTTAATAAAGATAAAAGAGTTGTCTAGCTGTTTAATGTAAAAGCATAATTGTGGCTATAATTAAGAATATTTGAAAGTTTTCTAATATTCTTGGGGAACAGTACTATCTTCCTCCTTTGAAACTCGCTGTTAAATAGACGTACATTTAAGGTTTATTTTTTTACCTATTTAAGGTTAATTTTGAATTCGGTCAATTTCTGTTCATTTATTTCCAAACCCCTATTTTAAGTCCGTAGTGCAGACTTGAAAATATCAACATTTTGGTGACGGGCAGACTCTAATGGCCCCTCCATACTTTTCCCCCGAACATGTTTGATTCAACTTAAGTAAAAAATAATAAAGAGCCATGTTATATCATTGCAAATCCCATATTAATAAAATGTATTGATTTTTCTTTAAATATAAAAGAAGAGAAAAGAAATGAAATATCTTTAATTATACATATTTATCATCAGTTTGAAGTGAGAAAGTGAAGAAATAAAAAATTAAATAAATTTGATGAACACGCTATTGGAGTTAAAAATAGATTTATTCTAAGACCGACAATTTCATTCCCCTGTATTGTTTTGAACCTGTCGATGGTATAACAAAATCCTTCGCCTCAAAATCTGATATAGCGTTCTGATTAGCTGGTTGAATGGTTTTCTGTAATGTATCCGGCGTTTGGGGTATTCAAGCACAAAGATTGAGCTTTGAGTGACCCGTTAAGGTTGCCTTTCGATTTTTTTTAACTTTAATGATTACAAATTGTACAGGTAAAATAACATTTAGTAAATTTAAAAGAGATAAAATCTTGTTTCGGGTTACTACGAGACAGAAAAACTCAATTCATTAATAATTATGTTCAGTGAAAATGATAAGCTCTGAGGTTTTTTCTTTCGGCAATATTATTGTTTATTTTCTGAACAAAACATCGCGTAAATTTCATTCAGTTTAGTTTTTCTTACTGATTAATATATGGTGAAATTAAATTGCAGCCATATAGTTTTACATACATATAATGTTATGAACGACTGTAATCAAGTTTTAAAGTTAAAATTTTAATAAAAGTATATTTTGAAGGTAGGTTTTAATTGTTTCGTTCATTTTTTAATAAACAAGTTAAAATCTCCAAACACAAAACTGTTATTCTGCCAGTAAAAAAGGGATACCTCAAAATATTTTAGCTTGGGTCCTTTAAAATGGTAAATCTGCCACTGGATTTATGAAAAAAGATGGGAAGATCATTATTTTAGGGAGCCGCAATGAGCAGAAGGTTCAATTTACTAAAGCTAACTCAGCTAAAGCAATGAGCTGGATGCGACTAGCCGGAGACTACAGGCACATGCCATTTGTATGTTCCGAAAAGGAAATGAAGATTGATAATAATTAATAACAAAAAGAATAGTAAAACGTGTCCTGTAGTAACAAAAATATTCCTGTACAAAACTACGCAAAATATTTTCCAAAAATTAGCACGCACACTAATCAATTGGTTATTCCGGGCGCGTCAACGGCTGAAGTCATTAGACCCGTATTTGTACTGCATGTCTTACCTTGGGGGTGGCGGTGATCTACCTCACTGGGTGGTATCTCCCACCAGCGGGGCACCGCCCCAGCCGGGACAAGTGCTAATCTTCCGACCGGTATGTGTGGTAGTGTAGTGCAAGTTAGTGTGAGTGTAACGGGTGCGGGTAGGACAAAGAAAAGGAAGAAAAGATCGCGCGCGGTCCAAGGCCCGTTTGTTAGGGCACTGGTCCGGCAGTCACCTGGAACACCTGGTACTGATCAAGAACCTCTTGTACTGATCCAGACTGAACAAGACCTTTAGCTGGCATAGTTGGGAAACTCTCCGAAAAAGTAGGAATGTCAAGGAAGAGGAATTGCAATTTAAATTTCCAACTGCCACCTCTTCATCTTCAGCAGTGTTTCAAATACTATTATCTGATGATGCAAAAAAAAGTTGTTTTTTTTTGTTCAAATAAAAATAGTGAAAGTGAAATGCTTCGTCATCTCCCAACGGAGCCCCGACGCAAGCTGCAATAAGTCGAGAAACGAAAAATGTTATTATCCCTAAACACGTCTCTGTTCTGAGATTCCAAGAAGAGATTGATAGATACCAAGTATGTATAAGAGAATATCAGTAGCTTGACGAAATGAGTGCGGGCCTGCCCGCAAAACATTTACCCGGACCTCCTTTATAAAAGTGTGTAGGAAGCACAAGTATTGTTAGTACCTTAAATAATAAAAATATCACCTAAACCGGGCCCTCTTTTACCCGGGCCCGCCCGCATTGCAGGCCTTGCGGGTCCGAGCGTTACGCCACTGGAAAATGTTTTTATCCTGAAAGTGACAGCAGAAACACTTGTTTAGAATATACCTTTCCAATTTTTATGGCACGCTGGGAAGGAAAGCTTTTACCAGCATTAAGAATCCAAAGAATAAAAAGTTCCAATATTTGTTTCCTTTGGGGAAAAATAACAGCTCTTCAATGTTTCAAATGTACCAAACGCTTCTAGTTAAGAGGAAGCACATATTGTTTCATCTGCTTGGGTCTCCTCGAAGACAATGTGAATATAATTTGAGAGGTCTACTTTCAAAATCAAGAGGCCACTTTTTCACTTGGGTGAAAAATGAGATATTTCTTTTCGATAGGGGTCCGTTGCACTATGTGTCATTTCATAAAATAATTTTTAATAAAACGCGGTTTTTGTTCACCCCTGGAGGTTTCATAACTATGTGTTAATATCAGAACGCGATCTTTCATAATCTTCATTTCGTTGCAAAGTACGATCGTTCTAGCACTCAGATATTCTTGTGTCACTGAGTTTTGGAGCCATATTACATCAATGAGTATTGTGGAAACCAGCCGTTAGGTGTTGCTGATATTCATATTTGATGAAAAATGCCATATGGAATAAAGAAATCAAAAGAAAATAATATTCTTGTAAAAATAATTAAAGAAAAGTTTGTTTTCACCAAAAATACAAAAAAATATTTCAATTAAATTTAAAAATGAGACTTTTCCAAATTTTTAGCTCAACTTTCTTCATAATGACTAGCTATTCTTGAATTATCTTATAATATTGTTTTTACTTTCACTAACCAAGGGCATTAATCCCATACATTTAGCAGCAGAATATTTTAAACAAATGATATAACATTTTCATGTTTTTCTCAAAACAGACTAGAATGTAAAAGTCTCATTTTGAAACTGGACCCCTCATTTGCTGTGATTCAACTGGTCACTGTAATGGCACGCGTATTATTCCTCAAAGATAAGATAAAAGAGTGATGGTTTAAAATAGAATGTTTTATAGAAATATTTAATTGTTTTGAGGTACTCTATAATTTTGAATACTTTTCTCATTCGCGCCATCCCTGGTATCTACGCTTTCTGGTGAAGCACGATAGAGTGATGAGGTTGAGCTCGCGAAGCGTGAAATAGCTGGCACAATTCTTATTGGTCCGAGGACACAATATAAACGGCCCTTCTAGCCTGAGAAATTTAGTTGTCGAAGTTATCGCGAGCGTGTTGTGAAGACGTGAAGTTCGTGTGACACTCGTTTGGTCTTTGAAATGCCTGGCCGCGGTAAGGGTGGAAAAGGTTTGGGAAAAGGAGGTGCGAAGCGTCATAGAAAAGTACTATATGACAATGTTCAAGGAATCACCAAACCAGCGATACGTCGTCTAGCCCGTCGTGGCGGTGTGAAACGTATATCTGGCCAAATGTATGAGGAGATCCGTAGTAGCTTGAAGACGTACCTTGAAAGTGTGTTTCATGACGCTATTACGTATACGGAATTCGCTAAGCGCCGTACTGTAACAAATCTAGATGTAATTTACGCTTTGAAACATAGAGGCCAGTGTCTCTATGGCTTTGGTGGTTAACCTAGGTGGTTACTCGGTGATATTCGAACAAATCGGATTCTGCGTTTCAAGGTTGACTCTGGAATTGTAGGCGTCTAGAGATGCGATGCTGTTACATAGCTCACAAAGATGAATTGCGCTTTTGTACGTTATGATCATATTGCAAGAATGTTTTGTAAATTTGAAATACAGCACTATGTATTAGGTCTTATTTTCTTTCTGTATGATGCACTTATGCCACGTATGTGCAAATGCGCGGGTTAACTCTGTACAAATGATTTCATTATACTAGGTGGTTTCCAAACTCGAAACAATGTATAAAATCCTTATTGGTTTTGTTTTTTTGTTTTGCTGATTTGTGTGCGCATGCACTGATGTGTTTTCATTCTTGGTTATTAATATACAATTGGAATTGATGTTTGTTATTTATCTTGTTTTGTATTAAAATTGCCCTGTTGAAGAATAACTTAACATGAACAATATTCATATCAAGAGTTTATTTCCTTAAAAATTCCCTTAACGCCCACTGTCGCAAGTTTCCTTCAAGTAACTAAGGTTCATGTAACTAACTTCGTTCAGTAAAAGTTTTGAAGTTATGTTAAAAATGGATTACATTCGTTAATTTGATTGTTAATTACAGTATTACTATAAAATAGTGTGTAAATTTTCTTCAATATTTACAAGACACTTATCTAGTCCAGTTCTAGATTTTCTTCCATATAGGAAAACTTAAAATTGGAAACAAAACCCCTTAATTACTTTTGAAATGTATTTTAATTTGCATTTGTCAGAACTTACTCGGATAATTTAAAGCTTCGTTTACTATTGTGTAAAATAAAATTAGGGATTATATATTTTCTAATAGATTTGGTATCGCAAATGATTATATTCACTTGAACTTTTAGCTTATAGTAATAAATACTTTCTATTGCTCTTCCTGTGGTAGCAAATATTCGGATGACGAAAAACCTTACAAAACTGTTTTCAGACAGCAAGTACTATATTTTAAAAACTCAACAAATAATCGTACAACAAATAGAAATCTCGCGTAATGACACAGCAATAAATTAAATATTTAAACAAATATACTTCACATGCCATAGCTGCAATAACTTATTATAGTATTCGTGAGCCATTCATTACACATTTTTTGAGAAGGAAACTTGTTATCTTTGCAAAGGATTTTTCAGTTGTCATATTTACATAAACGTAACCTCGATAGGATTAGTTGCGGCCGCATGTCCTTGCGAAGGTCGGCGTTCTGTAATCAGATTTTAAACTTTCGGAAAGTGTAAAGTGTCCGTTATTGTAGCAGTAGCTGCATCAACGTCGTGAGTTTTTACGCTAGGGTTGAAAAGTTTAAAAATGGACGCAAAAGCGTCTCTGACCAGCATCGCACTGGGCGACAAGCAATAGCGCTGACTTCGGCAATAGAATCTTGTATTGTTTCACATATCTGAGAAGACCGATGACTAACAGTTGAACGGAACAAATAGCTGAAAATATCGAAAAATGTTGTTACAACTCGTCTTATCGTTCAGAACAAACTGTACTACCATAAGAATTGCGCAAGACGTGTTCCAGTAGAACTTACCTTTCATCACAAAGCCGAGAGATTTTGCACTTGCAACATGTTCAAAAATTATTTCAATTTCTTGGGAGAAGGATTTTTGGACAGGATTTAACCTTTGATGAAACTTGGATACATTATTTTCAGCCTGAGTCAAGGCGTTAAAGGTTGGGCGAAAACACCCAGAAACCATTTTTCGTAAGAAATTCAAAACGCAACCATCCGCTGGTAAGGTGTTGTTAACCATCTCTTCGAGTGCCCATGGTCCAATTTTCTGTGGTTATTTGGAGGAGCAATCAACTATCAACATTGTGTACTACTCAAACAAAACTGAGTACGAAGTCAAACCCGGGTTGAACAGGAAAAGTGCGGGATGACAGAGGAAAGGCGTGCTTGCTCAAGAGGCTCGACCACATACAACACCGGCCCTAATCAAATTTTTAATTCTTTTGTTCGATTAAAAGTGCTTTGCGTGACACAAAGTTCAACAACGAAGAAGTAAAGACCCTAGTGGTGCTATAACAGCACATTTTCTCGCATTATTTCTAAATTTTCTAATTTTTTTGTAATTTGAAGTATTATGTTAGAAATATTTTAGATAATGAACTTTCTTTATGGAGCAGTGTCTGAAAGATTGTACAGCCCTAGAAATAGAGCAATGTTCTTTCACTCTTCAGAAATATTAACCGGTAGGGCGAGGTGCAGAAAAATTCTCTGGCGCAGCGAGAGAAGGGCCCTTTTATGAAGGGCTCTTTCATGTGACGTATAGAGAGCACTCTTAAGAGGCAACCTCCCCTACAATAGTGTGAATATAAACAGGGAATAAGGCAGTGGTGCTCGTTATTGATCTATCATTTGTTGTGCTTTGCTCCGAACCGAGAATTCACTTTCCATTGTGGATACTTGCTTGTTTATCTCGGGTTGATTTTTGGCAACGGAATACGTGGATTTCTAGGGTAATTGTTGACTACCCTACTTTGTACTATATTAAAAAAATATTGAGCTAGTTGTGCGAAGATTGTGCTCCTGAACTACTTAATTTTACGAGTTTAGATGCTTGCTGTGACCACTTTGACTGTTCGAAACCTTGTGTTTATTATAATTTTATCAATTTATTGCTGGTTTGCGAGGAAAGTGTCTATAAAACAAATAGTTTGCACATTTCAGTATTATTACTTATTATTATATTTTTTATTTAAGGTCGCTTCAACTACTCGGCCATTAGCGACCACTATTGCTTGTAAGGGTATGGTAACTGTGGGTTGACACGATAATGAAGATGATAGGGGGTGAAAGGACGAAACACAATACAACCATGCCCGAGGCGGGACTCGAACCCGCGATCCTTCGGTCTGAGTTCGCTACGGCACTACTGCCTTAGCGTTCTCGGCCACCGGATCGGCATTAATATTATTATCTCTATTATTATTATTATCTTTTTTATTATTATCTTTATTATTATTATTATTATTATTATTATTATAATTATTATTATAATAATTATTATTATTATTATAATAATAATAATAATTATTATTATTATTATTATTAATATTAATATTAGAGTTTTACTATTAATTTAGTTGTTTCATTAAAACTGGTTTTTCATACTCCCAGATTACCTGCAATGGAATCCTCAATTAGCAACACAATTTTCACACGGATGATATTCTTGTCAATTTCCTGGAATTTCACAGTACTGGCAAAATGTCAGTGTCAAAAACGCTGGGAATGTTTCGCTGAAAACGAAGAGCCAGGAGATTGATTGGTGTTTCCGGGCGCGTCATCTGCTAAGGTCATTATTAAGTGTAGTGCTCGTCGAGATGTGGCGATGATGTATGATTGCGATATCCGACGCCGACTTATACGTCGACTTGCGAGATTTTCCCAAACCCGGTATCTCTCATCAGAGGAGCACAGCCCCAACTGAGAGAAGCTATGCAGACATGGTGGCCTGCAAACATGAGCGATAGTGTTGTGCATGTAAGTGTGTGTGTAAGTAAGGGGTAAGAATAGGACAAGGAAGAGGATGGAAAGGTGGCGATTGGTTCGTGACCTGTTTGTTAGTGTACTGTTCCAGCATTCGTCTGTTTTGATCGGAGAAACCACGGAAACCACCAATCAAAGTAGCCGGCTGCTAGAATTCTCTCACAGACAGCGGCTAAACTCTTCTTGCGATAGAATTGATTTCTATTTTGTGGCAAGTGATGGCAAGTGGGACGCTCACAGTAGTACTCCGTCCGTTGGAATGGGAGGCGCAAATTTCGTGGCAAAGGTAAATATGAATGGCGTTTACCCCTGACTTTATTGTATTTTATTTTTATTTGTGGATTAAAATATATAAAAACTACGAGGTTCGAGGAACATTTAGCATGTCCACACACTACAGTATTTTGTTTCGTTGTTATGATGAAGATTTTTTGCAGAACGTATGGGCCACACAATAAAATTTATTAAGCTGATGGAAAGAAGGCCAGTCCTCTGGGAGGTATTGTTGAATGCATACTGAAATGGAACATTCGATGCTACCTACCATGAAATTGCGGACGTTTTTGACACCTCTGACAAAAACCTGGCCAGAAAATTAAAAAAGAACAGCTCTCGGCAGTTTTCATTAATACATAAATATGAACGGGCAGTTTTGTGACAGACAAGTAAAAAATCATTAAATCAAAGAAATTATTTTTTGTAGTAGTTGGATTAATTTATTTTGAGATTTAGTTAATATATAATTTAGCTAAGAAGTTATGTAAAGTAAGATGTTCTAGGTTCCGAAAATAACACTAAAGGGGGTATTCTTTATTTGCAAAAGGAGAAAAGCAACATGCGTATAAACTAGTATAAAAATTAGATTTTTCATCCACCTGTTGGCTTACTACACATATTCCTAAGGAAGAGCAATACATTATACATTGAGAATATTAAGTATTTTAAGTCATTTGAAAACAGGTTATTTTATATTCAATAATTTATCAAACTGACTTACGACGAGGGATGTAAATTTGTTTTCAAAATAGTAGTACCCTACAAAAATGAAAGATAATGAGAAGTTGGATAGAATATTAAATTTTTAAAATTGCATTAATTAGACACTTTATTAAAATAACTCCATTCATTTTTACTATCTGTTACCTACTGTTCATACATATCTACAATCCACCATCCATAATAACAAAACCAATCATTGTAATATACAGGATGGACCATCTAAAATGGCCAACGCCCAGTTCCCAATGCAGACGCCGGTGTTTCTTGAGACGTAGGAGGCGGTTTAAACTTCGCGATTGGAAGTAACATTGATTGTTTAGTGATTCCGAGCGCGTCAACTGCTAAGATCATTAGTCCCATAAGTGTAATGCATGATTTTTTACCTCGGAAGGTGGCGGTGTACTTCCCACGCTGGATGGTGAGATACGGTGCCGACCTACCTGTCGGCAGATGGGGGTTTTCCTAACTACGTATCTACCATCAAACTCTAAACTCCCGACCGGGAGTTTAGAGTTCATTTTTCACAAGTCAGATTTTCAAACATAAGCTACTTTTATCGACAGTGCCGCTGACATCCGCTCCACTGCCGCGCCGGCTGAACGAGAGTTCGGGAACCGACGACCAGCGAACGAGAAAATAATGGCAGTAATTACGGGTTTTCTTCGGAAATCAGATCTGTTCCTTTAAATATTTTAAAATATGGAGAAAAAAGAACCGACATATTTGGCAGACAAATCCATGCACTTTTCTGAAGAATTTCAATACTGCTTACGCAGGAATATCAGGAAAGTGATAAGCGTTGCGCGTGAAGATTTTATTTTCACATTTCAATATCAGTAGTAAATCAAAATGTTAGTCTCTGACACTTTGGAGTTATCATTCAACAATAAGGACCACTTTGCGAGTTGAAGAAAATATTGATATATCCATGTAATTACATACACGCATTTCTCTAAGAAAAAATTGACGGTGAGAGATGAATGACTATTCAATTAATATTGATATTCACAGATATTGTTTATCAGTCGTATTTTTAAGCAGCAGTATAGAGGCTTCAAGGAAAAAGTTAAAAGCTTGAAAAAGTCTGAAAACAACAGACTTTTGCTGAAGGATAAATAGAGGAATTTGCTCAAAATATAATAATTATATTTTGCAGTTTCACAAATGATACTAAATGTTATGTTCGTTGGCATAAGAACGGTGCTGCGTTGAGAACTGCGAATTCAGGGAGAGTAGAGATGAGGCATTTCAAGGTTGCGGGAGAGGTTACTAGATTTGCGGAATTCGAGCGCACTGCGACCAAAGCAACTGGAGGGATGTTTAAAAGTCAAGGATGTAAAAAAAAAAGGTTCCAACATGGGGGTGAGTCACTGGGTACCTGGCCTATTACTGACTTTTGAAAGAGACTTTTGAGAATTCTTATGACAATTACAAGCCCAAAAGAGATATTAAGTCCCATTTCCTTGACCAAAGTATAGAAATGATCCATTAAAGTGAAATACTTCAGTCCTATTTGAAATTGAGAGTAACATTAAACATTTTGAATCGATACGATCATGGTTTCGTAATTAAGTGTGCAATAATTTCATGAAAATCCCATTTTCAGATAGGTACAAGAGACAAAGATTCTTGTCTGTTAAAAGAGCTATTTGCACTTAAGAGACTTGTTAAATTTTTCACATTATAGAATTGTGAAACAAATAGCAGAATAGTTCAATTAAATATAACACAAAAACGGAAACAAGGAAGGATTTGACCACAAGTATTAAGCAATAAAAAATATAAACTAAATTCAAATCGCTGTAGTTTGATACAAACAACTTCAGACAAATACATGTTCGTATGAAGCCCTCATTCTTCGTTATATTTCATGCACTCTCTGCGCTTACATTTCGCTCTTCAGCATGTGCACCCTTCTCTAGATTTTGAGGCGACATTAGTGCGAAGGCAGGGGACGTAGCCTATGATCGCAGGAGCGTCGAGTTCCCAGGCGCGCAATTCAAGCGCAGTTTGCCGTGCCTGATAGAGATGAATACGGAAAATATTGTTAATGTTGCAGGAGTTTCTTTGCAAAAATCTAAGAAACAACAACATAAATGTTTATGTTAACAAGCAATAATTACATATTAATATTTACTTATAAAGATTTCAGTTTGCTCGCATTGCCTTGGAGTGCAATAGCAATAGCCTTCATTACTCTGAGCTTAAATTTCAATCAGAAGGAATTAAAATGCCATATTTATCTCGATGGGAATACACTTGCAATCCAGGAAAGGAAATGAAGTCGAACTTTAATCGCATTTAAAGGCAAAGCCTCATCGTGGAATTCTGTACAAATATCAGCATTTTCATGAAACACTATGGTGATAAAACATTTTTTGAATGAGAAACTGAACATTCTGACAGTGACCATCTCGCAAACGAGAGTACAGGATCAATATCACCAAATGTCAAACGTTTTTCTGATGATTCTACTATTACATCATTTTGTGATTGGGTTTGAACGCTATGACTACAGGAGAACAGGATCAACCAGTCCGGAATACCGCAACCTACGCGAGGATGGCGAGATAGGCACCGAACGCCACGGAGCGTCATTCCAGAAGAAAAACGCACAAGTTTATGGTTCGCGCGTGCCTCGAACAGATGCATCAGCCAATCTTCTGTAAACAGGTGAGTGAGCTGGCGAGCGCGTGGATGATATTGCTCTCAATTTCAGCTCAGGCGTTCTGCGACGGTTTCATTGTGAGCCTGTATTGTCAGTATGGAAGGAAAAAATATTTATTTCTAAAACCGTTATTTTTTAGAACAACTAATAATTTTTTGAAAGCAAACTATTTTTGTTAGAATTATTTTCTAAACAGTCGGTCTTGAAGTAAAGCAATTTGTCTTTAACCGCCAAATAAACGGCTCTGCTCTTATTTGATATGTTATCCTATAAAATTTCAGGTTTTGAGACATAGTCGTTGCGCCTTCAAATCCGGATATATACATTGTTTACGATGACTCGGGGCGCATTTTTCGCGCCCCGAGTATGTATTGTAACGCATCCAACTACATTGTTTTAAAAGTGGCTAGTATTATTTTTCATTTCTTCCAATCTGGGCGATTTTTTGTAACATTTCGCGAGGATAATCATATGCCTAAAAAAGGAGATAAGCACTATATTTCTCGAGAGTTGTTTAAAAAAAATCATCGGATATACATAATGAAGTCTGAAAGTAACACCTTTTGAAAATTTTGGAAATCAATAAAAATAAACAAAACACTAGAAATACTAATTGCCTCGCAGTAGACTAATTGTGTCTCGCGAAGAAAGCAAAATTCAGAAGCTATAGAGCTCGGGATAATGTAAGAAAAACGAACATTTTATATATAAATAATAACATTTCAGATCTTGTGAATTGACATGAACATTTCTGTTATCGTTCTTACATTGTTGCAATTTTTCAACTAAAACAATAATTTATTATCCGAATTCATGTGTTTTCGCGACAAACTCACCGTACTCGATGCAGCTCCATTTTCACTCAAACGTCTTTCACAACCACATGTCATCACCTTTTGGATACATGAAGTTTTATTTTGAACGGATTCCAAGATGTACTCTCCTGAAAAAGACGAATTGAAGCGTTGTAAATGTTTCTGATTATTTAGTTGATATCGTTCTCCCTTTCACTAAAAATTGATCAATATGTGTAAAAAATCAATATTAAATTCAATTGTTGACAATGAACATTCGACAATTTTGCGTAACTACTCGCATATATCAGCACTTTCGACCCTTCTCCCTTACTGTAATGGACTAGAGACATTCGGCTCACTTCCGCAAAACCGAGGCGAACGACAACACGTTTCCGCAATTGAATTGGCATCGAATTAATAACCTCAAACCTTTAAAATGCAGTGACGTGTCACAATGCGCGTTTAATTGCATGAAGGGGCCGCGTCCTTTGGCCTATCCGAATAATATAAAAGATTCTGTGTGTTCCCAACGAATTTTATTCCAGTGTACTTTTTTGCCGAACACGTTTAACTTGACATTTGACACTTCGCTACGCGTATCGAAGTTTGAAACTAATCTGCAACCATCCATGGCCAACTGTACGTGTCCTTGGCTACATACCTTTGAGCCTGACTGACGATAATTTACAACGCATAGTTTGCCAAGATAAATATTTTATTAATTAAAATGTGGCATCATAATTTAAACAACGAAACAATACAACTCGCTCTCAGGAGAAGAATTATAGTGGCCGGCTTCTGTGATCGGTATTTTTCCGTGGTTTCTCCAATCAATACCAGGCGAATGCTGAGCAGCACTCTAAGAAACAAGCCACGCACCGCGCGCGATCTTTCCTTTCTCTTCCTTGTCCTATCCTCACCCCTTCCATACACACACTTACACTAGCATACACTACACTACCACACATGCAGGGAGAGTGTTCGGAAGTTGAGATCTTGTCCGGGCTGGGGCGGTATCCTGTTGGTGGGAGATATTTGGCTGGCGAAAACCCCGCTAGCCAACGGTAGGTCGGCGCCGCACCTCATTATCTAATGGGTGAAGATCTTCGCCACCTCCCGTGGCAAAAAACTTCCATTACATGGACGGGGCTAATGACTTTACCAGTTGACGCTCCCGGAACCATCAATCAATCAATCAATCAAAACCACTCGTTCTTTGCTTTTGTTCACCAATCTCCCGATGGCGGAGTCGATTTGTTAAAAGGAATTTGACCCCCATTTTCTAAACTCGTAAAGGTGTTATAAATATTGGATGATAACTTATAGTGAACTCTGATAAGGTTTTGATTTTCTATTGAAACATGCTAGTAAAATCGTTTACGAAGAGTCTTTAATTTTCCATCCCGAAACGTACTTCCTTAAAATTCATCCACCTTCGGAAAGTTATTCTTCTTTATAAAAATGTTTCTATTTCTAAGCAAACAATTTTGATACTGCCAATTATCTCTCTTTTAAAACATCTTGAGGAGCAGACTTTCCTCGAAGACACAGTAGAATAGTACCCAAATGGTTATCTTTCAATGCGTGTCGATTGCTAGTTGCTCTAACATTGCAGGTGGCCGCTTTGGAAATGTTTGGTAAAAATTGCATCGTAACTCCGAAAGAAATGTCTGGGTCAATTTATTTCGTTTTGTAATCAGCTGTCGGTATGCATGCTTTTTCATTCCTCCATCCCGGCTATTAGATTTAGATTTATCTATTTTTAATTATCGTCAAAGGACCGTAAAAGCTCGATGTGACTTGTGGG
Organism: Gryllus bimaculatus; assembly: GCA_017312745.1. Classification (NCBI taxonomy): domain Eukaryota; kingdom Metazoa; phylum Arthropoda; class Insecta; order Orthoptera; family Gryllidae; genus Gryllus; species Gryllus bimaculatus. The sequence goes on along the minus strand of BOPP01000018.1, from coordinate 9,707,972 downwards.
GGAAAAGTATAATTTTCTCTCGTTTTTTGAGCTCCAGGAAACCTACCCCACTACCTTACTGCACATACTTGAATTTTTTTATAAAAGTAGCTATAAGCGAGGTTGGCAATATTTGGAGGCTGGAAATCCTCGCTCCGGAATAAAAACGTGTCTGCATCGGCAAAGGAATTACAATTTTATTTTATAGTTTTACTGACAAAATAAAACCCCCGGCCTTACTCCTCTCACAACTAGCAAAAAGAGAGCTAAAAAAAAGTGCGCGCAGTGAACCTTTTTTTCAGTCAAACAATGGGCCATCTCATACTTTTCTCACCGGATAGCCTTGCACGTCGTTGCTCTTGCCTTTGCTCCCGTCGCTTCCAACGCTCCCGTTCCTCCCGTCGCGGAATTGTTTATTACTCCCGCAAGTTTTCTTGATACACGATCTCTGTGGCCCTCACCCAGCGCTGAATTGCACGGCACGTTTATATACTTAGGTTCCTCTCGGAACGTCACGTACCAATTTACAGTGCTGCCTACAACCACCTCGTACTTTCAAAAAATCGTAGCATTTCTCGTGGCACTCTTTGGCGAGTTAAGTTCATGCCCACAGTTGGCACGCCCTTATAAGACGTGCCGTAGCCAGGCCCTCCTCTCCCCGCTCCCCGCGTTGTGGAATATCATGAAAACTTGTGCGTATAGTATGCGAAATAAAATCGTGAGTAAAGGACATATTTTAATTGACGCGTGGCATTCCCTCTAGCCAAATTACCTTGCAGACATTGTCGCGATCGGGACGTGCCTTTTCGTGAATAAATATCTACTTAAATCTATTTCACATAGGCGAATGCGCAAGGGAGGTCAGTGACAAAGGGCCCATTGAAAATTTGTAAAGGAGTCCCGTACGCCTGAATAAAAAAAATCGCTTTATTTCCGTGAATACTATGTTTAGTTTCACATTTGCCCTTTAATGTTGATATCTTGGAGAATTCATACACGACATTTAGAATTATTGATTGATTGTTAGTGATCAACCGTCAATTCCGAAGGTCAATAGTCCCGTAAGTATAGTCGATGTTTTTTCATCGGGAGGTGGCGGTGGTCTTCCCCCACTAGATGGCGAAATCCTGGGCGAAGTGTTTAATTATTTTATTTTTTTGTTATTAAGGTCGCATCAACATCTAAGTCATTGGCGATCACTATTGCATTTTTCGGTACGGTAACTATGAAGATCACATGATGTGGTGATGATACGGGGTTAAAGGACAACACTAATACAATCAAGCGCGAGGCGGGACTCGAACCCGCGATCTTGCGTTGCAAGATTGCTACGGCATTACTGCCTTAACGATCTCGGCCATCCGAAACAGCAATTTTTTTCTCATCTGCAAAAATTACCGCACGCCACCAGTCCACTAATTTATACTATAAAGTATTATTTATATTCCAATGCAAACTGTGCTATTTTATTTCTATTAACGTCTCTAATAAAGGCCTGACCGTTCTCCCATTGTGTCGACATTCCTAATTACTCTGCGCACTGTTTCTGTATGTACAGATGTACCCAATTCTTCACGCACTTCCGCTGACGGCAGTGACCTTCGGATTTTCTCTCTGTTTCTTCTAAACTACACGCTACTCTCGTTCGCTGATTTTCTTGGGTTTCCCTTTTTCGGGTATAGATTCAGTTCTATCTTCTTTTTCAAACCTTCGAATGATGTCGTGTACTGTATTCTTATTCATTCCTAAAAAATTGCAATTTCCCTGACTTAACTAGGACAAGAAGAGTAGTTCCCCCCGCGTCCCGGTTGATTAGTTGTTTTGGGGCAGAAATTTACACAGAATCTGACCACATTGTTGAGTTCTGAGCAGTTCTAACGAGGGGCCTTTCAACAGGTGCAGGTCGAAATATGACCTCATTTGTTCTAATAGATAGATATTCACTATTTCCTTGTACTGTGAAAAATTATCTGCCGAAAAATGTACTACTCGAAATGGAAATTACCGAAAAAAATCGACGTTCCACACTTTTAACGACGCAAATCGTCGTTCACGCGAGATTTTTACGACCCTGCCCACTGTGAGAACACGTCCGCCGAGGGAGCAATCGCTCGAGGCACGAGCTCCAATTCAGGGCAATGGAACACCAAACTAATGACATTGTTCACGCCCTTGACAAGACCACGGCATGCATATGTAGTTATCATTTGAAAGAGGTTTTTGAAAGAGGTACATTAATGTATGATGAACCTGTTTTAAAGATTTCACTTGGTTCTTAGTACTACATGCTGGTGCCACCTGGTTAATTATCCCGGAAACAGGATTACCTATGGCAATCATTGTTTCGTTTTAAAGGGCGGCTTTGAGCTACTCGCCAATGATTGGGTGATTTAAATTATTATAATCGGTATTGCCTTCGAGTCCCCACAAAGTCGTCTTGTCGAATACGCCGAATATTATATACAGGCATTATCAGTGGGTGCTTATGATGAGGCTCGATTTTTGTCTAAATGGCGGCAGTATTTAAATTTAATTTAATTCAACTAGAAATGTTAAAAATTAAAATGTAATTGAAATAACTGAATAATTGAAATTTTTAAGCAATATGTAGCTTAATCCGTGTATAATCGATTAAATTGTGTCGATTAATCGGTAAAAATACTAATTGGTATTAGTCCGTAGTATCTGACGGATGGTATACTGGACCCAATGTTCCGCGAAATGACACTGTATTCCGTCCAGCGAGTAGTCAGACATAACCAGAGAGTAGCGATCCTAGCGAGCAACGACAGCACTAATTGGGTCGCTGCAGCAAGGGTTGTCCATGGCCTTAGTGAATACTCGCCAATTGTGACGAAACTATTTTTTTCACTAACCTATATTGAGCGACGGCGGCTATTCTTTTAACATCACATACAGAAAATAATCGTTTGTCATACTAATTGCAATTAATTCTCAGTAACTAACTGACGAATAGTACCGGGACATGGATGCCCAAAATGACCTAATGGTTTCCGTCCGGCGAACTGACATAACTGGTACGTAGAGAGCAGTTCCAACACTAGGTAAGTCGTTCGCCGCAGCAAGGGTTGTCCATGGCGTTAGCTAAAACAGAGTAGCGAATACTACCAAAATCTTTTTTCTTTTCTTTTTTCAGAAACTTCCAGTGTGGGGCGACAGCTATTTTTTCAACAGAACTTATACATTTTGAATATCATTCAATATAAACTGAGAGAGGTGGCTCAACTGATGTCAATGCAGTGCCTCTGACCGATAGGTCCTAGCTTCGAGTCCCGGCTAGTTAATCAGGTAGGTCAAATTCAGTCGCTGTCAGGAGAAAAATTCTAGCGGCCGGCTGCTCTGATCGGTAGTTTTGCGTGGTCTCCCCGATCAACTCAGGCGAATGACGGAGCAGTACCCTAACAAACGGGCCACGAGCTGCGCGCGACCTGTCCTTCTTCTTCCCTTGTTCAAACCTCTTCCCTTACACATACACTCACATGCATTAAATTAACATACATACCGGGAGACTGCGGCGGTTCTCCGAAGGTGGGAGATATCTGGTTGGGAAATACTCTCTCGTCATCCGACGGGGGAAGGTCAACTCCACCTCCCGCGGGGGCATGCACTACACTTACGGATCTAATTACCTTATCAGGTGACGATCACGGAATCACTAACAATCAATCATTCAACAGAAAAATCAGTCCAGATTTCGATATGCACCTGTTGAAAGGTCTTTTGTAAGTACGGGTACGGTGCATTTATTGCTTAAGGCAGAAGAGACTGAGAAATGAAATATTCCATTAGCTGTCCGAATAATAATGTGACTTCATATTCTTTCACATTAATAAATAAAGCAGTATTGGTTGCATATTTGAGGTTTAAAACTTTCACATCAGATAATTCATGTATAGCATGACCTAATAACGAATTTGTTTCATTATTTTTATTGATTGATTCTTTCGTCGTGGAAGCGTCAACTTGTTTGAGAAATAGTTCCGGAAGTGCAGTGCGTGTTTTTCTCGCAGGAAGTGGTGGTTTTCTGCCCTCGTTCAATGGCGAGATCAGGCGCCGACCTATACGTCCTTCGTCAGTTCGACCTACTCGTCTGTTTTTCCTTCCTGATATCTCCCACCTGCTCCAGCCGGGATAATCTCGCGAATAATCTACATGTGTGATAGAGTACTGATTATAATTATGTAAAAAAGTGTTGAGGATAATTTGATTTATCAATGAACAGTGTGTGACGTGTGGGGGAGAAGTACAATCTACATCAAAAGATAGGACAAGGAAGAGGAAGGAAAGAGCGCGCGAGGTCTGGGGCCCGTTTGTTCGGGTACCGCTCCGGCATTCACCAGGTATCGGTTTGTTTTTTATATGTTGTTTTTAATACAGTCTATTCGCGAAGCCGAGGTCAGTGCAGGGGGAGTGAGACAGCGTAGCAGCGTCTTGCCTCGGTTGGAAGGTTCATGGATCCGACTTCCTCCTTGGGCATAGGTATTTGTTTGTCATATATGACACACAGCACGACAATCATCCATAGTTATGGTAATGGAGTCAGTTAAAAGTCGCTATTTCCCAAAGCAATCTGTAATGTGCGAGGCGGTGCTGTACGTATTCTTGACTAGAAGAAATATTAGTAACCGTCAGCGAAGACCTATATTTTTTTTTATTTTTTACCTAGAGTGACATTTCATTTGCATAAGGAAAAGAAACGGAGAAGAAAATGAGTGAGTAAGAGAATGAATGAGTCATCGAGGGAACGAATGAGCGAGGGCCCAAATGAGGGAGCGAGGAGGGAAGGAGCGATCGAGGAGGAAATGATTGCGCCAGGGAGTTAATGAGTGAGGACGTGAGCGGATGAGCGGGCAGAGAGAATTTGAGTGAGTGTGAAAGCGACTGACAGAGCTTAGGCCGAATGTTGTGGGATCGAATAAATGAGTGTGGGATAAATGAGTGTGGGAGTGTGGGATCGAATAAATGAGGGAAAGAGCGTTACCAGCGATGGCAAATTTCTTTAGTTAAAAGGGGCGACCTGATGGGTAAAGAGGTCATTGCTTGTAGAGAAAGGGTGGATCCAAATGGTCAAGGTCACATGGCGCAACCATCAGGCAGTACATGGATGAAGAAGAGGAAAAATGTTTCACAATCTACCACGTGCGTCATAATCAGCGAATCTTCCATTTGCCGATGAGGCAGAATCTGTAGGTTAACAATAATATTTGGCTACGTGACTCGATGAATAACACGTTCGACCTCTACCGGATGTCGTCAACGGTGTGGAAAGACCCGCGCGAGGAATCCACTATTTCGCATCGACGAAGAAAAAATTGAAGGCGGGTATGCTGGCAAAAGTTGATGAGAGGGAAAAACTTAAGAAACTTTACGAAACTAAAGATAATATAATTTAAATAATACATTTAGTCGTGTATAATTGCAATTAAAATAAAGTTTTAATAGAAATATTTCAAAAAGTGCTTTATTAAACTAGTATTATTCAATCGCTTGAAGAGCTGTGCGTTTCATACGTTAGATGAATATTGGCAAAATCGATTCCCCTTCCTCCATGTAACATAATTAGGTTTAATGTCAAATTCCAGCCCTCTTCCTGTTTCTTCATCTACGATGGTTCTTAATGAAACATAACACATTGCAATGCGTTAATTATTTTAGGAATAATGAAAATAATATAAATCAGAGTTAAGTGTTATAAGCATCCCAGGTGAATCACAATTGCAATGTAGAAATTAAGGGACATAACCAATGGAACATTAACCTGCCAACATGGAAACAGAAAACTTAACAAAAACAGAAGACGTAGAATTAGTTTTGTATAGGAATGCTATGTAAATCTTCCAGTTGTCGCGAATCTGATATAAACCTTCCATCTTAAATAAACAATAATTCTGTCTCCTACCCCCATTAGGGATCGTACGCTATACGTGCACAGCATTTAAGGCGTTCCCAGGAATCATTTTTACTTTCTACAACTACATGTACTGTAGCATATGTAGTATAGACTATGTTAAATATTGCGGCAAAAAGTGAAGTCGGGATTTTGTATTTCTGTGCGTCTGAATTCCTATCCATGTCTCTGTCCACCTCTGACTAACACCACCGCCTAAACCGTACATGCTATTTTCTCGTAAATGCATAGTTCTTGATCGATTTGTCCAAACTCGAGTCTATGGGAATTTGAAATAGATCTTTTAATTTTGGGGAATACATTACCTGAAGCACCTTCGACATTTTGCACATTAACATTCATAGGTTCGATTTTCATTAAAGTTTCCAAAATTTCCAAAATTGCAAAATTTCAACTTTTTTCGACCGGGAGAGGTGCCTGCATTGCCTCTTACCGGGAGGGCTTAGGTTTGAGACCCGACGGCGGCAGGATTTTCAACGCTTTTCTCAGCTAGGTCGAATTCAGTCGCTCTGTGGAGGAAAATTCTAGCGTCAAGTTGCTAAGATCGGTAGTTTTCTTTTTTTCTCCGATCAAACAAAACGAAACGAAGCGACCACAGTACCATACATGCTGGGAGACCGGTCGGGAGCTTAGAGCTTGTACCAACAGAGGCGGCGCCCCGCTAGAGGGAGATACTTGTTTGGAAAAAACCCGCTAGCCGAACTTGGTGCCGGATCTCGCCGTAACGCGAGGAAATACTACAGCTACCTCCATTTTAGAATATCATTGTGACGTACGTGCCCTTAAAGTAAATATTTAGGGGATCGTCGAACAACACTTTTGCTCTTAGGAAAAAGGGTGTTCCTCCAAGTGAGACGAAAATAAACGAAGGGGATGATAAAAATAAATTTTTAAAGTATTTTATCATACTTCTGTTTGGTAATTTTTCTTTGTTAAATTTAAGTAAAAGATATATAAAATTGTTACTTCAATTTAATGCATAAAGAAAGAGAGTTGTGTATGTTGAGGAGTGTTACGAGTTGTCACAAACGAGAATAGGGGTTTAAAGCAACTTAATTTTTTAAAGGCTTAAATGCAGATGTGTTTAATGATCGATAGACAATATCAATCATTAGGTCTGAGAATGAAGTTTACTTTTAAACAAAGGTATAATCATTTTATTGTGCTAATGAGTGATAAGAAAAACATTTAAAATCATCGTTGGGTTGCGAAACGGCGAAGACGGGTGAGCCAAGGCAGTCCGTGCTGGGAGCCGTATGGCGGGTTGCGGACAGCAGGTGGGCGGGAATGGGACGGCGCGGCGGCCAGAAGGCTATGAGGGGCGCTCAAACGGCAGAGGGCAGAAAGAGACGGAGTGGCGAGTTCGGCGCAATGGTCATTGGGACGGGTTAGTGGTGTTTTGAGAGGCGGAATGGCGCTTGGGGGCGACCCGGTGCCGACAGTCGCGAGTGATGCTCACGGTGACGGTTTGGCGGGGTTTTGAGCGGTGGGGTGGCGGGCAGAGGGCGTGAGGTCATGATGACGCTTTTGAGTGGCGTGTGAAGAGCTAGACGATGGCTGGCGTGATACTCATGATGGCGGGGTTTTAAGCGGTGGGATGGCGGATGGAGGGCGCGATGATAGCGAGCGGCGGACGTGATGCTCATGATGGCAGCTTGGCG
>BOPP01000018.1:9675197-9695451 GCA_017312745.1 Gryllus bimaculatus | reverse complement strand
TCTCGCTCTCTCGCTCTCTCGCTCTCTCGCTCTCTCGCTCTCTCTCTCTCTCTCTCTCTCTCTCTCTTCCTGTGTCCATCTATTGCAGTGTTTCTACTTGAATCCACAGATATCCTTATTCTACCCCATTCTCTCTTTCTATCGCCAATCGCTCTCAATTCAATCGATACTATATTTTTCAATATTCTCCGCCTGACGGTGTCTGATATCGGCTGAGCTATGTAGATCGTCCTGCCAGGGTATAGCCGCTTAACCTGTCACAAACCCTAAGACCTCCCAGATAGAGGCACTGCAGTGACACCAGTTGATGGCCTGGACACCTGTGCCGATTTCTTTATATATTTTCGTAACGTTCATCAAGAGGTGTCCCAATTTTCCACTTTCGAATGGCTCGACAAATCGCATCTCATAAACAAACTGGATAATCCACATATGTACGAATTTCGTACTATTTCTGAAAACTCAGAATGCAAGCCCATTTTACCGAGTAGCGCGTACAAATTTTATAGCCCGAGCTGTCGCGCATGGCAATTCATCCGCATGTTTCACACAGGCCGACCGCCAAGATGAGAATGTACTTGTCCGGAATTGAAGTGTGAGTTTGTTTAAAAAAATCGATGGAATGGACATGCATGCAGCATCCAAATAACGAAATGTGTTACTAATCATTGTTCAATACCGGAGAAATACTTTTGTTGCAGCTCACAAATACATCAACAACTGCCAGAATCGGTGTCACACCGCAGTCCGCGTGTTTCTCAGTCTAGATGTACGAAGTCTTATGTACGAGATCGTAGTAGCAAAATAATTCGTTGCTACTACTATCTCCCTTCCAGGAGTCTTTAGATTTTTAGTTTAGGAGCCTGGCTGTACCCGATTGAAGATACATGAATAGGGAAAACACCCACAGGCCAACCTATAGGTCTGCGCTGAATCTCACTATTCAGTGGATGAAGAACACCCCACCACCACCACCACCCGCGATAAAATATACACTGAACTTACGGGACAGTGCTTATAAACGGAGAGGCCCCAAACAATCAATTCTCAAGTGGTTGTTGAAGTCACACTTGTCGAGTCAACATTCGAGACATAATCGAGGCAACAAAGTCACAATTCGAGATAGTTAGTGGCGAATCTCCATCACGTTTTTGGGATGCGTGGTTCAGAAAAAGTTATTTTTTACTTTGTCATAAAACGATGATTGATTGATCGTTAGTGATTCCGGACGCGTCAACTTCCAAGGCCATTAGCTCCGTAAGTGTAGTGCATGTTTTCCTCGGGAGGTGGTGGTGATCTTCCCCCGTCGGCAAGCGGAGTTTTCACCAATCAGGTATCTCCTACCATCTGAGTTCCGCCCCAGCCGGGACAAGATCCCGACCAGTCTCCCGGTGTGTTAATGAAGTCCATGTTTGTATGTGTGTAAGTACGTAAGGATAAGGATAGGACAAGGAATGATCGCGCGCGGACTGTGGCCCGTTTGCTAGGTTACTGCTCCGGCATTCGACTGGTGTTGTTCGGAGAAACCACGGAAAACTTCCGATCATACCAGCCGCCCGCTAGAATTCTCCTCCAGGCAGTGACTGAATTCGACACAGCTCAAAAGCCAATGTCGAAAATCCTGTCAGCGTCAGGACTCTAACCTAAGACCTCCCAATCAGAGGAACTGCCGTGACAGTTAATGCCCCGAGCCATCTCTCTTGGTCATAATGCGTCATGGGGTAAACGTTACTGCATATAATGGAGGGAGAAAGCCCCTTTTTGTTAGAATAAATACGTGGGACCCTGGCACTGGAAATGTGTTATAGAAAAATTATTTACTTAAATAAATAATTGTTTTTCTTAAAATACATTCTCTTTCTCTCTCTCTCTCTCTCTCTCTCTCTCTCTCTCTCTCTCTCTCTCTCTTTCTCTGTTTTTCCCTTTCTCAGTCTTTCCCTTTCTCTCTCTTCCTCTGTCTTTCTTTCTCTCTTCTTCTCTTTCTGCCTCTTTCTCTTTCTATCTCTTTCTCTCCTCTCTCTTTTCCCTTTCTCTCTCCCTCTCTATTTGCCTCCTTCTCCCTCTCTACTCTCTCTTTCTCCCTTTCTCTTTCCCTCTCTCTTTCTCTCTCACTCACTCTCACACTGTTTATTTCTCTCTTTCTCTGCTTCCATGCCTCTCTCTGTCTGTCTTTGTCAGTATATCTGTCTGTAAAACAACTGGCGCCTTGACAGCAGAGAGAACTAAGGATTTCTTACTTTTTCTGAAATTTGGAAATTTCTAAACTTTTTGATGCCTAGAAAACTAATTTAAAGTTATCTTTCTATGTAACGTCAGTAAAACTAGGGTAGTGTGTTTTTAATCGGCACAATCGTGTTTGAAGCATTTTTGCTTTTAATTTAGAAAACTTCAAATTATTTCAACTTATTTTAAAGTAATTAGTATATTTCATGGGGTAAATTGATGCATCTCATAGAGAACTTTGATACGTTTACGAAAAGTGAGGAAACAGAACTACCACTGTATTTTTTCGATAGAAATGAATTAACAAAGCATTTTATATTATTTACATATTCAAATTGCCCGCAATTTGTTTATTAGGAGTCCAAAACGACCAAAATCAAAGTGACACAAATATGGGCCTTTATTTATTTAAATAATTTCAATGTACACACAATTTATTTGTAAGGAATGTTAAAGCGTTCAAAATCAAAATGAAATTTACAACACCCTGATGTTCTCTCCGTTCCATGTCCGAATGTTCGCTGTGTCAACTTTTTCAAATATGGCACTACGCACCACGGTTATCTTTTTCGTCAAGAAAAAGGAAAAATGTTGCCAGGTTTGCTGTTCATAAACCGGTGGAGATGCTCACCATCACCAGTTTTTCCATTAACTTAGCCTACTAAGTGAACAATCGATCTCTTATTCCCAAACCGCACTATAACAAAGTCATCATCAGTGAAAATTATCTGCTTCTTCCATCGATTCTTCTCCACCCAACAGATCACTTACAGACAAATCATCTCAGGTAGTCACACAACTGTCTCAATGGTGTCAGAATCTTCTCATGAATACACTTCTTCCACCCTCATACTCTTCCACTGACGCTCCAAAAGTTTGGTATCTTCTATCCCCAGCAGCACATTTGCGTTTTTCAGTTCTTTGTCTCTATTTCTTTCCTGGGAATCAATGCGCTCCAACATAGGTTCTAACGATGTGCGCCAAGAAACCATTTTGAATAATATAAGTCTCTCATCCATTACTTCATAATTTACGTAACAAAACAGAATGAGAAACTGACAAAGAGTAGTTTTACTTACCAAGTAGGGTTATTCTTTCCTGTTAAAAATACTGGAACAGCCATACAATACCACTGCAAATATCCAACTAAAAGTTACTTTTGACCACTAAATCAGCTGTTTAGTTCCATCAAACTGTAGAATCACGCCAAGACGTACTTTTTGTAGATGTTTTTATTAGAGCTTTCTTTTGGAGCTGTTGTGAATATACCTGTAATAACTTTATTAGCAGTAGATGGGATGTATCAAGTTGCCGCATGCATTAACGTGTCTCTGCCCTCCCTACACAGAATTTCACCTGAATCAACTGAAACATTCGTCACCCGATCGATTCTCTGATCAATTCGACCGCACTTAAGGCCCTGTGAAATTGAAACACATATTTCAGTTCCTTTTCGGAATTTTCTTATTAGTTGAAATGGTAACAATCATTCCAGCATCTGATCGGGATGCTGGAGTAATTTGAGTGTCATCGGTGGTGGATTTTCGACTGTAGGTACATAGCCCTGTCGAATACAGCAATTATCTGCAGAGAATATATAATTTTTACTTTCTCGCATTATTACGTAAGTAGTACAGTAACAAAATTTTAAATGGTGCGGTGGAAATCGGCAAATTTTCTTGTCAGAAAAATTCTTGTCAGGCTCTGATGAAGAAACATGGATAAAACGTATTCCTATATGAAATAACTTATTTTCCGTAATACGTTGGGTGGTCAAAATTCGTCATGTATGGGCTCATGAAACCGAAAAATTAATTGGCGGCATAAGTTCCGTATCCATGCTGATAACGCTAACACCCAAACCGTTCACACGATTGATATTCTCTGATCTTTCTAACCCAACACGAGGCCCCGCGAGTTTGAAACGGATAGATTTTTGTAGAGAGGTACTTTTCACGAAGACTCAACATTCTGAAATAGCGAAAAATTGCATATAACGAGAGTTGTATCCATTTACACTTATGGCATTTGTCCCTGATTTTAAGCAACCCCGTTTGCACAGAGATTCGGCGGGTATATGCTCCCTCTATGACTGCGTAAAAAATGGGACCTGTGGAACACCTGTGCATTAGAGGTTGCTTAAAAATCAGGGACATACGCCAAATACATAAAAGCCTGAAACTCCATTTTATGAAATTTTCTACTATACGGTCATTGGCAAGAAGTGATCATTTTCGAACTCTCTAGATTCTCTAGAAATATGTAACATTCATTCTGAAACGTCTGTATACTTCAGTTATTGGTAATGAAACATGCCCGCCAAACCCGAATTTCCCGCAACTAGCAAAGCAGATCTCAACAATGTGCTAAGAGTGAAGCTTACGTTAGGGTGTTTAATTGATTATTTTATGTTCCTGGGAGCGTCAACTGCTGCAATTATCAGGTCGTTCGTCCCGTAAGTGTAGAGCGTGTTTTTCTCGGGAAGTGGCGGTTGACTCCCCCTGCTGCATAGCGAGATCCGCCGCCAAACAACACATCTTGCGCTATTTTCCCCACCCAGGTCTCTCCCACCAGCAGGATACCTCCCCAGCCGGGTCAAGCTCGAAGATCTCGTCAAATCTGGATATTTATGGTAGTGTAGTGCATGTAAGGGTAAATGTGTGTAAGTAAGGAGAGACGATGGGACTAGGAAGAGGAAGGGAATGTCGCGCGCTCCGTGGCCCGTTTGTTATGGTACTGCTCCGGCATTCACCACAAACAACGGAAAACTACCAATCAGTGCCGGCTGCTCTGATCGGTATGTCGAAAATTCTGCCACCGTCGGGTCACGAAACCTAGGATCACTCGGTCAAAGACATTGCAGTGACATCTGTTGATGACCTCAACCACTTCAGCCGGTATGTCCAGAAGAGACATATTTCAGTTGGTATTTCGGAGTAACTGACTGCAGGGTGGTGGTGATATTGCAGAAACAAGTTTCTTCAAGTCGAGTAACTATTGACAGTCGGCCCGGAATAAGGGTGTAACAAATAAAATTGATCGATGCGATGTCGGTGCTCTACATCGCGATGCACTTCGTTTTCGGTATGCGCAATAATTCGCTAGTTATTAATAGTTCAATAGCACTTTCCATGGAAATATGTACAGGTGAAGCACAAAATGAGTCACTATTTGTTTCTTTCGTAATTTATTAGTCATATCTGAAGATACCTCGTTCATCTTCTCTGCAGTAGTACCAGTAGATCTTGGAAAAACAAATGAGTAACGAAATGATGCGTAATTAACAATAACGCTGCTTGGACACTAGTGTTTATATAACAATGGCCGACAAAGGAATACTGACGACGCAGCAGCAATCGGCGATTGTGTTACTGTTCCAAGAAACAAAAAGCCTTACTGTGACACAGAGGTGATTTCGACAACAGTTTGACACGATGAGCTCCTTGCAAAAGAACCATTTTGAGGCTGTGTGATAAATTTTTACAGGAAGAAAGAATATTGAAAACAATGCGACCTCGATCGCAGCCTGTTTGTTGGCTGGACAATATTGAAGCTGTACGTGTTGCTTTAGAGAGAAACTTCGGTAAATAGTGTAGAAAAGCAGAAATGCAACTGAAAATATCCAGACGCTCCTTTCAACAGATTTTGAAATGTGATCTCCATATGTACGTGTACAACGTGACGTCTGCACAGAGGCTCACTGAAGAACGTAAGCGGAAGAAACTATTGTTTGCTCGCTGGACGGAGAATAGGCAGCAAACTCTCAATAACGTTTAGTTTTCAGACGATGCACATTTTCATTCGGACGGTGAGGTTAACAAACAAAATGTACTCGTTTGTAGCACTGGAGATTCACGTGTTTTTACTGAACAACAAAATACTCCAAGGATTAGTAGACCGGAATTTCCAGTCACGGACTTATTGGACCCTTTTTCTTTGAAGAAACAGTCAATAGAGAGCGTTATTTGAGTCAGTTTCACAGTAGCTTCGTTCCTTAGGTTATTCCTATTGCATTGCTAATGAACACACAGTGGTTTATGCATGATGGAGCAAGGGTACACTGAAGACAGTGTTGGATTTCTTACACGAACATTTCGACTTGTAGGTCATTTCCCTCAGGTTTCCATGTCGTTTCAATGACAATCTTGGCCCCCATGTGAATCCTTGTTTTGGGGATACCTAAAGAAAAAAATTCCCCAAACGCCCACATTATTTAATGGAGCTCAGAGGACTTATTCTTCAAGCTTGCAGTAAAATCTTAAAGACATTGCTAACTTCAGTGATGGTTTGCAGGAAGTTATAAATCTAAATGGTGGACATATTGAGTACGTGTTGCGTTAGAACAATTCTCCAATGAGTGTTTTCCATTGTAGCGTTGTCAATATTACTTTATCGCTACTTTTGTATAAACACTAGTCTCCTAGCGGCGGTATCATGAAAATCGCGTCATTTCGTAACTCATTTGTTTCTCCAAACTCTACTGCTACTTTTGTGGAGATGCAACATAAGTCAAGATCTGTCGCCTGGCGTTCTAAAACACATTAACAAAGGACATTAGCATAAAAAAATTTATATAATTCTAAGAATCTGAAAAGAAAATGCCTCAATGCTTCATACGTCATGGCGAATAATGAGCTTCGCGTAAAGGCCAAATGAAACGTGGAAAAAATCCTTCTAACGAGGTACGTGAAATTCGGTGTAACGAAAATGTATAAGTAGCGAAAAGAGGGAATACCACTTTATTACTACTTCAGAATTTAATCTTTAGGCATTACTTTAATTTATAAATATGAAAGGTGCGAGGCTACTAGTCAGTGTTATCTATATTTTGTACTTTTTACTTTTCCTTGTATTGTAGTTCAGGGAGAAATCACTTTGGAATCTTAACACTATGATCTCGAACCTATGGACAAAATGTGTGTTTAAGATTATTTTGATTTATATCTACGCACAGACTTCAGTATTAAGATCCATTAATGCTGTTCTCAAGATGGTTAATATTGGTGAGCGAGGCGAGAATATTCACGCAATTTTAAGCCGGAAAAGTTCTGTGTCGATTTGATATTCATTGCTGCTGTTCTGCATTTGTTGCTGCCTATGCCATTGATCAGTGAGATGATGTGAGTGCATTTTGAACTCCGCGGTCATTTTTAATGGATATTGTTCTGTGAAACATGCTGGGTATTACTGCTGTACGTCTGTGCGAGTTTTCGAAAAGTGTACCCAACCTCCAACAATAAGCAACAGCCTTCGCTGTGCTCTCACGCCGATACGCCGTTGTCGAAAATGGAAGGACGTGTAGTTGTTTCCGAATCGATGTACAAATTTTTATCCGCGCTAACGTAATATTTTTTTCGATGAATGCTAGAGTAATAATGGAGCGGTACTTTCAGTACCTACTATGAACAGTGCGTTATCGTTTTATCATCACCTGTGTCCTTTCCTCTCCCCTGTCTAAAAACGCATACTTATACGCAGTACACCACCAAAGATGTCAGGAGTCCAGCTTATGCGGTGCTCTGATGGTAGCTCCGATTATTAGATAACTGATGAAGGGAATCTCCGCAAGCCGACGTGTAGGACGGCAGCTCATCTCACGAGCTAGCAGAGGGGAATATCACCGTCTCCCAGAATACAGCGTGCCTACATTTACTGGACTAACGACTATAGATGAGCTCGATTATACTAATCAATCATTCTACTAGGCAAAGTTTCGACTATATTTCATGTTCGTCAGATCCACAAAAAGAATTATTATTATTATTATTATTATTATTATTATTATTATTATTATTATTATTATTATTATTATTTATTATTATTTATTATTATTATTAGGTATTATTATTATCAGGTATTTTTACTCTCTAAAACAGTCTAGTGCATGTCTTGAATTTCTTTCCACTTTCATATGAAAGAAATTTTAAAATATTCTACTTGCCCTTTTAGTTCATTCCATTAACACTTGAAACGGAGAATAGATTCGCGAGAGAGAATAGAACTTCTCTCGACTGTGGTAGTGCCTCGCTAAGGAGAAATACCTGGAGGAAAACCCCTCTAGGCCGATGTTTAGTTTGGCGTCTGATCTGACGTGCTAGTTGGGGATGACATTGTCCTCCTCTGAATGGACGATAGTGGATTCATCATTTGCAGGAGGAAATGATGATGATACATGAATTATTATGGACAGAGATGACTAGTCAATTGTGATACGTATATGAGAAGTTGATGTGGTATGAGAAGCTAACCACATCAACCTACATCATGAAACGATGAAAACACCTATGCCTTGCTGGGAACTCGTAACTTCAAACTTAATCTCTGTGTACTTGGACCTGTTCTCAGCCCTTGCTACATCGATGTAGGGAGAAAGGTCTCATATATTCCATACGTTGCCGTAGCTAGGGGCTGGCCAGGTGGGCGGCTGCCAGGGACGCAATCCTCAGGGGGCGCAATTTGCAGACCCACAGACTGCTGGCTGTGGTACTTCGAGTGTGTTGTACTTCGAGTAACAGACACATAGAATAAATGTCAGAAATTTAACGGTTTGTAGATACAAATAATAGAAAGTGAACGGTTCAGGAACGGTTTTTAGCTTTTATAAAAAAATTGATAAAACATCGGCAGTGGACGTACAGAAAAATTTTAAATACATTTAGCCAAGATGGTCTTATAAATTAGATTGTAGGGAACGACAATGTACGAAATTGTACGACAATGGCATTAACATGGAAGGTAAATATCAGAGTTCAAGCGTGAATCTTACAATCGAATGTACATGCCATATTTTATCATGTAGTGTTCGCTTATTAAATTCAGTTGGAACTGATGCATCTTATATAACACTTGAGATAACTACGTGTTTCAGCACAGAGTAAAATATTTTAATTACTTTTCAGGATCGATTGAATGTTGGCAAGTTTTATCAATTTTAAAATTCACTTTGAAGGGTCATATTGATACGAGATTGCAACCGAAATGTAATTCAATTCATGCATTGTATACGCAACTAATGCAAATTACTACATAACGTTGCAGAGGGAAATTATGAAAGGAGAATATATACATCTAATTTTGTATCTTCAGCTAAAATCATTTTTAAAAAGATTAATTTCGAATTTATTTGTTTCCTGTTTATATGGAATCCTATTCTTAAAAGTATTGACAAAGTTAATTGCATTTTACAGAGAACAAACTGTTTCCACTGACGTTGCGTCAAAACACTTGCTGGGCCTTGTAGATGTTTTGAATGATTTCAGAAAAAATCAAATAGAGCTGTGATTCTGCAAAAACTCTAGCCAACTAGCGATCGATCGAACAGGAATTTCCTGAAAAGTGTAAACGAAAGGGTAAAAACATCAATGTTCGACGAAAGGGCCAAGGACGATGCGACCATAACGACTCCAATTCAAAAGATTAAAATTCAGCTTTGCTGTGCACTAGATGCACTTATTCAGTAAATGGAATGGACATTTCAAAGTGTAGCTACCGTAGCATCTGAGTTTGGTTGCTTTACAGGACTTCCATTATTCGAAATCTCCACTGAAAACTAAAGAAATCCGCAGCCGATCTCGCATTAAATTACAAAGATGAATTCGAGTTTGTTAAGAGATTGAAAGCTTCAAACATCAAATAAAATCATTATTACCTGATTTAAAAATTCGGATTACCTTTCACTTCTTAACTGCCATGAACAATATGATTCAGTAACCAGTTATCCCATTATATACATTGCACTTCGCCCAGCATTAACGCTACGTGTGACTTCTGCCAGTTGTGAATGATCTATCAGCAGAATGAAATTAATAAACTAGTGTTGTTAAAACAGCACGTACTTTCTCGCCTTTCTCGCCTATAGGCATGGTTATGTAATACTATTTATAGAACAGTTTCTTCCAAAATTAACACAGTTTAGTCATCAGTTTTTGTAAATCTCATTTGAAATCGTGCGTTTGTTGCGAAAATTAACTAGTTTCAAGTAATTGATTTTTAAATTAAAACTCTAAATGAAAATATATTTCTGACATTGAATTCATTGTATATGGTATGTAGTGTATTCAAAAACATATAGGATAAGTTGTTTAGCTTTACAATATTCTTCGTAAGCAGTATGCGAGAAAGTTAAATAATTAGAAGTTAATAAATAATACCATTTTGATAGTGTTGGCAAACAAATGCAAAAATATCAAAAAGTATTTAATATTAATTATTAAACACTGTGGTATTGCAATATTCTACCAAATATATAAATGTATTAGTTTATATTAGCACGAACGAAAGGCAGTCGTCATTATCGCCTTCTGTTGTCATTGCAACGTTACAACAGTGTGTTACAACAATCAACAATGACCACTACTCTATTCGCTTTCACATTTAACGTAATAAAAGTATGCAATTTAATTAAATATTTTATGACTATAATAAATAATAATAAATTGAAATACGAAATGATATACAAATTCTAACTTACGTAGCATTCAACTGCGTAAATTGGGAGCAGACGACTGAATTCTAGCAATCTTCATTTCATATTTATTTCAAATAGGTTTTAAATAATTACTAAAAGATTAATTTGTAAACGTATTACAAAAGCTCCAATGTAAGAAACGAACAAAGAAATATGAAATAATTTACACACTGTAACTTACACATCTAAAACTACGATCACGATGTCACGGATTTTCGGAGCGGGCGACTCAGTTTGACGCCCAATTACTAAAAAAATACTCATATTTTCCAAATAATTTAACATGATCTTATTTGAAGATGTGTTTTTGATGAACTAATTTCATTCAGAAAAAAATTTATCTTCATTATCCTATGTTGAGGAGGTAAAGGTTCTTATTAAAAAAATCTTAATTTGGAGAAAACAAGTGTTAGATTATTGAGCCGCTATTGATGAGTGGTATGAATCTATATTTCTCAACGCTTTTTTGGCGTTAAGGAAGCCACATTTGAATTCGGTGTTATACTAAAATAATATAGTTAAATTGTAGTTTTAGTATTTAACCCAATTTCACCAACAATTGACTTAAGAACTATTACCCCGTGACCACAGAATTGTAGTTGTAGGAACACGCCGAAAAAATGAATTTTATCAAATTTCGTAAAAACAAGATTTCCGACCAACATGAAAACTGCACCATATTTCTTAAACGTCCTTCAGACTCACTAAGAACAAAATTTAATCAAAAGCGAAAGGGTCATTCTTTTGAAAAGTTTGAAAATGCCCCAGGAGATTCGTATAAAGTACCCCTAAATTAAAATATCGGTATCAATTTCAAGAGCCGCGACATCAGCCAGATTGGTCTGGGAATAGCAATTTGGGAGAAAATCTGTTAAATTGTTTAGCCGCTTCTTCACAGAGAGACTTTTGCCATTAAGTGATTTTTCAGTATCAAGAACCCATATAACATGGATTCTGGCTACACCAGAATAGTGTGTAGGTGTTAGGATATTTTTTTCTAACTTTAGCATTTGAATTTATCCACTATTTAGTTACCAGGGTCCAGTGATAAGAGATTTATCCCCAAAATTCGCTGTTTTTTCGCGCTGCATTACATAACTTTCTCTTTTTAAGAAGTTCCTTATGTTGCTTCTTAAGCGCGAGAAAGTAAAAATGATTTAATATCGCAGATTGGTCAAGAACGTTTCGCGCCGTACTGTCGATTGAGTATGACATTGCAGAAAATATTAATGTAGACCATATTATTGGCAAATTCGCCTCATAAAAAGACCGAAACGTAAACTTTTAAGGGATAATATAATGCTTAAATGAACGAACTCCTATTGTATTGTTTTCCTTTCTACATAATAGTAAGAACTAATTATATGCTTAAATGTAAATATAAATTAAATATAAATTAGATTTTTAAATTTATTGTGTTGTTTCTCTTCCTAGAGAGCAAGTCTTGGGGGCTCAAAATTCAAATCTTGCTAGGAGCACTTATGCCTGTAGCTACGACTCTCATTACAAATCAACACGTTCACTATACTCGTGAATAAAAGACGTATGTAGTAAGGCGAGAAAATAAAGTATGCTTTGTGAACTACTTTCAACATTTTTACGTATTAAACTATGTGGTTGATTATGCATTGAAATGGAAAAAGTGAACGACCTGAACGACCATTATTTCATTTTGTGAATTTAAAAAAAAATGGATCATCTCCTGACTAATCAGAAGAGTCCTTAGTTGTTCTTATTCGATGAATATGTTAACCTTTTCTGATACTTTTTAATGTGATATATAAAAAAATGATTTATCAAATACAAGGTGTCGTCTTCCTTATAAATCCCTCATATTTTCATGAGAAAATATCTCTCATATTACAATCTCTCGAGTTCGAAACGTTTTCTCGCAGTACTCGCCTTCTTTTGGCTATTATATTTGAGTCCGCTAGAATAGAATAAAAATCGTCTTCAAACTCATCCTATCTCGTGGCGGCCATCTTATTTCACTTCATCGTGCTTGAAAACAACTATTGTGAACAAATAATTGACATTTTTAAGTGATAAACACTCCGGTACTCACGAAATCAGTAGGGACGGATTTGATCGCACGGAGTATCTGTAAATCCTTAAAACATACTACGCACTTGATTATACCAATATATCGCTCCCATACGTTTTACGGAGTCGTGCTTTAAATATTTATGGATGGGAAAGAATATCACCTTCAATTACATTTATCAATTATTCAGTGGTAAATTAGTATTCAACGTCACTATTCCCACGAAAAACAAACTTTGTTTCCTTAGCTGATTCTACCTCATCTTTGCAAAGCTATAAATTGTGTTCCTCGTTTATTTGGTGGCTGTGCAGTACTTTCGTTCTCATCAAATAATACTGTGTATCAGCAATCATTTCTATGCAATATAATGTAGAACATCCTAAATCATCATTATGATTTCTCGCGAGTCTTAAAACAGTTTTTCTATCAGCTAATTTTCTTACAGGGTATACCAAATTGCATTTTCAGTGAGGCTTTTTGATTTGTTTCTTCACACATTGTGGTGATACCTGCTCTTTAATAATGAAGACAAAGTCAAGTATAGGTGAACGTAGTTGAGGTGATTCCTCGTCTTTTTGAGCTTTCTTCACATAAGCAGAAATCAAGTTTTCATTTATTTATTGCCTCCTACACTTATCGTGAATTTCAATTTGAGTGTTACGTTTAAATAAAAAAAAACTTACCATCCTGTCGCCTCTCGCTTGCTTCAACGAAATATTTCAACTCCCTTTCTGCCACAAAAGTTGTCTGCATTCCATCTTTGCGTTCCATCTAACAAAGTTTTATTACAAATGCCCCACTTCCTACAAGGTATTATGCACACGTAATAAAACTGCAAGTATTACAGGTTCATATTATTTTACAATGAGTTCGTGATATGATAAACTAACAATACTAAGTGCCCATCTCGCACCAGAGCGTAATGTAGGGTTAATCGCTTTAGAGTCGATCACACGCTAGTGGGTGTTATGGTGGTGATATTTCAGGTACAGTCAAGAGCCGTCGCATAAAATACTTGGTAGAATAATAAGCAAGTTATAGATTTCCAAAAACTGCTACGGAGATCTGCATATCACGCGCGATAATCAGAATTACCTCTGTCTGTCGTTTTCTTGGGAATTATACAGCATATCGGTGTCGGAGATTTGCACAAGTAGTCTAAGTTCGCGTGCACTACATAAGGTGGCAGTAACAAACCTATCTTTGGAATTACAGCTGGAAGAGATGAGAAAGAGGAAAGAGAGCAGGAGATATTTTGTGTCAATACTTGAGGTACCGCATCTCATTAAATATCACTCTTGATTGGATCAGGTGTCTTTCTCCATTTCAACGCTACATCTGTCCAGGTCAGGCTCCATACAAATATCCCAATGTAGCCCATGTCTACATGCACTATCGGACGGTTTTTAAAATAATACGATTTATCATTTCTTTCTCCATAATTAACCTTTCGTGTAGCGTTGTTAAGCGCTAAACGGTATTCCAGAAAAGTAAAGTTAAAATTTGCATTTTGTACGAAATTGTATTGTCTTGAATTTTGACAATTCCTTTGATAAAACGCATATTTTTGAAGATATAAACTAAAACAGGGCGAAATTTTCAGTTGTTTTTTTTTGTAATTTTCTTTGTAAAGCCGACTTTTTTGAAATGGCAAATATCAATTCGAATTCAGCACCCTCAAAAGCATAAAAAACCGTTGAGAAAAAATGCCGGAATTGTCGGAAAATGCCGGACCGTATTATAACCAATTTGAACGCTGCAAATACGATTGATTTATGAGTTTCCGGGCTCGTGAACTCCTGTGGTCATTACTTCCGTAAGTGCAGTGCCTTTTTTCTCGAGAAGTGGCAATGATCTTCCACCGCTGTAAGGATAGATCTGTCGCTGACTTACACGTCGGCTAGCGAGGTTTTCCGTACCAGATTTCTCCCAAAAGTGGGGAACCGCCCCAGCAGGGACAAGCCCCGACTGGTCTCTCGGCAAGTGTCAACCCAAGTGGTTGATTGATTGTTAGTGATTCCGGGCACGTCAACTACTAGGGCCATTAGTCCCGTAAGTGTAGGACGTATTTTTGCTCGGGATGTGGCGGCGATCTTTTCCCTGCTGTATAGCAAGATCCGGCCGCGACCTATTTATTTTGTTAATATACACCACTACTTCTCACATTCTCAAACAATTCTCACTTAAATTAGAGTCAATTCTCTTAAATTGACAATTTTTCGAACATCCCAAATAATTAATAATAACTTTAAAAAATTGTTCACCATCTGATGCAGTTATATGTAATGGTCAAAATATTATTGACAAAATTATTTATTGATAGTTGCCTATTAATGTTGCAAATATTGTCACTAGAAAACAAAACCTTTATTATACATCCTTTGGGGAAAACATTTTCTCAATTTCAAGCAGGGGAGCTTTTTATCATCAAATCTGCCTAGAGCCTTTGAGATTAATAAATTTGCTACAATTTTCTCTAGTCGACGAACACAATCATCACTTTCGGCAATCCAGTGAGTGTCGAGTTACTCACATGTGCCACTTCTAAGAAGGAAATACGATAGGTAGTGATACCCAATTCTTTTCATTCGAAATGCGAATATTAAACGACACAACTTAGATGAATTCCGTCGCTAACGTTACAAATACCTTGTAAAAAGTACCACATTTCTTGAGAGTTACTAATTAAAATCAAGTTTCCCCGATTTCCATTGTGCAAATTTGGAAGCTGTGAACAGTTGAACTTTAATAAGAAAACATTGATGCACAAGGGGTGAATTTTCGCCTGCGTAGACACCCACACATACACAGAGAGGAAAATAATGAGAAAAGAGGTCCCTCGATAATGTCATGAAACCCTGGACACATCGCAGCCCCGGAAATGCAAATTTCTTATGTTAACATTAAGCACACGTTTTGATGAATATTATTTGGGGGTTATAATTTAAACAAACTTAAAATGGTATCAAAACATTGTAGAATATTATCCTCTATCAATTTAAAACTCTAATGAGACATAACGGTGTTGTTAACGCCATTGTCATTAACCACCATGAATGTGTTACTGTTTTGTAGGATATTTAAGACATAAAATAAAGAAAATTGTAGAGATCTCTCAAAAAAGAATTAGCCGGGGCCAGTGCAATCCGCAACACATTTTACGGTACAACACTTTATCATCGCGCATAACTAAGAACTGCGCATCCTAAGTCCTTAACCCGATTTTGGGGTGTCTTCAGGAGCACGAATTATGTTTCTGAGCCAAATTTTATCGTATTTTTTATCTGTTTGCACTTTTAATTATTATTTTAAGATTAGACAAGAAACTGCGAACACACATTCTGTAAATCAGTTACTGCTGAGTGGCGTATTTCCTATTCCCCTGAATTCCAGCAAATGCATTTACGACGAAAATTAATCGTTATAACTGTGCATAATAATCATGATCTATTGCAATATTTATTTTAGATTATTAGAATTCGAAATTGTCCAGATTTGACGCATTGCCGCATCTCATTTCGCATAGATCGCTGTCATCAGGGAGGATTACATTGTTACATTACATTGGATTACATTACATCTAGAATTACGTTGTTTACGACAGATCCTGGCAAGATACAATTGCTTTCTGATCCTGATTACACCAAATATATCCATGATATTCCCTAATATAAATGAAAGTCGTATCCTAACATTTCTGAAACATACGCATAACGCGGGCTTATGTGTTGTGAACAATTTCAAGTTATTTTCACTTTTAAAACAAACAGCTACGAGGTGCGAAATGTTCACCCGTATATTTACGAGTATCTGGAACGATATATTTTATGTACAAAAAGATCTTGAGAACGAACATGCAGCGATATTACACGTGTTTGTGTATAATGAAAAATTAACACCATAAATAAATTAAGAAATTGGGGTTATAGAAGTTAAGGGAAATGAAAGTTGACGGCGCGGAGTAAGGCAGCAAGGCTGTCATCTGGTAAATCATTTCTGACTCCATCTGTCACTGCTTCTCTCAAAAAATATATAGGGGGAGCGTGAAAGCCTCTTCACAACGTCACCGATATCTAACCTTCCACTATCAACATATATATGCAGCAATTGTGTCTATTGGGAGTCAACCGGGCTACATACGCGTGAAGAGTAGGATAACCATCGTGCTGGAATCACATCTCATTATGAATACATTAAATGTCGGCCGGCCTCATTTAGAAAAAATTTCCTTAAATTTTAAGGAAATGATTTCTAAAAAACCGACCGAGTTAGCTAAGGGCAACAAGTGTTACCACTGCGGCGGCCATGATCGGGTGGTCCTAGTTTCGAGTCTCACGATGGCTGATTTTTGGACACGAGCTAAGTATTTAGGTAGTATTCAGCCTATGTCTGCGGATAATTCTAGTGACCGGCTAGTCGATTGGTGTTTTTCCATGTTTTATCAATAACAGGTTAATGCCGAAGCAGAACACTAACACACGAACGACGGACCACGCACGATCTTTTATTCCTCATCCTTGTCCCTACCTCTCCCATTACATACACAATTGAGGCGTTCTCCTGACGAAGGACTTATGGGAAAAACGGTGGTTTTGAGAAAAACGCAATTGAAAGTTTGTACCACTTTTATTTAATATCATTGTCAAGTTAAACAACAAACTGAAATATATGCTAATATGACGAACATCTCTACGAAGTCATTCTTGCGACACATTCATAATTCGACATATTACAAAATAATTTATAACAGTACTAAAGTGCCATCTTCTATAAAACACAAAATGTTATGAATATTTGAATTTCCTCCATGACACATTCAAGCCAATACCTGTCTGCGGGCAACACGAAGACAATATCTGTAACATATTTCACTTTTCTTGGTTTAATGCCTAATATGAATCCTGACTCTAGGTAATATTTAGGCTTGGATTCCTTGTCAACCATGTTTGGAATGTTACGTAAATCTCAGTGTAAGTTGCAGAGCACAGCAAAGAACCAACCTTTATGTGATTTATTTTGACATACATATTTCTGAATCTCGAATATATTAGTCTTTCTTTTTGTTTTTCCCAGAAGCTTTAACACTTCCATCCAAATCTTTATAATACAACGACCCATTACAACAATGAAACGTAATTGGTTAGTCCGACATTCAAACATGGCCTCCACATAAATTTGAGCTGTGCTAACTACTTTGCTTCATGACATACAGTAACTCGCAGAACAGATCACGATACACTGCCAATTTCAATGGCTGTTTGGAGGTATGATGTTTCAAACAAATAATTTAGCGCAGTGTTGCCACGTCAAAACGAAAATTTCAGAGATTGTAGATTGCAATATTGCCGTTCATTACCACAGATCTCTGGAAAAGAAGACCTATGAGTCTCCAAGCCCTTTGTCAGGAGTTTCCCTCAATTTACCTACATATATTACTCTATTAAACATACTGAGAAACCAGTGAGACGTTAGGGCTCTTCCCTACTGGAGATGTGCTAAGGGAGATACATATATGGGAAAATATTGCAAGTCGACGTGTTGGTCGGCTTTGGATATAACCATCTGTTGGGGAGGAACACCGCCATTTCCCAAGATAAAACATGTACAACACGTATGGGAATAATGACCATAGCTGTAGACACGCCCGGGAACACCAATCAATCAATATATCAAGGTTTTCTAACTGAGATGACAATGTTTCCTCCTCAATTTGGCAGCAATATTTCCTCCAGTATGGATATTGGTGAAAAAAATGGCCCGTTCTCCTTTCGCTCTAAAGTCAGCACCGTATGTATCCACTCCATTGTCTCTGATGATCGATTTGTACCCGGCATTGATTTCCTACGGACAAATTGTGCTTGATGTGAAAGGTCACATGCGTAAATTTTCCTTCAACGATAAAGAGTATGTACCTCAGAAACTGCTGATTATCTCGGGGGCCACACGACAGCAATCCACTCGATTCTCAAAGTGGTGGACATGCAACTCGAAATGCAGTGACATGTAAAACGAGTGACACTTCAGAATTCAACTTTCGGAATTCGCATTACACTACTAATATTTATCTCGTTTGTGCGCCCATTTATCTCATAAGGGATTTCTGAAAGACGCAGACAGAACATTAAATGTGATATCGTTATTAATTCAACGTTTACTTTCAGTACCTCCAGTCCTAAGCCAATCGAGTAGGAAAAGGTTTTGATATATTCGTAACAGAACGTGTTATTCACCGCTCAGCAGGATACCTTTTGCCGTGAGGCTCGTAAGTCATTTATCATGTGTCCCCCATTATTGAGAATCCTATCCAACCTCTCATTAAAAACAATGCATTTTAACTTTCACATTATGCAAACGACAAACATTTTTCGCATTTTACACCATTATACTTGTGCACCCCAGTGTCAATTGTCGATTATAGGTGACAACACGCACTAGACATCTTACCCAGCAGCGTTTGAAACCAGAGGATGGTAGAAACTTCTAGTAATATCGCCTCGCCGCAAAGGCTGTAGTGAAATAAGAATGTAAAAAATGCCCTCAAACATTTTGAACCAACTCTGCACGCAATATGATTGAGACCAAGAAAAACTAAGATCTACCCAAGTTTCTTCTAGTGCTAAACCATGGTTTCATAAAGTTTCACTTCTTTTAGCATAGCGGCACACATAGATTAGACTTAGATAATTTTATTATGACAGACACATTTCTTGTATCTTCTGCCTTTCTTTAACTCACAAGTTTCCCAAATCTTTCTTTACCTCAACATTCCATCTTCATTTTAGCACTGGCTACGTTGGATCAATGCAACAACTATTGCCTCCGCAGTGACACTGACCGAGAGACCCTGGGGTTCGAGTCCTTACAGTGACGGATTTTCGAAACTAGCTAGCTCTTACTAGCTCGGTTGATTTTAGATGCTGTCTAGAAGACTATTGTCTAGGGGCATCTATTCTCATGGGTAGTTTTCCATGGTTTCTCCGATCAATAGTCGGCCCGGCCGGGAATCGAACTTAGAACCGCCTCACAGAAAGATGAGCCTTCTGAAGGGCTAATTTAAATGTAAGCAATAAATTTACGATTCTGATATTTTCATGAAAAGTAAAATAATGCGTAATATGCGAATATACCCTGAGAGAATCCGGTCTCCGGTCTGCATTTGATGTCAATCATACTTAACACTGCATATCGCTGACTCTCATGGACATTATTATAAATAATATATACAGCAATTTCCTTCCAAATAGGGTTTCTTCACTGGCAAACGCAAGTCCGGCGGAGTCCCTGATATCCTGCTACCGCAATGAATAGATATTCTCGAGTCTGTTCAATGCATTATCTAAGTGCAAGTGCTGTGCCTCACGCGTAACTGTGTCAGTGACACGGACGTCCGTAATTACATTCACATGCACCTGTTTTAACTGTTTTCTGTACAAAGCTTATTTGACAGAGAGACAGTCTGACAGAGACAGTCTGACAGAGAGACAGTCTGACGGAGAGACAGTCTGACAGAGAGACAGTCT
>BOPP01000018.1:9612545-9675172 GCA_017312745.1 Gryllus bimaculatus | reverse complement strand
GTTGTCCCATTTAATGTCAATCATCTTAACACTGACATATCGCTGACTCATGCATGGACATATTATAAATAATATATACAGCATATTTCCTTCCAAATAGGGTTTCTCACTGGCAAAACGCAAGTCCGGCGGACCTAGCCTCTGACTATCCTGCTACCGCATATGAATAAGATATCTCGAGTTGTTCAATGCATTATCTAAGGTGCACAGTGCTTCGATCAGGCTGCCTACTTGATGTTCGCGAATACCTACGCACTCTC
Organism: Gryllus bimaculatus; assembly: GCA_017312745.1. Taxonomy (NCBI): domain Eukaryota; kingdom Metazoa; phylum Arthropoda; class Insecta; order Orthoptera; family Gryllidae; genus Gryllus; species Gryllus bimaculatus. The sequence goes on along the minus strand of BOPP01000018.1, from coordinate 9,674,912 downwards.
CGGCTGCACTTTTGCATTTCGGTGCTCCCGCGGAAGTAATGTCTAATCGTGCGCTTCGTGTTGCCTCACGCGTAACTGTTAGCCGCGTGAAATTGTCAGTGACACGACGTCCGTTAATTACATTCACATGCTATCCTGTTCCTATATCTGTTTCTGTACAAAGACTTATGTTGATCAGAGAGACAGTCTGACAGAGACAGCTCTGACCAGAGAGACATATCTGACGGAGAGAGGCAGTCTGACGAGAGACAGTCTGACGGAGTAGAAGTCTGGAGGGAGACACGTTCTGACGGAGAGAAGTCTGACGGAGAGACAGGTCTGACGGAGAGACAGCCTGACGGAGAGACAGTCTGACGGAGAGACAGTCGACGGAGAGACAGTATGCACCTCTGACGGACGAGACAGCTGACGGAGAGCAGCTCTGACGCGAGACGACAGTCTACGGAGAGACAGGTCTGATCGGAGAGACAGGCCCCCTGCCTCGACGAGAGACATGTCTGACGGAGAGACAGTCTGACGTGAGAGACAGTCTACGGAGAGACAGTCTTGACGGCAGAGACATCTGACGGAGAGACAGTTTCTTGACGGAGAGACTAGTTCTGAGCGGACCCGAGACAGTCTGACGGAGAGACAGTCTGACGGAGGAGACAGTCTGACGGAGAGTACCAGTCTGACGGAGAGACAGTGCTGACGAGCAGACAGTCGACGGAGAGACGGTCTGACGGAGAGACGGTCTGACGGAGAGACGGTCTGACGGAGAGACAGTCTGACGGAGAGACAGTCTGACGGAGAGACAGATGTTTTTACCGTCAGTCTATTTTTCCGTAGGAAGGACCCACAAATAAGGATTCTAAATACGCAACGTGCTAGAAGAAGTAATTTACTACACATAGGATCAAGATTTAACCCATGTTCGTTAAGACGGTCGGAGATAAGGATTTTTTTCTGGAAGGTCGCCTATTGACGGCACACGAGTCTAATTTCTTTCTAACACCTTCTCTTTCGAAGCTAAGCGACATGCGTTAACTACATTTTCTCAAAAATGTATTCAAGAGTTTTCATTTGAGATATCTAACTTCATTGAATAGTATGGCATTGTCTTATTTTTATTAAACCCTCCGGAATTTGAAGTGTAGCTGAAGTTTCAGGACAGAAGTTTTAGGACAAATTAATAATACAATTGTATGTAACCTCTACGAACAACAAGAATCTGTGGAAATTCCACCAGTTTTCTGTTGGATTATTTCGAATATTAACGAATATCTTCATTAAAGAGTGAGAGGAACAGAAGAAAATTCTCAGTATTGCTGCATTCGGAGCGAATTTTTTTTGAATGCAAATGTATATATATGATATCTCAGAGTAAATTCTACAGACGCCTTGTTCATTTAGGCGAGATCAAGATGACACCCCCCCCCGTCGTAGTGAACATGTGATGAAAAATATCATATAACGAAGGTACACCTACGGTAGTTTACCCTTGATGGTTAAGGAACTCACCAATCGCCGGTATTCGGCAAGTACTACAAGAAATATCAATGAACGCGTCAGAACGTGACATGCTGAGCACTAACGCACGAAGTGTTGCCTAATGGTCAGGCGCAAATAACATTCGTATTTCGTAACTACATTTTGATAAAATTTCCCTTTTTATGTTCATTCGCAAAAAGTGAGTATCTGAACCTCGCACGTGCCTTGGGAGCATTTAACATTTATTCTGTATTCATCAACGCTAAATGCATTACTGGTCAAGTTCTATACGGCAAATGGTGGATTTTCGTTATGAAATTAATATAATTATTTATTTCATTTCCAAAAATTGTTAAAACTGAGGGTGATGTATGCAATCTATACATTTCTACATTAATCTGAATTATTAATACAGGTAGCAACGACCATTTTTAAAAGCTTTGATGACAAGAAATATTCCTTCCTGTGTATTAAAATCTATTTGCAATGATAAATTAACTACAGATTTTTGCTTGTGTCCTTTATCAGATCCCACGTAAGGGATTCGACATAATTTTACAAAAATCATGGAGAACAATTATTTCAATAAGTATTCACCAAATGGTAACCAATATATTAAATATCATTGACAAAATCAATATATTTATTTTTGATGCTAGGTGTAGTATGCAATTGTATAGAAACAATTATGTAGCAAAAAAGTGGTACTTGGCCTATGTATCGATTTTAATCGATTAATGTCATCTTGCAATCTGTAGTAAAATAATGTTCATAATTGTATATGAATATTTTGTGGTGAGCTGTCATCTGATAAATGTGATTACTATGTTCATTTTTGTAATAATAGACATCTGAATTCTTTGAAAATATGTTCCCAATTTTGTGTAAGTCATTTTGACAAAAACCACTGATCAAAAGGCATGGTAATGCTTCGAATTCCTAGCTTAATAATGAGAGGCTTACATGACTTCGTGGGTTGGATTTGCTTATTATAGAATTATTTTCTGTAATCTTAAAATCTTAGAGCTATAGGATATGATTCCCCATAATATGATGCCATGTCTCAGGCATGAACGAATATTCGTGAAAGATACACGAGAAATATGAACGGGAAGCATAATGAACGTAATTTTGAGTTCAATTCATTTAAATGGAGAATTATTTTGAGGTTTCACTGAATGTAGGGTCCCAAACATTTTATCGTACCATCAGTCAATGGCACATAGTTTATTTTTAAATTAGTATATAATTGTTTTTTTTTTGTAATGGAAACTCTATTAAACCGTTTTACCTTCTTTTACTATTTACTGTTTTACTAAAGAATATTCACATCATCCATAAAAATAACCGTTCTTCAGTTTCAAATCGTTGTGGACATATCGTTTTACGTATAGTAGGCAAATAATGCGTCCTAAAATCGAACCCTGCGGAATCCGATATGCAATTGGGAATGAATCGGAAAGGTCACTAAATAATGTTCCATCATTCTAGAATGGTATTTCTATTTTCTGAAATCGGTGTTTGAGGTACGAACATAACCAATCTAAAGTGACACCACGAATTCCATACGAGGATAATTTTGAAAGTAAAATGTTATGGTGATCAACGACGTCGAAAACCTTTTGAAAAATAGTTAGTAGTCCCTAGAACCTAAAATGTGAATTTTTTCTTGCCTTATGTAGTAAATTACTTTCTCCAGTGCGTATTGTCCTCAGAATCCAGGTTTGGTTGGTTCTAGAAACCAGTTTTTTCTCAAAACTCCTGCCCATCCGCTGTCTGTTCGGCCGTACGTCTGTCTGATCATTATTTTTACCACAATTGATATTTCCTCATCAATCTGACTGATGTCACGGCTCCAAGATCGTAAAAGCATGTTTTAATGTTTATGGCTACTTAACATGAGGCCTCTACATTTTCGAAATTTTCTCTGAAATATGTGTATTTGTTTTCTTTATATTGTTTTCTCAAGCATAGCAACGTACGCTTTTAAAAATGCCTCAAATTCGATGATCTTTTAACTATCAAAATTTCGAAAATTTCAAATGTTCAACTTTCCTTTTTAAAGCGTCGCAAAGTTTGTTATGCCGTCTCAGGAGGTTGGTGTAGTGATTACATGAAACCTTGGTAAAACGTGAAAAAAATCTTACGCATAAACTTACCTTGTAATTGACGGCTAAACCTACAAATATTGTAAGAAAATACGAGTCATTCTCGACCTACTGCTTTATTTAAACTCATTAGTAGATGATTGTTTCTTTTCGCTAAAACAACCTCTGTTGTTAGTACTATCATGATCTTCACTTAATTACGTAAGTACGATCAATAATCTTGTCACTTCTTTACATATTTCTTTGATGCTCACAACGCTTGGCCCTCCTTCTTCACACTCAACTGACTAGAGGAACAATTTACTTGTCTCATGACACTGTCTTCTGATATTTCAGAAATATTTCGACTCAGATGGACGACTGTGCCACTCATATGGAGAAGAATATGGTACCCAACTGTGATCCACTTTACTGGACATACTTCACTCGCTCCATGCTAGCCTTGCAAGCCATAGAATATGCTCTAATTAATATCGGAGGTAAGTAAATACTGTGATTAAATTATATTCCGTAATTTTTAGAAATCTATTACTATTTATTTTGATAAATACACGCACAAAATTAATTAAAGACTCTAATAGATTTTTTAAGAAAATTCCATGATTCCTTCATATAGAGTACCCTCCAAACCAAAATATCCGTTTCACACTTAGAAATCCTTGAGTGCATCGTTAAATCGTGTTCAGAAGGCATTTGAGAGCATTTAAATCCATCTAGGGATGTCAATTTTGAAGAAAATCGGCCAAAGTGTTTTGATGGTAGCGTTCAACACAGACAGACTGACATTTTGCCGTCAATCGATTTTCAATCAAGGTCCCACCCATCATGAATTCTGACAACTTGTTAGAGGAAGTAATTTTTCACATTTAGAAACACAAGTATCCACTTGTTACTTACCAAATATGATTAAAATACCTTCTCTTCTTATTAAAAAAGCGAGAAAATGAAAAAAAGGTTGCAAATTATGACATTGGAAAAGTATTACTTCAACGCATAATACAACTACGTAAAACTCGAAAACGATGCATCATAGGCCTTTAAAACCAGATTTGTTTATCCCAAGACACGAGTTTTTGAGGGATCTGTGTGTTTTGTGGTATTATATGTTTTGGGAGTATATGTGAGAGGACATGTAGGGAACATATGGGGGAAGTGGGGAACATATGGGGGAAATGGGGAACATGTGGGGGACAGGCGTTTTGCGTGTCTTGTTTCTTAATCAGTATTCTAGAAATATATATTGAACATTTATTTTGGTGAACTTCAGGTTGAGGTGTGTAACTACTCCCCATGAACTTCTTTCCCGGTGCCCGGGGTATTGCACGAGATAAAACTACGATTGCATCAAAAGTTCAATGTACATAATAAACATCAACAGATTTCGTTAAAAAAATTTGAATTATTTTTGTTTTATTGTGTGAATATTATGTTTATTATTAAAACAGCATATTCATAATCTTGCACTTTATTTGTTACTTTCAATTTAGGTGACATGGTACAACAGTGGATATCCATGGATACTTGTATAAAACCACTGAACATGACAAAACTGATACCTCCTCTTCAATGCAAGTAAGTAATCCGGGCTTCACAATCCAGGCCCCACCTCCTCCCCTCTTTCTTTCTCTTCCTATTTCTATTCTCTTTCTTATCCTTCTTCCTTCCTCCCCTTCCTCTCTCCCTCTCGGTCTCTGTCACTCTCTCTCTCTCTTTCTGTCTCTCTGTCTTCCTCTCTTTCTGCCTCTCTCTGTCTCTTTCTGTCTGTCTCGCTCTGTTTCTCTCTCTCTCTCTCTCTCTCTCTCTTTTGTCTCTCACTGTCTCTTTCCGTTTCTCTTCCACTATCTATCTTGTAGTAATGAAGGTACATGTTGTCTGGCCTTCATTATTTTGATCTATTTCATGTCCGTCCATATGATTTTTATTTACCGGTTACCTTCATCGTGGAATACACGAACTAGATGTGCAGTGTGAGAAATCTTCTGTAATCCATACGAAGTGATGATACCGGTAATAACGATACATCTGCTCAAAGGGATACTCTTCAGTTACCGATGTACCCAAACTTCCGCTACTTACTATTCATTGGTTCCGTAGGCATGTCATTGATTTTTTCGTGAAATATCTCAAACGTCAAATATTGAAGGAATTTTAGAATGAAGCTGCATAAGACTAACATCTGTATTCTTCGTACCAAATCATTTTGTCCTTTGGTTTCTAAAATCTTAGACCTGAGATTACTCCTTATTTTTTCTTTTTGACAATAAGTGCTTGACAACAATTTGCGTCTTGACAATTCTCTCTTCCTCAGTTTTCAGATATATTTTTTTCAGTTTTTGTCATATCTACATAAAAATATCTAAAGGAAGATAGTACACATGCTCTGTCAATATATTTTCTCTATTCTAGCGTTGCCACTATTAGGATCTTGACTAGTCTATAAATATTGAAGACTTTTTGAATTGTTTGTTCTCAGTTATTTGCGAAACTTAAAGATACACTTGTTTCAACCAAATATCTTTTCAAAGGTTCTATAGTTTAAATATGCAAGGAGAGGGCTTGAAGACTGAGGTCCCTCCCGAAACAAACAATTCTGCCACTCTTAAGGGTTCTTGGTTTTGTCATTGTTTGGGGCGAATGTTAAATAAGGTAACTTTACATTTAGATTCTAAATTATTATGTAATGTAATGATATCCAATTTTCCTTATTCTACAAAATTACAAGAGTCAACAAAATGTGTAATTTTTTCCTAAGATTTTCGTGATATACTATTACATGAAAATACCAATACATTAGTAGCTTGCACAAGCGAAAGTGCTGCATTCCAGTGTGTGCAAAATGGGGTTCTGGGACAGCAAACATTTTCTTCACTTAAACGGCATGTGTGAATAATTAAGCTCTTTTGTGCCTCGTCCCACGTCGTCGGCTGGGTCGTATGTACTGGTGCACTATGTAAGACCACTGATAAGTAAGACTAATAATCAAATATTTACATTTTTCTGTCAAAATCTTGTTTCATTGACTTTGTATTTTCCATCAAGTTCCTGGGTATCTAACGGAACCAGACACCCATCATATAGCCGGAGGAAGCATACTTCTCTTTCAATTTCTGCGCACTGTGAAAATTAATAATATGGGTGTCTTTATACTTTTCCCGAGTTCTTGGGTATTTAATATTTAGTCAATCAGACACCTCTCACATTGCCGGAGGCTACATTGTTTGCTTTCAATTTTTTTCCGCGCATTAGAAATGAGTAATAAAGATTAGTGGTCTGGAATAGCAAAAATGCTGCTCAACAATTTCGCACAAAATGGTTTTCAAACAAGTGGCATCCAGATTGCTCAAAACAACAAATAAAATATTGTCACATAGCACTGGAAAACAATAAATACTTTAACCAAAACTGTTCCTACAAATACTGCAATACCAGGTTAGGTGGCTCAGGGAATCAATTGATGTCCCTGCCTCTGACCGAGAGGTCCTAGAGTTCGAGTCCCGACGGGGGCAGCAGTTTGGTCACTAACTAGATAGCTAGGTCCATTCAGACGCTATCTGGAGAAAAAATCTAGCGATCGGCTGCTCTGTCCGGTATTTTTCCGTGGTTTCTCCGATAAACACCCCGCAAATGTTGAATCAGTACAACAAACAGGCCATGAACCGAACGCGTTTTTTCCTTCCACTTTCTTGTTCTATATTACCCCTTACTTACACAGACACACTTACATGCACTACACTACCACACATTCCGGGAAACCAGACGAGAGCTTAGAGCGAATTCCGGTTGGGGCGATGCCTGGCTGGTGGGAGAAACTTGGTTGGGCAAAACCAGCAAACCGCAGGGAAGGGCGGCGCCGGATCTCGCCATCCAGCGGGGGAAGATCACCGCCACCTACCGCGATAACATCACTCAGTACATTTACAGGACTAAGGACCTTAGTAGTTGACGCGCCCAGAATCACTAATCAACCAATCACACAATACTGCAAAATATAGTATAGTATTTACGAATATACAGTTCCACAGTTCTTTACTTAACAAGAATATCAATCTTGCGATGCTACAGCATCGCTTACTTTTTCGTATTATTTGTAACGGCTACGCAATATCATAATACATGAACAAGCAAAAGTTTTCTGCCAGAAAAAAAATGTCTCGCCCACATTGAGAATCGACCTTAGGTTCTTAGACTTGACACGTCCATCACGTTACCCCAACTCAATGAGATTTGTGTCTGAGCCCCATCATCCAAAATGAACATGTGCATTTGCAATTTGTAAAAATTTACAGATTTTCATTTGCATTACTTGAAGATCTACATTAAGAGAACAGACTTTATAAAGTAAAAACTCTTTATTATCTATATTTTAGTTTTGTAACGTTAATATTTTGAGTTTTTGAAAATACAGATAGCTTGGCGAAATGGGACTTGCGCAATTTTTTTAAGCGTCTAATGCTCTATCCGAAGAACACATTTAAAGTTGTTGGAGCCTTTTTTGAGAAAATAATTATTTACAATTACCTTTATTTCACGCAAAATTACGCGGAACAAATCATATTTTCGATAAACTGGACATGACCACCTGTCTTTGAAATCCAGATTTATTTAAGAAAAAATCTGTCTTCAGTATTGTAGTTGTAGAAAGACGCTGAAAACTTGAATATTTTCAATTTTCCAAAATTCAGATTTTTATCGAAAAGGGGACCTGCAACATTTTAAAACCTCCCTTACACATCCGGGCAAAAAGGTTAATAGAAAAATTTGAGCTATAAAAAAAATGAAAATGTAGTCGAGGTTCAAGTGCTCCCCCTAAAAAAATTGTTTCAAACTTGTTTGACCTAGAGTTCATTTCGATGAATCGGATAATATCAGTTTTGGAGAAAATCGTCTCATATGTTTAGGTGCTAGCGTTGTGCACAGATGGACAGACAGACGGGCGTTTTGTCATTAATCGATTTTTCGGTACCAAGGATACACAGAAGTGAATTTTGAGTGCACAACTTGTTAGAAGATAAAAAAGAAGATTAGAAATATTTTTTTACCTACAGGAATAATATTTAACTAGCGTTTTAGACCAAGGTCTCTTAAAAATAGATTTTCTGTTCAATAATCGCTAATTCCCGCCACAGCATTACAATACACTCGTTTTGCTACGTAAGTACGTAGAAAAAAGAATAGGTAGACAGCAAGTTGTGAAAGTAAAAAATTGTTGTTCTAACATGCAACACGTGAGTAGCAGGTATTTAAAGATGTTATGCCTCTTCTTTGGAGTCTTGCTTTTACAACACGTCAGCAGTAAGGTAAACAGTACTGCACTGAGTTCAAGGAACTCAAGAAAAAATTGAAAATAATTAAGTTTCAATTTTTGACTGAAAATGCATTTATATGTGTTATTGTCGCCCTGCGTGTTCCGGCCAAATTTCATATTCAGCACTTCCCTACCTATGACACATCATACGTCATGCGACAGCAAGGCTTCAAGGAAGAGTCCGACATTAAATATGTGGTATTCACGTGTTGCGTTATGGAACAAAGTTTTTTTAATATTCTTGGTAGGAGAAGAACTGTTGTAGAGTATATACAAGATATACTATATTGTCATTTAGACTGTTTTTGTTAAAATATTTGATGTATTGTTTTATGACAGGATTTTATTTGCTGTTCTTGAGCAGTGTGGGCTACTTTTTGGGAAACATTTTGTGTGGATTTGTTCAGAAGCATTTTTGCTGCTGCATTCCACTAGTGATACTCATACTAGTAGACCCAGCAATGCATAGCTTTTGCAATGTATTCGCCTTCATACGCTAGTGGCCAGGTTATTGTTAATCACGGTTTACGCTACGCTCTGCAAATATTTAATAGATGAAAGACTTTCTGGCGATGGGTTTGTTCTGTGTCCTTGTTTTGTCATGATTGTCAAGTATCCTATTGTTAAAACGTTTTCCGTCAAGTTTGGGCATGCATTCGCTGTCTTCACGTGCAATGACACTGTCTTGGAGAAATTTTATTTACTTGTCAGAGATAACGTTCAAGCAATAATTCATGCTGATATTTCACAATTGCAGTGGCAGACTATGCAGCGAAAACGCGCTTAATACTGGAGGGTGCGGCGGGTTGCGTAGAGCTTCTGTTCAGGGGCGCTTGAGCCAGCATAAACGCGTAAAATCACCGACAACTCGCATCTACATGCAGTAGACATACGCACACTCACATTGTACTATGCCTATATTTTTGTGCAAGTGCAATCAATAAGTTGACGAAGTTTCATCGCAATTGGATGAACGGTACGGCAACGCATAAAATACGAGCAAACAAACAAACAAACATTGATTTATATATATATATATATATATATATATATATATATATCATATGCCAACGTATATAATTAATTATTTTGTGAAAATCTACAGCCTTAGCTTTTTAAAATACATTATTTGCTTATAATGCAATATAACATCCAGCAGGAGCGGTGAATACTTCCTTAGGCTACAAATGAATTAACTCTACCCTGCGATGAATATGCGTTTTTCAAGCTCCCCTCTAAAGACAATTCTAGCTACAGTACCGATAAATATAAAAACGTCTTGTAACAGCTGACCACTTTTTCAAAGAAAAGTGGTTGTAAAGTAAATGTTAGCGCTTTTGTCGTCATGTACCGTGTAAATGAAAAATCTCAACATGCGTCAGTTATCATAATTGAATCTGTTCCAAATATTATATTCCAATTTTATCCAAATATTAGAATAATGGTCACCATTTCAACTGTTTTTTCGTGTTCTACATCAATCTCATCAACCTTTTTTACTATTTATCATTTCGTATGTGTTGCTATTACTTTTTAGTACTCTTTGTTTATAAATTGTATTTTAGAGTAATAGTAAGATATTAATTGGATATAATTGCTTAATATGTTTGCATCTTTATGTGATTGAGGTTAATATCTTAAATAGAAATAATATTTCAGGGAAACAACTGCCTACACACATTGCCTGGAGAAGTTCACCGACATGTCTAATTCAAGCACAATTGGATATGGACCCTTCGAGCAAACAGATCATCAAGAAGCTCTACTTCAAAATGGACTACCTTTCCTTAAACACATTGTATCTCACATCAAGCTGAACGTTTCTCGGGTATTCCAGAATGTACGTATTGATCACCGTTGACCAATTATACTCCAGATCGTAGGACTTTTAATTTCAATAACGTCACGTACATTTTGTCCATTAAATCGTATATAATATCTAGAGTAGTAAAGAATTATGATTATCTGATATTACTAATTATTCTAAATTTAGTATGTGAAATTCGAACGCTAGAAATAATAGTTTATTGTGACGTACTACATCAAAAGGAACAGTTATATGGAAATTGTTAAGATATGGTCATGGTTTGAGGAGTCTAAATGAATGTTGGTTCATTTGAAGGATCCGATAAAAACAAACCGAATTACAAAGCATGTGCCATGCAACACATGAACTCATTAGGTCCCATTTTTCCATAACACTATAACAAAACTATTGTGTATTGATGAGTAAGTTGAGTGTTATTGCAAGCACAGAGTTTTATGTTAATGAAATTTATTCTTCAAAGTTAGATATTTAAATAATGTCATAATAATAAAAATAATAATATTAATATTTGTAATAATATTGTATAATGGTGATGGTAATGATATACTGTTTCCTCTGTCACTTTCTAATTTGCTAGATAACCACTTTGGCAGCATTTAAAGAAAGTAGCCATTGTATTTTACTCGAAAATTCATGATAATGAGGTAAACATGCAAATTGTTACTTAATTACTTTATGTCCTTATTTCTTTGTAGTCAGTCAACTTATTCGCCACGATTTCATTACACGGATACATTTAAATTCTTAACTCAGATTCTCCATCGAAAGTGTAATGAAACTTGTGATGAAATAGTAGAAACTAAGTAGACTATATTGTTTGTCTGTAAACAAATGGGGGCCTAAAATGAATGAATGAATGAATGGATGGATGGATGGATGAATGAATGGATGAATGAATGGATGAATGAATGAATGGATGAATGAATGGATGAATGAATGGATGAATGAATGGATGAATGAATGAATGAATTAAACAAAATATAAGATAGCTTTCAAAAACAAAATTCTAACGGAACATTTTAGTGACCTTAAAGACTCTACACAGGCATCTACGAGAGATTCTTAGATATAATAACTCTTTTACCAGAAGGAATTTTTATCATCTCACACATATACACCTTTCATTGTGTTTCTTTTTCTAATTAAGATTCATCTTTACTCCTTGTTCACACAGGTTACATGCGGATGTGTCTTCGGTGCAGAACAGAAGAAGGTAATAAAGATTGGACATTCGAAATTGCGCTTCGCGGATGTGGCATGGTGTGCTCTCATGGCATTTGTTTTCTCGTGCATCTACGTGTTTATTCAGAAATGTCTCGATGGGTCCCTCAAACGCCGCTTACTGAAAGTTTACGACTACATGCTTGGGTCCATCTGGCACGCTGATGGCGGACATGTTTACATCCGTCGTAGGAACTCTTTTTCGGATAAGGGAGACACTGACGCAAATGAGCCTATTCCATTGCAACAGATAAACACGCCATGAATCAAGGGCTAACTTGGTATGTTCCCTTTTCCTTCTATCACGGTGTAAACAGTCACACCCACACTAATTGTTTTTCATATCATTGTCCTTTTATGATCTCAATTCTTGCTTTACTTACTGATTTATTCACGATATGTGTTCTCCAAATTCTTCTCTTCTCGAAATTAATGAAAGCATAAAACACCGGTTCAATCGCAAGCAAATACTATTTGGATTTTCTGACAGGCTCGTTATTTTTGCAATGTTAATGAACGAATTGCTGTCCACACCGTGGTGATTTCTGGATAGGCTCATTTGTAATTAAGTATTTCTACTAGAATAGTGAAAACAATATATAATTATGTTATTCATTACTCTACAAAAATAAAGCCCTCCGATACAAAATCTTTCAAGCCTGAAAGATAGCTTCCAAAATCCTAAAACCCTATCAAAATTAAAATTACTTATCTCCAAAATTTAGTCCTGAGTTATATACGAGTCGAATATTAAAAGATGTTTTAGCATTATTATGCACTATTAGATACATTATTTATCATTATATGAAATGCTTAGCATTGTAGAGATTTATTGTTTACTTCAATTTTCAACAATGGTTTCAGTCGCGGTGTGTTAACACGAATCATCATCATCATCATCATCCTCTTCTTCTTCTTTTTCTTCTTCTTTAAGCATTGGATCGCAGATCCGTTGTGAACTCATTGGTCATTCCATCCTGTTTTCTATTGTCCAACAGACCGATTTTCTTTAGGGTGGTTTGTGTGACTTCTTTTGGGGTTCTGGAATTATCCATTCTTTGTACGTGGTTTGCTCATGCGCTCTTGCATTTTTTTTAAAATTTAAATTAATTATCCCTAACTTATTTCTTACATTCTCATTTCTTATTCCGTGTTCTCTAGTAAAGCCCAATAATGACATCAATACTCTCATTTTAAAAGTCATTATTCACTACCCAGCTAATGTTATATAAAAGTAAAGGAAAGTATCTCTCTTCGCCTTGTTTTTAGGAGCTTTTTAGTCGTACCGCATATATGATTAAAACGCTCTATTTTCCTTTCTACATCAACTTTCCCTGAGTATGAAATGTCACAGCCTAGAAACCTAATAGCGTCGGGGCCTAAAACACAAGCAATCAAGTGTGATCAAACTAGGATAGTTGAAAAAGGTACAGCACAAGTAAGTGGAAGCAGTGCCACCACACTAGTGACCTTCATCACCAACTGGGCTTGGGACCGGCAGCGCCTGATATCGAACAAACTCCATCAGCCAAAGGCGGGTTAACACGGACGGGATCTTAATCAAATAATTTGAAATAGTGTATTTTGTTGGTGAAATAATTGGCTATTATATCATTGACTACAAAATAATTCTTAATGTGCAATGCATTATGCAAAATGTTTAATAATAATCAAATCTAATTTTCAATTTTATTTGATTTAGAACAGAAACCATAGTATTTTAATTAGAATAGTTTATCTCATATTATTTAAAAATTCTTGCATAAAGTCTCTTTGAATAACAGTTTTTACACTTTAATGATAAATTCGTTGTAGATATCTCCCACTCTATTTCTCCTGACAGATTTCTGAGAAGCATACGTAAGCTTCCGCGGCTCGATTCCATTCCACGTCGTTGGTTGAGAGGCCGACGTTTTGCCTGACAAGTCGCAGGCGAAACGTCGGCCTCTCAGCCATTGACGCGGCGTCTCTCGGGATAGCCAAAAATTTATAGATTTCTGAGAAGCCATTCCACAAAGTGGTGCTCATCTTCCACATTCACTGAAGCTATGCTTGATGCAGTGCCGTCATCAATAAATGTACATGATTCGAAGGAGTGAGGTCAGCTTTTAAAGTCATTTTCAGCGTATCCCTTATACGCGTGTTCACTTTTCAGTGAATATGGGTCTGGTGATAGCGCGTCTGAGGCAGATGTTAACTTTTATTTCTATAATCATTCCGTAACGATCCAGACCGATAATACGGATGACAATTTATTTTCTTGTCGAAACATAACACTGAGGTTAGGAAAGATCTTCCGGGGATATTTGAATGCAGGTCAGCTAGAAATGGATCGAGAACTATTAAGAATAGGCGTGCAATGGACCTAAGAATGTCGAAAGTTGTCAGTGGCATATGAACAGCCGAGTCCAAGTATCGATCAGTAGTGAGTAACTGGTAACATAAAACTAGTTTACAACTAATTCTTATCATATAAAATACTTAAATGAGGATAATCAACTAAATATTAATTTAAAACAAAAACATACATCGAGAGCAAAAAATATCATAAAAAAGCCAACGCAGAAGTACGTAATGAAATGTATTAACATATAAGTAACAGACTTTGTGGTTGTTCTGATCAATGTACAGGCAGCCCATAATGAGTCAATTCCATTGTCTCAGATCGCCTCAATTTATCTGACGCCTCTTCTTGGTCAATTTGGCAAGTTCCAGAAGTTTTCATAAGTTGAGGGAATAAGTTGATGATATGGCCTTGAGTACGCTTACGCTGTACGCATTGACTGTTTTGTAGACAGTAGAAAAATGTCTTTGAAAATATACATGTTTGTTGAATGTGTCATCGAATCTATTTAAGTAGTTGATCCATCGAATTCATGGATTTGCATACCACTGTTTAGAACTTCAGAAGTCTTGATGTAAATCTATTTTTGTTTCATATTTACAGCTATTGTGTAGACTTCGTTATATGTGTCGCAGTATGTTGAAACACGCTTGTTATAATGATTGCAAATGAATTTTAAATGAAGAGTAACAGTGTGAAATTATGTTTGAATGAATTGTAATATTTCAGAGTCTGTTTGCTGCGCCCTTTCATATTGTATATTATAATCACTATTGTAGACAATTATCTTAAATAAAATTTAAAATCCCATTGATTATTTTTCATTATCTATTATATTCATGTCATGAACCATGTCTTGTTCATTGTAATGTAATATATTTACCTAACCTATACCCAACCAATACAAAGGTCACAAATGTTAGCCTCAAAAACAATTGTCGTCTTTTGTGGTTTGCTCCGATTTGCCAATACTTGTATACATTTTTCCGTGACTCAGAATTAATGAAACACGTGTAAGAGTTTGGAAGCGAACTATTAGAAAGAGATTGGGCAATATTCAAACGCTCCTCGTGACGAAACGTGCTCGACTTACAGTAATAGCGATCTTCAAGGACTAATGTCAGGTAAAGCATATTACACTAATTCAATTGTCTAATAATGTACTATAATAATAAAACAGCGAATGGTAGATCTAGGGGAGTCATGCAGCCCATGGCAGCCCCAAAGTCAACATTTATTTTGTAATTTCATTCAATTTATTCAAAACAATTATAGCATATTCATCGTAATACATCCGAAAGAGTATTCTCTTTATGAGTGTACTTCTATTTATTTCCAACTCACTGTTTTTAGTATTTCAAAAATATTTATGATGAGTCCTACTGACATTGCCTTTCCCCTGAAATTCTTTATGGATCCGTCCCTGACAACAAAAAAGCGAAGTTCAGCAATATCGCTCATGCCCCGGTTTGCCAAAAGACACTGGATCAAAAGGATTGTAGATTAAGGTGCATTTTTTCGATTGATTGATGTTTCTGAGCGCGTCAACAGCTAACGACAGGAGTCCCGTAAGTGTAGTGCATGTGTTTATCGGTAGCGGTGATGTTGCCCCGCTAGACAGTGAGATCCGGCGCCGATCTATGTGTTGACTTGTAGGGTTTCTTCAATCAGGTATCTCTCACCAGCGAGGCACAGCCCCAGCCGGGACAAGCTCTAAGCTCCCGACTGGTATCCCGATATGGATGGTAGTGAAATGCATGTAAGTGTGTATAAGTAAGGGGTGAGGATAGGGTAAAGACGAGAAAGGAAAATATACCGCGCGGTCCGTGGCTGTTTGTTAGGGTACTGCTCCGGCATTCATCTGATGCGGAGCATCGGAGAAACCACATAAAACTACCAATCAGAGCAGCTGTCCGCTAGATTTATCCTCCAGGTAGCGGCAGATATCAACCTACCTATCTAGCTTGTGTCGAAAATCCTGTCACCGTCGGGACTCGGACCCCTAGGACTTGCCGGTCAGAGGTACTGCAGTGATATCAATTGTGCCCTGAGCCATCTAAGCCGGTCCATTTTTTTAATTAGGTTCGGGGAGGAATTAAGCAAAAACCAGGTTTACGATTGCTTGTAGTGGAGAGGAATTTCTCTCTCCTTACACACATATGCGCCACTCGATTGCACTCAAATCAGGAGATCAGTCGGATAAAGCATGTCTCGGCTGGAGAAGACACCTGGAGATGGAAACTCTGCACGGCACCGCATATCACGTTTCAGTGGGGGTTGGGGAAAAAGGGCGATTTCCTAGAATATAAATACTATACACATACGGAACTAATGACCGCAGCAGTTGATATGCCCGATCAGTCTACCAGACAACGCTTCGGCCATATTTCGTCTTCATCAGGAACGCAAAAAACATTATCACTATCTAACACAATTCTAGTACATATATTTTGATGATCCCATTATGTGAATAGAATATTAAAAAGGAATAAGGATAAGAAAAAGAATTTAGGTCGCGCGGACAGGTGGAGAAAGCGGGCAAACGCAGAGGTTTTGTTCGGATCCTTGACGAATTGGGCGCCGCGCAGCTGCCAGCATCTGACACCATTTTAACAATGATATAATTGTGCAGAAATATTAGAAAAAACATATTTCTTATATAACAAATAAGCTATGTAGTATGTGCACTCATTTGACCTAATACAGAACGATATGATAAACTTTTGTTTAAAATGTACAAATTTTTATATCACCTTCTGTTTCCTTTTCAGAATCAAAAGAGACATATGTAAAATCTCTACAATATACGACACTCAAACTTAAACCAATGTTTAAAATTCAAAAGTTAATGAGAAGAATATTTTAAAAAATAAAAATGGTTCATTTCTTCATACCAACAATTGCTTTAACACCTTTCGTTAATGGCTGATATATTCATTCCACTATTTTGCTTCAATGAAACATTAGTAATATTTTAATAATTTCAGATGATACTTTGTGGTAAGTAATCCATAATAAAGATGAATGAATAGAAGTTATCTATCACAATCAGTTCCAGCTAAAAGATTGTTGAAACAAGTCAATATTACACAAATTGACATAATTTTTCAGGATATACACTATTAAATCAAATGTTTTTATTCGCTTTGTCCAATTTCCTTTTGATATTACAGTAGTTTTTATCTCTAAACTTGTTAATATGCAAGAATCAGTTGTGTGAATTATCACTTGACATATTACCACGCACTTAAGAACAAATGATACGCTTTGAAATATTTTATTCTTTATTTTAAAATTTTACAGGCGTATATTAAGCGACCAACAAGGGCTAAGCAAGAACTCATGGACGCTTGAATGACTATCGTATTGAAAAGGATAGCGCAAGATGCAATGCAGCAATTGCACTTGCTCTGGTGAAACGGCAACGTCGCCGTATAGATGAGAGAACACGATTGTGGGCAATTGTGGTCGCAAATTAATTTTACTGAAGCGTTCTGTCAGAAAACAATTCGTGAAATTTTTGTTTTAACTGCTCTTTGAAATATATAGTACATTTGATGCACATAAAGAGTGAGTTTGTGAACCTAAATTTATCGTGGCCGAAGTAAACGTGCATCATTTTGTGTTAAATAATACTATTAATGTAAATATATCGAACCTAGAAAATGTGGTTCTTCGGATTTCGAAAAAATGATCGCAACATACGGCATGTTTTCTGAAAGAGAACTGCATTGTATGCAGGTAATAGCACTTTCCCAAGTGAATTGGCCGTATGAAATTTATCGTTATTCCTTTAAATGAAATTTCTGTAGAAAAGAGAATGATCTACTAAATTTATCACTAAAAGTTTTCAAGTTTTATTCTGTTTTTATTTCGTTTACTCATTTTTTGACTTTGAGATATGGAAGACAGACAGAAATCAGCTGATCGAGAATCAGCAGAGAAATGCACCTGATCGTCCTGTTCGGCAACAGCGCGTATGGAGTATTGCCAACGTAAAATTAAAATGATCTTTGTTTAGCACTGATTTGATTAAAAATGTAATTGTTGTATGACATTAAGAGCTTTTTAACGGAACCTTTCTTATAAATATAAAATTCTTTCACGTTCTACCTTGAATTCGAAGTGAAATATTTTAACAATGTGTTAGGATTTTGATTTATCTTCATAAATTCAAAAGCATAATATTTTTGGGTGATGTATTAGCCACGTCTTTGAGAGATATGTTCGTAACCGTACTTCGTTATCTTGTGTTAATTACACTTTCGCTAATCGATCTGGTGCAATGGCGAAATGCACTGATTGTAATGTGTTCACATACGTGGTTGGGAATGGTTACGGTTAGTGGTCCAAGCGTGATTAACTAGTCAAATGAATAATTAAGAAAATATTAGTGGGCACGGGAAAGTCCTAATAATTTGTAGAAATGGAAGAAATCATGAAAATAACGCAGAGTTTACTTTATTTTGGGTCCGAACAAAATACGTGTGTTATTGGTTGCAAAACTACTTAGCACCATATGATGGACATGTCTGAAAATCCGTAAAATTGCAACACCAAACTATTAGTTTATGTTCTTTGATAGTGAAGTGATAACTTAATGACAAAGAAAAAATGTGCAATTTATGGTGCTGTGGTCATAGGGGTTATAGTATTATAGAGGATGAATCGGTCCAGACAATTGAGGGAGAAGAAAGTTTTTTTTGTTATGGCTATAAATACAATAATATGAAGAGATTTTCATTTCATATATTTGCTCTTGTTTTTGGTGGAATTCCGTATTTGTTTTTGCATTGGTATCATCAATTGAAAGCTTATTCAATGTACAGCAGATGTGCTCTTTCTGAAGCAGATGTTGTACTTCTCAAGGTAAGTTTCTTGGTCTATTTTGTGAATTATTAATGTCATAATAAAATAGAAAATAAGTATTTTTTTAGGTCCTGTGAAATTAGTAGTTTGTGTTCATTTTGAAACTTACTTTAGCATTTACAGGGTGTGGCTGTTCAGCCATTTTTTTGTTGCATTCTTGGTTCCCTTATTAATTAATGAAACAAGGTTTAAATTATCCTAGTTTTAAAATGCAGATGTTATTTGGAAATCTAAAAGTACTTATAATGAATCTACCGCTACAAATTATGTTTTTTTCAATTCTACGTTGTATGTGTGCAAATTCTATATAAATTTTATTTCAGGATTTTCTAAACAATTACACATTGGAGAAAGTATCGGTATCAGCAGTCTCATCTCCAGAGAATGCATTTGCACATGTACGATTTTTTTGTAATCGTATGTTAAAATATGTGTGGGATGAAACATTCCAAGAATTTAGGTTACTCAAAGGTTTGGATAATGGAGAAACTAAGTTGAGCGATCTTCTAGATGGTGCTGAAGGTTTCACAACTGTGGAACAAACTCGCCTGTAAGTAAAACAATATTATGATTATTTTGGAAACTGAAATAATGGAAGTTGTGTAAAAATGAATTTTTATCAAAATTCAGATATTATTTAACTGCTGCACCTTGTCTATCAACTGACTTGAGAAGTTGTGACTCCCATAGCATATGAACTCTCTGATCCATTTCCTTCTTAGAAGAGTAGAATTAAAGCTTTGTCACTTTCCGCTTTATCTGGAGATAAGTTTAATTTTGCTATTTAAAATTGTTTTAAATTAGACTCAATATGCTATACCTGAAGCATCTGCCTCAGCCTCTCGTTGTGAAGCAGCATTAAACTTCTATATTTGTTTTCGAAAAAAGCATTAGCTGAACTAGCTGTTCAACGTCACTAGGTTGGTAAGAAAGGGATCAAAGCTATGCCAACGGTAAGATACTCCTCTGACAGCCAGCCCAAACAGCACTTAATGGGAAATATTCAGATTTCATTTTTAAAGCTGGGGAAATTTTATTTTCAACAAGATATTAGCCCTAAGGAATGAATAACATCGTAGAAATAGAGAAATCTTTTTATTTCTTCATGTTGGGAAAGTACTCAGCCAGGGATTTCATGAGGTTTGTTAAGTGGTCAGAAATGTTGTTTCCCTGACAGCCCTGCCTCTCCCTATCCTATTCTGTCTCACTCTACACCACTGCTTTACAATCCCTAGATTCATTATGAATTCCAGTGAACCAAATTTTGTTAATAAATAATAATTTTAAAAACTTTAGTAATGGAATTTTGAGATGAATGTATGAATATGGTGTTCGAGTATTCCAAGTTAAGATATTGATATAATAATAATAATAATAATAATAATAATAATAATAATAATAATAATAATAATAATAATATATTAATAATAATATATTTGTCACATAAATACAACATAAGTCATGTATCACAAGTCAGGACGTATAGATCATTACATGGAAATTGGAGTATTGATTGAAAAGTTTTTGCAGAATTTAAAACATTTTTTATAGGCTAAGAATGAGAACATTTCCAGAAACAGCAAAGTATTTTCACTCATCTAGAACCATCTCGGAACTTCCAACCCTCGAGATAATGAGTGCAACCAATTGTGAGTCCCCTGTCCATAAAATACTTTCATTGGTGAATGGATCATTGGAAATAATCCCTGCTCCCCTCTCAGTGGATTAGAGATCTTGGAACCAAATCTTGTGATGCATTTTCTTCTTTGCTGTTTGTACAATGACTGACAGCAAAATTATTGGTGCTGTGTAGTTTTATTGAATATAAGTTTGTAACATAATTTTAAAAAAATATCATGGGACCCTTAAAAGGCTTTTTTGGAATCAATGCAATTTATACTGCCATATTTCATAAATATTAGCGGAATGTGGCAGACGTTGTTTTGCTCGTCATCTCCCTCTTTCTCCTTTCGTCTCCCTTCCTCTCTGTCTCCCTCTCTCTCCGTTTCACTCTCTGTCTTTCTTTGTTTCTCTCTCTCTCCGTCTCTCTTCTCCCTCTCCATCTCTCTCCATTTCTCTTTCTTTGTCCCTGCCTCTGTCTGTCTCTCTCTGTCCCTCTCCCTGTCCCTGTCCCTCCCTTTCTCCTTGTCTCTCTGTGTCACACAGCAATGTGAAGAAACAATGAAGCCTGGATGCAGTGCAGTTTGAATGGAAATTGAATTGAAATGAAGCACATTTTTGTTCTGCAGCTCCATCTAGTGGATTTACTACAAAATTAACAGCACATAAACCTTTTGAGTGAAATAACATGTAAATGTGTCTATTTTCATGGATATTGGTCACTCAGTGTTGCTCATGTCTATTTTGATGTAAACAATTCCGTTTAACAGATTCCTTTTTATCTTCAACACCTTATCTCAATGATATATTGATGTAGCAATTGTTTTTGGAAAATTTCTATTATTTCAACTTATGTTAAATTTGCAACACATGTACATAAAAATGGTTTCAATGAAATGCAGTTCCTCTTAAGCAGTATAGTCTAAGATACTTAGAATATTCCACTTGTTAATAGGAATATTAATATTGTCTTAATTTGCTTTTATTCTTTTTTTTTTAAAGTTTGGAGTACTATGGACTGAACTCTATTGCCGTGGAAGTAAAATCTTACTCAAAACTCTTTGTTGATGAAGTATTGAATCCATTTTATATTTTTCAAATTTGGAGTGTTGTTCTTTGGTCTTTTGATGATTATTACT
The DNA here is from genome assembly GCA_017312745.1 of Gryllus bimaculatus. Classification (NCBI taxonomy): domain Eukaryota; kingdom Metazoa; phylum Arthropoda; class Insecta; order Orthoptera; family Gryllidae; genus Gryllus; species Gryllus bimaculatus. Next base: position 9,653,008 of record BOPP01000018.1, on the reverse strand, counting down.
ATTACGCAGGATGTGTAATGTTTCTGTGCATTCTGTCAATGAGCACATCCCTCTATCAAACAAGACGGGTGAGTAAACGCTAATTTTGTGAAAAATATAGAATGAAGCATATTATTACAAAATATAAACTTGTTGGCAACCCATCTCTTAGTAAAAATGAAATTACTTTCTTTAAAGTTTGCCATGTGTGAACATTTCAATTATATTTTGTATTAAATATAATTTTCCTTGTGTGTTTCAGCAAAGTATTGCATTAAGTGAACTTGTTGCTGCCTCTGCAACCCAAACTATTACTGTGTTAAGGAAAAATGGAAGTAAGTCTGCTTTTAATCTTGTTTTTAATAGTAAAAGGACTAATAATGTCTTTACATCATTACTCAAAAGTATCATACTTTATCTTTAAAGTTAATCTTCTGGATATTACTTGCCCACAGTTTCTTTGTGAAAAGAGGGAACTCCTTGTGGATTGTAGCTTGGTAATTTTATATACAGTAGGTGGCCAAATTATTAGGGACAATACACAAATTTGTGTAATTTCTAGTTTAAATTTTTTTTTTGTGCAAACAATTTTGTTTCAATAGGATTTATAGTATTACAGTTATTTCGCTTTGCTAATAAAGGTGTGGTGTAAGCCAGGAGTAACACATTTTCTCCTGGAATAACTACTCCCAGCATACGTCCAGAGTAAGCGAAGCATAGTTTCCAACTAATAATTGCAGAGTAACTGAAGAGTAACTACACAGGCTTTGCTCCACAAACAACATTGGACAACGTCTAAAATCCTGTGTCGACTTCTCAAATCAGATTTTCAATCGATAGTTATGTTTATGTGTTGATTGTACAGGGTATTGTTATAGTCTATTAATAAATCATCGCAAAGACATGTCTTTTCATCAGGTTTCAACGTCCAGCATCCGTCGTTTGGTGTAAATGGGGAGGTTAGAATTATGAATATATGGAGAAGGAGAAGACCTTCAAGGTCGAAAATGAAGCCAACCCCTTGCCATATATGTTAGGCAGTAGAGCTATTTGACCTAAAATCTGTCTTTCCGAACATGTTTTATATTTATTCATACATTGATGTTTTGCTAAGCAACGCATTGAAAATAAACTTGGTTTGAATAAATAGACAGAAGTATGAATGCAATAATGCAAAACAAACCTGGAAAGAATATTAGGCTTCCCAAGAATAAAAAGAAATAAAAATAAAAAGAAAAGCTTAAAAAAAAAATCAAAAACAATATTTTCAATGAATCTAATTAAATAAAGGGAAATTGTGAGTCTATTAGTCAACTGACATTTGGCAACATATTCTCAATAATTTGACATTCAAGGAAGCAGGTGAAACGAGCAAGTCATATAAAATCAATAACATGAAAGGACTTCCTGTTTATGTTCCACATTGGAAAGGAAAATAATTTTGGAAACAGTTTCATCTTTTTTGAAAAATTCAAACATTCTGTCAAGAAATGGAAATGAAATGCTTGAGTGAATCTAATTATAATATTTAATGTCAATTTTTTTAACTGAAGTATCAATAATTTTTTAAAATGGATCTAAGAAGAAAAAATTATCAGACATGATTAAAATGAAAACTGTTCTGTCTGTGGTTGTAGTGATATAATCACCAACAAAATTAAAAACAAGAGTGAGGCCAAAAATTTGGCTGCAAATTATTGCAGTTGTATTTACTAAATATTAAAGGAAATTGTAAATAAAAAATCTTTCAAACTTTGCATTGAAGCTATATATGATTTCAACATGAGCTCCCCTACTACATTAATAATTGTTAAAAATTCTGGTGAAAATATGCTGCCAAGAGCAGCTTCCTAAAAGTTGAATCCCATGCAGGATCGATGTCGACTGAAGATTATATTTGATGGAAAAAATAAGACAAAGTGCAACCTGATGCAGCTTAGTTTTCAATGTGACTGCGATCAAGAACATTAAAATTGTCGATCTAAAACTGTTTTTCACACCAAATTATTAAATTAAGAAACTCATTCCTATTTTTGGAGTATTATTGTGAAAGTGTTGCAGTAACTTGCCACATAGAATTAAAGAAAAACTGCTCAAGTGTGACTCTCTATCTAATGCCACATCAATCTGTACATATTTTTTAAAATTAATGATTTACTAATTCCAATTCTTTTTTTTAATGAAGACATATAACTAATATAATCATTTCTTACAGGTCTGAGGAACATGCAATTCAAAGATGGGACACATTTGAAATTGTTTTGTAATTTGAAATTTTATCTATGAGATAATAAATAATGCAAAACATTTTTTTTGAACAAATTATTCCCTTCATTTCAGTTTTTAAACTTTTGACTTTACTGTAGGTACCTATAATGCAAAATTATTATCAAGTGAAGTACCCCCAGAATTAAGTCTTATTTTGAAATTCAGAGGCTGCATCATCACCAAAATCTATATTAGTTTTGCTGAAAATCCTGTCATCTTCTGTCTCTTTCTTGATATTATTTTAAAATCATTTTATGTTCGCAGTTTTCAAAAATATTAGTAGTGTTTGCATAATTTTGAATTATATTTTAGAGTCAACATTAAGAATTCATTATAGCATCTGAAAGGTAGAGGTTCTGTTTTCGGGTTATATAGCAAAGTGATACACCTCTTGGCTTGTCATATATAGTACTCTAGTTCAATTCACAGCCTGGGTAGTTTTTTTGTTTCTTTAAATTTTTTGTGAGATTAGAGCAGAAAGCCATGTTCATTTAAACTTTCAAATTTTCAAACAAAAATTAAGGTTTGTATTTTTTGGAACCTCTGGGGCTTTGTTTGGTTAGGCATTTTTTATGTGATAGCAGGTTTAGTTCGATAGAAGTTGACAATATTATATTATTATGTAACCATTACTAACAATATGAGAAAGCATGTTACTGTTGTAGAACCTTCTAGTTTGTCGTTTAATTTATGTGTTGTGTTAATTCTTTTTATGGCTGATTTAGATAACAATTGTTGACTCGAGTAACATTCTTCTTCTGCTTAACCTGAAATTTGCAATGAATAGAAATTGTTCCATTTTGGAACATATCAATGTAGCTAGGATGTAATATTAGTCAAATGTTTTCAAATTGCATACGTTTGTCAGTTATAGTCAGATATAACATGCAATAAGGATATAATATGCAATCCAAATCAGAATGTCGCAGTTGAAAAAGGAAGAAGAACCATGTTTTTCGATTCAAATTGATTTCTTTTCTTATTAATAACATTTTTGTGTGACAAATTATAAAAATTGGCTCTAAATAGAAGAATGATTGTAAATAATGTGTAATAGTTTGATTTGAAATGGTTGAATATTCTGACTTAACAGAATGTTTTCTTGTGATTGTTGTGCATTTGATAATTAATTGAATGTAGTATAAGGTAAATATGTGGTGCATCTCTTCATCAAGTTTTCATGATTAGATCTCTTTTGCTCAATGGATTACTTTCATGTTTTGTATTAGTGTAATTAATGGTGATTATTAATTAGATGATGTGTTGATTATTAAATTATTGATTTCAGAGCAGGAAGAAGTGAATTCCACTCATGTAGTACCTGGTGATATTATTGTTCTTCCTTCACATGGCTGTATAATGGGATGTGATGCTGTGTTGCTCACTGGTAGTTGCATTGTCAACGAAAGCATGCTCACAGGTGATGAATTTTTTTAGTTACACTTGTAGCTAAGCATTTTTTATCTTTGTGTCGAGGAATTGCAAAGCAAAGTGTCTTTTTTATCTTTGAATTTGAGGGGGAATTGCTAAGCGAATATCTTAGTTTGTGTGTATTATTCTATTAATTGTCATTTTCATTGCACTACTTTTTATTTTAATCAGTGTTTCATGTCATGTACAATGTAGTGGACCATGGATGTCAAATTGTTGGAAAAGATGAATGGTGCTCTTGCTTTTCTTTTCCTCTCATGATGCCTATTGATAACGGTGGATCTGTGTGGTATTGTCTCAGTGTTAAAACAGTGCAATCATTGGGAAAAAAATTGCTAGTATTAATTTCATTATTTATAGTTTGCTTTATATTGTTTTGAACATACTTTTTCTTTTATACAGCTACATGAAAACCTAAATGGTACTTCAATTCTTAATGACATCATTACTGCTGTATCTTCTTAGGTGTATATAATTAGGGCACATTGCATCACTGATGGTTTTTGTGCAAGAAATCTAGTAGAGAAAATATGGAGATTTTTTACCACATTATCTCATTTTTCTTTCTTGCGGATATAAAGTTATAATAATGTTGAAATTTCTCTTCAATTGTAATAATGAATTTAATTAATCTAGAAGTATTGAGGAGTTCATCATACACAATAATAAGTGGATGTGACTATTATGTTAATTTCAAATTATAATTTACAATAGCACTTGCGCTTTGTAAATAGCAACATCCATTAACTATTGTGTATGATTATCCCCTGAAGACCTCAAGATTAAGAATAATTCTTTATTAAAACTATATTTAGGGCTTGTATGATGGATTAATCAGGGGGCGGTGAGGGCATTGCTCCACAAACATATCTAATTAGATGTTGACTTTATCCTGAAATCTCCCAATTTCGAAGTTTGCCTTGTGTCTTCATTGGCAATCTTAAGAATCATAAAAACACTTCTTTTCCACTTTGGTTTTCTTGTAATATGTCTGAAAGTTACTGGACCTCAATCAAGTATTATTAATCAGAGATTACACCACTTCCTGACATATTAATTTGTTTTTTCTATTATATCATGTTTCAATTTTGCCTAAAAATTAAATTATTTCGTTACAACAAACACTATTAATATAATGAAAATTAGTAGTTATATATAACTGATAAATTAATAATATAAATAAAATTAAAACTAATAAATAAATGTTTCTTGTTATGAAGTATATTTTTCAAACAATTCAACCTGGTAACGAATTTCCTTACACAAATGCAATTCTTCGAGCTGCGGGGGTCTCTTTTAATTCAAGGAGTTATGCTACTAAGCAAGAAGAATTAAGAAGAGGGAAAATCATGTTATTTAGGTAATGGCTCAAAAGGTAGATTAGTGGGAAAGTTTTTCACAGTTGAAGTCCTTCCAATAGGATGAAAAGTTTTGAGTAACTTCAATATCAATATGGAACAATAAGTTACTCAGCTACGAGTGAAGCTGATGAAAGTGTCAGTATCATTTGGACAATGAATCAAATTAAACAACCTTTTATGTTCACAACCTTTTGAATGACTGCACTTATGCTTGCATAACATCATTTACTCGTTGATGAGAATTATTCGCAAGGCCAATGAATATGCTGACGCCTACTCGGAACTACTTTATTTGTATCCTGTAACAAGCTAAGCTCAATGGATATGTAAAAATTAAAATTAGAAATAAACGAAAAAAATAATGTCGATAATATTGATAAATCAGGAATGTATGGAGAAACATTGTGTAAAAATTCTGTTACATTAATGTGATCTATTGATGAGACTGGTTAAACAAGTATGTTTGTGAGCTGAGATTAATTTCATTTGGATTTCTCATGTTTGTCGTACATAATTATCCAATCACGGTAATTTTTTAGGGTTTCGTAAAATTCATTTTTCTCAATAAACCATTCTCATTTCTCAAAAATATTTTATTTCAAGTTGATTTTAGTTCAGAATTGAGAAAGTGTGCAAAACAATCTGAAGTTACAGAATTAACTAAAATTAGAACTAGGAATGTGGATGAATATGTTATCTTCAAGAATCCTCTGATATCAACAGGATGTTTTTTTCATTATTTACTTTGGAAGTTGTGAAAAACAGGATAATGAAGGAAACTTTATTAAATTGCTACTGTGTTACTATTCTCTTTCATCAGAAAATATTTTGTAGACTGCTTTGTTCAGTGTCATTTAGGATTCAATTTATTGTTACAGAAAATGAAATCATTATTCAAGACCTTCATGCTCTTGAAGTGACCTACATACATTTTAAAGTCTTCGATCTGAAAAGAAAAAATTAGCTTTAAAATGACCTTTTTATATTTTAAGAAAAGTATTGAGATGAATAGTGCCGACATCAGCAATTCATTTTTATGTAGATATGACCCATGATTAATAGGTATTATATTCTATTAGCTTAAGAAACCCGTCATTGTTCAGGTATTTATTACAATCATCTAATAGATAGTTGGTATTGCCTGGATTTTGTGTAAAGATTCTTCACACTCCTTGCCTGCCTTGGCCTGTTCTCCATCTACTCCTCTCACCCACCCACCCCTTTTTCCCCACCCTGCCTTTCCCCACTCCTTGCCCTGCCTTCCTCCATATTACCTTGCGTACTTCTTTCACTTTCTAACTAAAATGATTAAGACATCTGTACTGAAAGAAAAAACACATCTTTGCTCTCATGTCTATGCTTTTTGTGGGGTTTTACATATTATATTAATTCAATAAAATGCACCTCTCAAAATCATCCAATCTGTGAGAGTTTTAGCATTAACATGTAGAACATTCGTAATATTTCACATGTGGCTGTGCAATCCACAATACAAACAAAAGAAATCATACTTAATTTATTACAACTTAAATCAAGAAATATTTCATACAGAATCAGAATAAAAGTAACTTTTGTCCATTAATTTCATATCTCCTGTACACATTGTACATTCAAATAGAAACATGTAAAAGAAATTATACTTCTTTAGACAATGTTCCCTCTTATCTGGGTTATCTTGTTTCATATTTTGATTTTAATCAATCTCAGGTTAGAATGGAAATACTTGTATGTTCAAAAGAATCTGTGTAATAATTTTTTTAAAATACATTTTGGGTTTACATTTTGTATTGTAACTATGCTATTTTTGATCCTTGGTCACTCTAGTGGTATTTGTGTTTAATTTGGGAGCAATCACTGTAGTGGTATTAATTTTTTTATGACACATACCATTGTAAACAATTTTACTTTAATTCAATAGATATTACACACACACACACACAAATTGCACAATCAATTTTTAATACCGAAAATAGAAATGATTAAAATGGTAAACTTACATTTTCGTCCATAAGAGTTATTTTAGGATGATTAGAATACCCTTACATTAGTCTACCTAGTTCCTAAATTTCTCTTGAGTTTATCCCAAGTTATAGACATGTAAAGTAAATTTTCATATCCTTTACATGTTTAGCATATTGAGGTGTGAAATTCAAATGCAGTCTCTCAGGTCTTTTACAGGAAATTTTCTTGAACACTAAAACACTTGTGTGCAATGTTACAACTGTTTTCACACTGAGAAATACTTCATGGATCTTTGAATACTTTATAATGTAATTTTGGTATATTTTAATTCTGTTTCTTTAAAGGAATTGTGTTAGTTTTAAAGCTGTTATTTTGGAACATAAACATTGTGGCGTTTAAATTGGCAAACATGGAAAGCGATCAATTATAATTGGCTCTAATTCAACTTCTATATATTAGAGTAGAAAACAATTGCATCATTGTTTTCTGAATTCAAAGGTAGAAAAAGAAATGAATATCACTTAATTTTCCAACATTTAATTGTACTTATATCATAGTCTTCATTTAGTTTAGGCAATCTCATTTACAAATTATCAACTATTAAAAGAATTATGAAGTTTTATTGGCTCATTGTTGCCTTTGTGTTTGCATAAAACTTGTCTGTAGAATTTGACTAGAAATGTGTAATTATCCCTTTCCTGTGATACAAATATACTTACCAGTTCCAAATTTTTTTTACCATTTTCGTTCTTTCTTTTGAGATTATCTTGTTTTTACAATAGGTTATTTGTATGACCGGATAAAATTGGTGTAGAAGGAAATTGTTTCGCTGAAGAACTGTTTGAGTTTTTATAAATAGTGACATCTGTCATCATGTTACTATTAATATGGTTTATGACCATTTTTCAATAAGGTGTTGTCCATAATTACTTAACGCCTAAAGAGGAGGGGAGGGGGTTTGAGGTAGTGTTACACTGTGTTACTTGAGTGTAAGGGGCGTTAGTTTAGTGTTATGTAGTATTTATGTTTTTTAAACTTTTCCACCATTTGCTGAAAAAATTACTTTTTTCTGTCATATACCAAAATATTAACTAATTGCTTTAAAAAATATACATAAATTAAAATTATTTTGTGTAAATATGTTACAGTAAATGGAAGTATTTTTTTCATCACTTTTATTGAATCAGTAAGATTACGAATAAAACATTCAAAACTGATCTATAGTATATTATTGAATCCAGTTAAACTAGTGCAGTAGACTGTTACTCATACATTATTTCAGATTTTGTGTGCACGGCTTGTTGTCAGAAGTGTTCACGTGTGTGCATCCTTTCTTCACACAATACTTGTTCCCAATTTTATTATTAGGTGTAGTCAGCATTGCCAATTAATTCTGAGTTTAATTACCACACATTTTTAAATAAAATACAAATAAAAATTATGCAAATTGCTTTTTACTGTAATATTATTTATTTTTACTTAGTGAAAATAGAAGGAGAGGGGCACAAGTGTCACCTAATTATTTAGGTGGGGGTTCAAACATGCATTACAGATGTGTTACAGGAGGGGGTATTCAAAATATTCCAAATTTGTGCTACGTAATTTATGGATGGCCCCTCATGGCAACATGTTATTTCTGTTATGTGCATTGTGCATTAGTCTTCATTCCTCAGTGTTAATGACATTTGTATTACGAGGTAAAGTAATGTTGTTTCTGTAGTTTCTTGGTTCAAAAATACTAATGTTTGAATGAAATACAATTTTTGCAATTTTTATGTTTTGGAATCCATTAATATAGAGCAACCATGGAATATCATATTATAAATTCAACAGAACTTCAAGAAATTGACCCAACAATGCTGTAATAGTTTAAAAATAAAATAAAGAAAAGATTTGTAAAGGGGATGAAGTTGATTTAGGTTTGTTGAATTGGTGTGCAATGGTTATAGTGTTTAAAATTCTTTTGTTGTTAATTTTGTGAACTTCTCTCCCAAAATCTTGTTTATGTAAATTCAACCTTCTCTTATAACTCATAACTATATTTTTCATTAGTTGCTTACATCATAATATTAATAAATAATCATAAATTTATTGCATTTAACTTAAAAGTTGATCCTTTTATGATCATGCTAATATTTTGTACAGATTGGAAAACCTATTTTAAAACTCGTGTTTGAATGGATGTTAAATTGTTTTTGTTTGGGTTTTGAACTCTTTGGTGGTTTTTATAACAACAGGTTCCTTCTACACCAAAAATCCAGTATTTTATTGCCGTGGAATCCTTTTTGTGGTTCAGATCTTTTTAAAGACGGATATGTAATTTTTTTCAGCTGCTGCTGCTCTCATTTGTGATGGGCATTGTTTATGCTCTCTTTACATAAGTTAATAGGCTTCTTACGCATGATTTGAAATTGTGCATGTAACTTCCTTCCAGGCATGTGTGTGTGCGTGCGTGCGTGTGTGTGCTCACATTCTTCAAAGCACATTCATCTGTCATTAATATTACCTCTCCTATTACATGGGCAGTGGTTCTTGTTGTGTAACAATTTCTACATTTGTCTTCAAATAATTTAGGTCTATGTATTAAAATTTCAAAACAATTCTTGATGAAATACAAGACATTATTTCGTACACATTTTAGCTCTATGCTCTTCAAAATGACAGTATGTTTGTAACTGGCAAAAAATTCTTTGGTTTTGGCAATTGTTTTTAAATAAGTAAAATGTAATTTATCATTTTTTTGTTTATTCTTGAACATTGATTGTATTCATGTAGTATTATGTAAAATTTTAATTACATTTGAAATTAAATCAGCTTATCTGAGATGCTTGAACATAGTTCCTGAATTGCTACTACTGATGTGTTACATGATTTTGTTCATCTGTTAGTAAACCGGTTTTGAAGTTTTATGAATTGGGCAGATCCGCAATGTTCATTTGAGTGGTTGTTGTGCCTTTACATGATCATTCCATGTTGAACTCTTTTTATTATGTAATTAATACTTGAAAATTATTTTTCAAGTCGAAGAAGCACATATAATTTGCATTCATATCACATATTGTTTAGATTTTAACTTTCATACTTCAGAGCATATATCTATATGTTTGATTGAAAACTTCGGAAAAAGATACATTGTTTTGTGTATTTCTGCATTGTTGCATTATCATAATTTACTTGCGTTAGTGTAAATAAAATGAATATCATATTTTTGTGTCAAATACATTTAAAAACAAAAATTATTTTTACATTTTTACACATGTCAGTGTTAATATCCTGCATTTTGAAGACCATATCATCTCAAACTTACTAACCCTACCAAAGTTGAATGAAAATTTGGAATCTTCATTTCTATATTTGTGATTTTCATAAAAATAAGGTATTGCTTTTATGTCCATTCGTTGTAGAAAGCTAATATTATAACAATATTAAATAGTGGGTGGTATTATAATGTTCTTTATCTTTGTAAAGTTTCCAACAACTACATTCTTTAAATCATGAAATATAATTAATTATTAAATTAAGAATGCAAATGATTACAATCACTAAATTTGGAGAATGCTTATTAAAAATAAAAAGTATATCTTTTGATTTACATTGTATCTGTTATTTTTCTGAAAGGATTTAGTTATAATTGTAGACAGTATTCATTATGAACAGTCGAATGCCTTATTGACAGCTACTAGTCTGACAGATGCAATGCCTTTATTCAGCTCAATTATTGGCTGGCTCTGTATCAGCAACTGCCTTTCTGGCTTAGCTCTGTTTCGTTGTCCCAAGACAGCTGACGTGACTCACAGAAGCATCAGACTTCCACTAACTGGAGTTTGTTACAAGATTACATTTTCTGATTATATATTAACTGTTAATTAGAGTGATTTTTTGGAACATAAAAGGTAAACTGGAGGTATCCTGAGGCCCCCACTGCTTTTGGTATTATGAGGGAAGAAATTATGAAGTGTTCTGACGAATTTTATTTACTGCAGTTGAATATGTTGTACTTTAAATTTAGAGATGCAGAAAAGATTGATCATCATGCTCCCTTTCTTCAGACAGTGAGTGTAAGGAGTTCACTTGAACTATTTCCATATGGGTTGATGAACAACCCACACCAGTAAAATAGCTATATATTTAAGTAACTGTATCAAAGAAATCTTGGGAACATTTCAGTAACTACTCTAAGCAAATGCAGACAATATTAGCCCTTAACTAAATATCCACATGAACATTTTTTAGCTCAGTTATGATTAGTCATAATGTTATTTGTAAGTTTTTGGTTTTCACTTTTTATTATTTATTATATTATTACTATAATAGTATAGGGAATTAAAAATTCAATACAGTCATATTAAATTCTGCCAGTCCTACATGAAAATGTATTATCCAGTACATAAATAGTTCATCAGAAATGTCTCCAAGAGCAGCATTGTGTGTGTACCAAGACAAATGATTGTGGCAATTATTGAAGATAATCTAGGGAAGATTCTAAAGATTAAATAAGGATTGAATCTAATATTTAAGTATATTGAAAAAATTTAAATTGCTTCTAAGATTCTCATAAATTGAATATTCAAATGTGATCTTGGGCTTAGACAGTAACCCTAGTATGGTGCGGTTCTTTCAAGAATAATATTTTTATATGGTACTAGATGTAAGAGTTGCAATGTTGTCTGAGATAATTTTACAAGAAAATAAGTACAGTAAATAAACTCATTTCTTTAGTGAAAATACAAAATATGAAATGAAGATTCCATTTGCAATGACTTCTTTGTAGATGTGTGTATGTATATAAATCCTCCGTACCCTTCAATTTGACGTTCCTGCTACTCTTTATATTTCATAAATGCACTACTTTCATTTTTCATGAATGTTTACCCATTTCATTAATGAAATTAAGTTTTAGTAATAGATTTGAGAAAACTACAAGAATAAAAAAAAAAAATCATAAAGTTTGAAACTGGTTCTGTTGGGGTGTGCAGTTATGAGAACATTGATTTGTGAATTTATTTAATTGCAGGATATTACTAAAATAACAATTGCTTCTTAAGGAGGATTTTGTGATATTTTAAAAATGAAAGTTTACGGTTTTCTGAAATAACATTATTTTTGCAAGTATAAATATAGTGGTGCTTTTTTGTGCAAGATGCATTATTTAGTGCACAAACTGAAAATGTTGATGCTACTAATGAAGAAATGTGTAATTTTTCATTAATCCATTGTAAATTAATTTGAACTCTTCAATATTCACATGAAGAAAAGTAAACAAGTACTTATTTAAATACATAACTTTTGCTTCCACATTTCCTTATAAAAAAATTACTGGAACTTAATTCCATCCCTGAATCAGTGTAAACATTCAGAAGAGTTTTGGTTTTCTCGTGTAGTTAGCTTATTATCATTATTATTATTATTATTATTATTATTATTATTATTATTATTATTATTATTATTATTACATTGATCATTATATTATTAAAAGCACGTTATATTTCTTTTCACCTTTAGTATGTATCTCTGATATTTCTTTATCTCATTCACACCTTACATAGTTCCAATTTTTACTCTACTTTTTTGAATTTGAAGAGAAAAAAATAAATTTCTGTTTTCAACGTTTCTCAATGCTTATCCCCATTAACGATGAATTCAAACCCTTAATATATTTTTTAACTCTCAGTAGTAAGAGTGCAGAGAGAAACTTAAAGTCTCTAAATTAAGTCATATTTGAATGGTATTGTTTCTGCAGTGTGTACTTTTGATACTGCTATGTAGAAAATTAGATAAAATATGGAGTCAATTTTTAGTCTTCATAAATTAAGTATCAATAGTATTTTATTCCATTTTGTAGAATATAAATACTTCTATTGAATATTTAGTTATATGTTGCTTATTATTCAAATTAAGTGTTCGCTTTGTAATACCAAGTAATTAAATCACTGCTTAAAGTATACTCCCTTAATGGATATGTCATATATAAAAAAGCTTGGGTTTTATTTGAGAATGCAAATGACAAGTTGAAAAGGATACTTAGAAAGAAATATATTTCAATTAGGTGCACCGTTAGAAAATTTGATTGAATATAAAAAATATATACTCAGAAAATCTTGATTAAAATTTCTTCCTGTTAAGGTTTGTGCATTGCCACCTATAATTTTTTTAAAAATTACCTGTGAATTGAAAGATGAAGGAATGGACTTACGTTTGAATTAAAAAAGTGATGTTTTTATTTTCATTGTTAATTAATTGAAATTTCAATTTTTGGTAATTTGCCAAATACCTCTAGAAAAATATGAGCTGCAATTTTTGCTTTCTGGCAGTGTTGCAAACATTTACTGAATATTCAACATTACATTTATAAGACTTATTAAACATGCTTGTAAATGTCTTAAGTATAAGTAGAAATTTTAGTCAGGGAAAATGGTGTTCAGGATACACTGTAAAGTGCCAGATGAATCTCAAATTTTTAAGAGACTTGTATGTCAAAGTTCCTCTCTTTGCACTCTGATTACTTTCTATTATTTTATATTACACTGATAAAAACTATTACTTAAGAATTGCGCTTCTCATTATCTTCATTGTGAAATACAAAATGACATTTTATTCTATATGCTATTGAAACAAATTTATCTTGATTCTCCGGTTTCCACGATATATACTCCAATAGGTTTTTTACTTTTTAAAAGATCAATTTCAACTTGAGATGAAATACATTGAAAAGGAGTTCTTGCAAGGTATTTGTTGATGTCTTTTATTAATACATCACAAATAATCTGAAATCTTGTAACTCCTTTTTGAAATTTTATATGTACTAAATTGAAAACTATCTTTGATCATGTAACATAAAGTTGTTAAACCATAATATGGAATGTCTATTCTGAAGCAACTTAGGACCTCTTTAAACTTTTTAGTGCAGATCACATTTTTAATAATAATTGCTTCATCTTTTGGATTTCATTCAACTGTGATTGAAATATATACCTTATATTTTCTTGAGGTATGTTTACTTTTATATTTTCAGTGTATAAACTAGATATGTGAACTTTCTGCTAATTGAATTCAGTTCCATAGTTGCAAATGATGGTATTATGTGAAAAATACTTCTGTAACCAGTGTCTTCATAGGATTTGAATTGTCTTGCATACAAGTATGTTCTCATGATATATTATTTTCCTTTTCAGGTATGCTCAAAATTTCTTTTGTTTCTTTTAGTTAATGTGTCTACTCACAGTGTGTGATGTATGTATGTTTGTATTTAGTTGTCTAGTATATTAGTATTTGTAATACTAGCAAATATCGTCTCTTGCATCACTCCATGATATATATATATTTGAGCACCATGTTTGTTTTGTTCATATTACTGTCACACATGCTTTTAATAACTGAAAATTTTAGACATTTTTTACTAAATATTGTAAATAGTTCAAAGTAGTGGAATTTGAACATCTGATTCTTAGAAATATGTTGCTAACCTTCATTTTAGGTGTAGTGTATGTGTGTTGATTCAACCCTTTTTTTAAAATCATTATTATTTGTTTTTTTGCTTAGATCTCTCATCTGTTTTTTATTTTGTATTGTTATTTAAACTTATTTAATTATTTTTTTCGGGTTCTCTCATCACAATTTGTTATACTTAGAATCTTTCATTCATTATTAGTAAAAAATGTCTTAAATCGAATTATGCAAATAAAAGATGTGTACATGTAAGTTGAACTCAAACCGGATGCTGCAGCAAAACTGGCCAAACCTTGAACATTATATTGAAGAGTTGAGATAGTCTGCTACTGGTGATATTTCATTTATTGGTCCAGAACAGTCAGCTATCTCCAGTTGTGTGTTTTTAAAGTTTCTTGTAATGCAGTTGCCAATCAGTGTGGCATGTTTGGTATGTGGTGAACCACAGGTTGTTGGCTTGAAAGTCTCCTGAAGTAGGGATATCATAATGAAATGAATCAGTGTATTAAATAAGCATGTCAACGATTTGTGTCAGGCCCACTGGTCGTGAATTGAGGGGACAATCAAAATAGTTGCATCTTCGTTAGTTATGTTGCTAACAGTTGTGAAGTGTACTTGATTTTGGTCATAATATCAGAAGTTTAAAATATCAGTTGCGTTAAAAACAATAGAGTGAAAGATACATATGAGCATTTCTGAATGAGTAATTGTTATTTTAAATAAAATATATAGTAAATTGAGTGTTTCTCATGGCTTATCCCATCCTTTGTATAATCTTGTATTTCATTTACTGTCGTGATATAGTAAGTAAGAGTAAGTTTTTATAATTTACACTTAATCCATAGCATTGCCTTTTATATAACATAACTTACCTTGTTCAATTATGCCATTATAAGATTATGAGGCATCACTCTATCAATACCAAATCCATGTCCTTTTAACTTTAATTGTGCAAAAAATATTTGCTGTTTTTATGGCTATTATGTGTGTTCATTGCCTTTTTTTTCTCCATTGTCTATTGTCAGAAATAATGTTCATTCATCAATGACCATAACATGATGCTGTTATGTGGAGATAGGAAACTTTTTTACAATTCCTTGCACATAGAGTAACTTGTATAAATCTTCAGTAAATTTGTGTTTTCTTTACCACATTTAATAACAATAATAATAATAACAATAATAAATCAATAAATAAATACAATTTATATTGCATAAATTGTAATATTAATTCTTATTGTTCATTATATGTATTGTTCATCTGGAAAGTACCACACTTCCTCTTAAATAATTGTTCTGATATTGATTTAGAAAAATTGTATTTCTTTGTGGCTTTTGAGCTTACTTCTTGATTTGAACTTCCCAATGAAGGTTTTGTTCTTTAGTTTGTGGCCATATTTTGTTCCAGAAGTTCAACTCAACAAATCAATCTTTTTTTCAAGTCAGCTGTTTCTTCTTCCATGAGCTATACTCTTCTGTGTGGAATGCACTGTAGTCATCAGGTCTTTTTCACTTTTATTATCAGCCTGTCATTTACAGGCATCAAGGATTCTTCTCTCTCTGTTGAGAGCTAGATCCAGATAGCATAGGTCTGCTACCATGCTCACAATGTGCCACATGCGTGTACAACATAATCTATTCGAAAATTCCATGTGGCACCAAATGCTCACACATCAAGGTGAACTGATCAGACTATCAGTGGACTTCGGGGTAGTCATGTAAGAGAATATCATGTCTGTTGCTGTAGATTTTAATGAGTCACTCGAAATATCGCATGGTAGAGTTCATGTCGTGAATTACATTATCCCTTTTTATATGCTTTTATTGAAGTTTTTTGTGCTGTGATAGAGAAAGAAAAGAGTTGGCTGGGAAACCCTGTTAGGTCTAAGGATGAGGAGGAATGACATTACAGTTGATCATAGAGTATCATAATATTGGGAAATAATAAATTTGAAGCACTTGTGAAACATCACAACAGTAATCTTAAAATATCATTTTTAACTTATCTGTTATAACTTAACTTCTCTGTTAACTGCATCTACATTCATAGAGGGATTTTCATTCTTCATAATATAAATCATGAATTGCAATTACCTAGAAATGTTTCCTTGAATTTGTACTTTACCCACTTTTTCTCGAGAAATTCTTTTTTGATTACATCAACCAGTTATTTGTCTTCTAATATTGTCATTCAGTTATTGTTCTGAAATGTTCCCCATTTGAGAAAATCAAGTGCCAAAGATTTAACAATCTCCTTTCAATTTTTTAGAGAAATATATTTTAGAATTTATCACATGGTGTCATATCATATTAGGTAGTTGATTTACGAAATATGAGTTATCTGTGATGATTCTTCTTGGTTTGAGAAAAAAGTATTAATTATTAGTTGTTTATTCCATTTTTGTGCTTCATGTAAGTTTTGTTCTTGAGAAACTGCTGTTTGATCTGGCATTGCTCTCTTTGTTTTGTTGATTGGCATAAACTATGTCGAAGAAAATGTCCATCTAAAAGAATATTTGTATCCAAAAATCGCTGATAACAATATTTTGGGCAGCGATTCCAACTGCTTCCAACTTTGATCATCATCCTTTCCTTGAATGTGGCAATTGTTATTTTGTTTTAAAGTGCTGCTTACTGAAAAGTAGGCACACTATCTTCATTCTCATATTTACTTGCATTATTTAATAAGTAGACTTACCAAAAATATTGTAAATTCAACTCCTTTCATAAATATACATGTAACTTCTTTCTATTTCCCTTCTCTGCCATGAGAAACACAAGATTTTCTATGAAGTGGATTTTGACTGTTGTTTTGGAAGACATGACTGCTTATATCAACTGTGTTTTATTATTATTATTATTATTATTATTATTATTATTATTATTATTATTATTATTTATTTTTATCATATAAGAATCATACAGGATCAGCTGTAGTAGATGTATTCAAATTTGCATAAAAATAAGATTAATAATGAATTATATATTCTCAGTTTGTTAATTTGCAATTCAATCTCATTTGGTATATTTAATATAATATTAATTTGTAGGTTCCTTTGCATATCAGTGAAAATAATTATTTTTTAGTCGCAATTTCATTTAGTTATCGCGTTTTTAATAGTAGAATTGGGAATCGATTTGAGTGACTCAGAAAATATTTCAACTGGACCATTAAAAATAAAGCTTCAAGAATGTCAACGAATGCATTAGGTGTCATGAATTTCAATTAGCATAATGACATTATTAATCCAAGAAGAGGCTTTCTCTAATTTGATAAGATGGGGTAACTCCATGGATATTTATGGATTAAATGGCAGAGTATTATGTATAGTATCTACTGAGTATTATGATCATTATATATGCCATTACTCAGAAGCATCCAATTTTTCGGGTTCCTTTTGTACATAACAAGTTACAGTAATTCACAGGTTTAAGGTTTCTATACAACTCGCAGCTCATTTGTTTCTTGGCATAGATTTCGAAAGCTGCTTCTTATCTACAGAATGAAACCTTTCTGGATCTATTACATTTTTGGGGGTTTAGCTCATGCAGGGCACCCTGACTGTGGAACTGACTGCCAAAAAAAGTACTGAATGGAATATATAAATATGAAAGTAATGATGTTTGTCAAGCAACTCCTTATTTGTGACTTAACTGAGTTTAAAAAATATGAGACATAGATAGATTATGGCATAATTACAGATCTTATTTAACTTTGCTTGGCTACCAATGTGCGTAATTAAAGATAGATAAAGTAATAAAAGTTCACCTGTTCTCCAAGAGTATACAATTCAGGAGACTTCCGTGTATTAATCTCTGTAGGTTGCTGTGCCTCTTTATATAATGTAATAGGAAATAATTAAGAGCGATATACATGTGTGTAAAATAAGTTTTGTATGGAATAAGAAAGACAGTACTTATGAAGTCTATTCAGAAAAGGGTGTACTAATGATTGATGTGTTTTTGGCGCTACATCTCTCAAATGAGTGATCTGATTTGATAATGATAACAAAAATGTTTTGGAGAAAAGGTTAAACAATGTTCTTTTGAAACACTGCTCACAAGAAACAAAATAGTTTTGAACTCAGGAAAGTCTGGATCCAACACATATTACTTTAGGGTCCTTAGATTTGTAATGAAGGTGCTGACCTCCAGTGCCAGATCTACAGCTGGGGGAAGACCACTGCCACCTCCCAAGCGAAAATGTGTACTACACGGGATTAATGACCTGGTTAGTGGATGGGCTCAGAATAACTAACAATTAA
The DNA here is from genome assembly GCA_017312745.1 of Gryllus bimaculatus. Classification (NCBI taxonomy): domain Eukaryota; kingdom Metazoa; phylum Arthropoda; class Insecta; order Orthoptera; family Gryllidae; genus Gryllus; species Gryllus bimaculatus. Next base: position 9,634,297 of record BOPP01000018.1, on the reverse strand, counting down.
TCAAGCAGTCAATTGCTGACCCGAGCAAAGAAAATGAATTGTGCTTTTACATAAATTAATGTGTACTATTTGAATTTCTTCGCAATTTAATATCGTGTGTCATATGAAACCTCATATTCCTAAAGTTCTGAAAGGAACTACATAGATTTCAGAAATACTTAGGAACAGACTAGTCGTATGCCAGAAAGACCCAGTCGTATATTCGTATATAGTAGATGTACTAGGTGCTGTTGGTGTGGAAGGAAATTGGTGGGTAATGTGTTATTGTGGGACTCTATCTGTAAATTAATGTCAAATTGTATTATTTGGAAACATCCCTTTTAATTTGACAGCCATGGAAAATAATTAATTTTAAATGCGAACAAAATAAATATTTATTAAATGAAAAACTTACAACTTGCAGAAGCAGCAGTAATTAATAAGTTGGTAGAGAATGTTGGGAAAAAAAGAAAGATAACAGTAACTTACTGTGTTTAAAGATCTATTTAAGGTTATAAAATAAGAGTAATTACTAGTGTATCAAAATGGATATTACAAGCTGCATTCTAGTGTCATTTCAGAATTGCCTTTCATTCTATTTAGCGAAAACAGTTAGGTGTATGTAAAAAATTTGGTGTATTCCTCCTTATATATTTCAGTTACTATATGGAGGTTCATTGTAAGGAATCTGTTCGAGTTTTATGTTAGTGCAAGAAGGTGGAACAGTTTCACAAGATGGTTATAGGTCAGTATTGAGAGAAATAAATTTGTCAGTGAATCCAATAGATGAAAAGTTGTATGTAGTATTTAACAATTCCTTACATTTTTGATGTATTAGTTCTCAATGATCTTATACTTCAAGTATAAAAAAAAATATTTTTCAGTTGAGAAAGAAAAAAAAATCCAACTTTTCCAAAAATCTTTTATAAATAATGGTATACAAAACTTTATTTAGCATATTCTCAGATAGGATTTGTAAGCTCCTTTATGACAAATATTTTAGTGAGTTCTTTATATCTCATTTCCTTTACCAAATGAAAAACATTGGGGGGAAGGGCCATTACAATTGTAACCAGTATGTCCAGTATCTGATGGTTTTAAAGAATTATGTACAACCTAACAGAAAATGTATTTATGGAATGAATTTATAATTAGAGGTTATGTAGCCTAGATCGCTCCTCATAACTCAAGGATTATTTCAGTCTTTTTTTACTATAATTTATTCTGTAACAGATGAAAAGGAACAAACCTGACATCTAAATATAACTCCCCTTGCTTTCAACAGTAATGTATGTCATCATCATGATCAAAAGTCATATTGGCTTTTAAGCAAATTTATGCAGTCTATGTCAATGCCAGGCTGAAAAAAGATAATTTTGTTTTTCAATCATTAAAATCCATTAATGAAAGTGGGAACATCACCTGTGATGGAAAACATGCGTTCTTCTTTTGCACATTTGGATTAAAAGTAGTAAAATAAAGTCAATGATATAACATTTATGGAATTAGCATTAAAAATGTACTTCATGAGTTATCATTGAAATATTTCAATGATGTAAATCGAAGGCTGTCGGTTTTCTTTTAGGTTTTAGAGAAATATTCTGTTAACTTGTTTATATTGATTGAAGAATTGTTGTGTATAAATAACATACTTCTGGAAAGAAAAAAGAGAGAGAGAGAAGAATGAATCCCAGGAGAGCCTGAATAGTTTCTCAGGAGGCACTCTCGCTCATTTGCAGGTGCCTCAATGAATAGTAGTGGTTTTCTTTATCAGGAATCATAAGTGATTCTTAATAGCATAGTGTATTATACAATTAATAGTGTAATAGTATATGTTATTATCCTCTCAGTATATGATAAGTTAATGATGGACGTGTCATGAAGCAACGTTAATTTTGGGGGACAGACAATGTAAATTCATAGACGCCTTTGGTTATTTTCTAAGTAGAATTCTACAAAATGAGACTTTTTTGGACCATGTATTAACTTTTTGGAAATTTAGCTCTTCTGGGGACTCCTGCTTTTTAGCACAAGAGCAGTTATTCGAAATATATGTAAAATTCAATTGAAGGAGTAGGGATGGAAATAAAATTTAAATGACTATTTTATTTTCTTTGAAATAAAATTTCAACCCTGCTTTATTAGAATGTTTATTCGTATGTATAGGGGCGAGCTTTTTGAAATTGGGATCCAGTATGAATCTATTTTGACATTTAAAACCGTGATTTACAAAGTGTGGGATGTTTGCACAAACCCAGCTAATTATTATTATTATTATTATTATTATTATTATTATTATTATTATTATTATTATTTTAATGATAAAACATGTTAAGCAAGTCATGTCTTTAAGTTTTAAAATGTTAAGAGATTATGCACGTTCATCTTCTGTAAATGTATAAATAGTCATGTGAAAGTAGTAAAAGATGTGATTACTGTTAATGATTGATTTATTTTCTGTAATTAATTTCATTCAGTTATGCAGTGTAATCTTATTAAGGTTCTATTGACATAAAAAAAGTAAAAATACTACTTGTACATTATGATGTTACAGTATTCAAATATCATATATATTATTCAATAATCAAACATAATCTTCAAATATTATCTTACTGTTTTGCGAAACTACATTTTAATAACTTTAGGAAATGAATTTCAGTAATAATACTTATGGCTTGCTACTTGTGGACCTTCTTGAGTTGTTAAAAATGTGTCTGAGTACAACTCTATCGACAAATTAGCATTTGTCTGTGCATTAGATTGTACATACATTGGTGTGATTGAAAGTTTAAAATTATTATCCGTTTAGAACAGAAGATCTTGTGTGGATTAAAAAATGTTGTGTGATGTGGTGAAGTCAAGAACCTGTTAGATATAAAAATAGAGAATTTGTTTGTACTTCTGTTTTCAGTAAGTTTCATATCATTCTAATTAAACAATTCTCTTTTACACATTTTGCCGTTAAAAGTTGTAAGAAGAGAAAAAATACTTAAACTTAAGATTAAAATTAATTTTAATTATATTGAGGTACAATACAGATTTTTAAATGAGAATTGCTGTTAAACATCGTAATTCCTGTTCATTGATACAGCATAAATTTAATCATCATTGTCTGTATTTGAAGTACAATGATTTTGAAAGTGTAATTGATAGACAAATTTGTTCAAATCAGTTGTTTGATACTATGGCTCATTTTGTAGTATGAAATTCAAACTTTTATAAGTGAAATAAGTGTTTCAAGCCATTAAATTACATTAATTAGATAGTAGTAGTCTTAATTTATGCCATTCATCATCACTGCAAGTTATGGTTTTTAAATATGCTTCTGCAGAATGAATGAAAATTGATGCAGTTATAAGAAAGTATTTATATTTTGCTTAGAATATGTCAATTGCAAGAAAATTGCTTAGTATAAATTTATCACTAAATTTATTTGTAATTAAAGAAGGAAAAAGAACAAGGAAGGATGTAAATGTGTTAGAAAATATAATGTGTAAATGAAACATTTAAATGTCATTCAATTCTAGACTTAATTATCAAATTATGCTTTTAATGTGTATTCTGTTGATAAAGTTTAGATATTGCATGAATACACAAGAAATTCTCGTTAAACACTACAAAAATGATAGTGACACTACTTGAAGTAGAATCTTTGGGTTCAAAGAGATTCAGTTAGACAGCAAAGAATTCAGTTAAATAGAAATTGTTGAAGAAATTTAAAAACCTGTCATAATTGATTAGATGAATACTTGACTTTAAATAAACTACCTTGCAATGGAGTTGGAGGAAACTAGTGAATGGATTAGTTTGTTTAATTGTTTGTACAAACACACACATCATATTTGAATAAACAAATTTACCCTGGCAAGTATTAATTTAAATTGTTTTCAAGTTTTATAAATCTTATCTTGGAAAGATTTCGCGCCTGCTAATCACAGAAATTTGAGCTCTAAGAATTTATTATATATTATTGTATCCTAAATGTTACTATGGCAATAATTTACCGAACTTATGTTTTGGATGTTAGTTACTATACAATTAGAATGTTCTCAAAGCAAATAGGAAACGTTTCAACATTTCTTTATAAAAATATAAGAGAAAGCATCTAAGTAAGTATGCCAACTAGTATAAATTGCGAATATTTTAAGTTTACAGTTTTCATTTTCAATGTTATTCTTTAGTACACTTACAGACTGTGAGGTAATATCTGTAATGATTAGTTTGTGAAAATACATGCACTCATTCATGCAGAGTTCATATGGCTTGTGTATTTAAATGTAGACAGAACATTAAGTCAAAATTATGAAAGAAAATAAGAGATAAAATTTATTGGGAAATTGATAACACCTATAATGGTTATTATTTCATGATTCTTTTTTTCACTTTTTTGGTAGGAGAGAATTAGAGTATGACTGGAATAGCTGATACATGGTATGAAATGGTTATGTATCTGGTTGCTGACATGATATAAATGTGATATTAGCAGTTTTATCCAAAAGTTTAATTTGACATAAAAATAAATTAGTATGAATGACCAAGAATGAATTCAAGGAAGATTCATAATCTTGCTTCCATTCTCGATTGATTGATCTTTGTATTCTAGATATCTAATGTTAGTGCATTTGAAACTTCCATATTGTAAAATAGATCATGATTGAATGAATTTATTAATTTTAATGGATTGTTGAAGAGGGTCATAAAAATATATTAAATTATGATATATTTCAAGCACAAAGGAACACTTTTTAATAACTGCATCAGGTTGAATGGTAAAAATGTATGGAAGTTGAAATGATGCTGTGTCAATCTAATGAACAGTTGTCATGAGTATAAATTAACTGCATAAAGAAAATCAGCATTCTTATGTAATACTTTTCAGTTTCAAAAAAAAAAAAAGCACTCGGAGCCGTGAGAAATGCAAAGTAACTATGGAACATTGGTAAACACACACAATGATGATACAGTATTGTGTTCAAGGTCATTTTTAGTTGTCCATAATTATGTATCTTTATATTTGTTGTATGGACATACAGAAGTTAATTGGCCAGATTTTGATTTTGAGACATTGGTAGTGATGCTGACGACATTTCAGTTACAAGTGGGTTGAAGCAGTACTTAGTGATCAACTCACATGCTTTCTGTGCATGGTGCCTTCCTTTCCTCACTTCTTAACTTGTGGTTGTAATTTTGTCCAATATCTTAACATAAAGTATATAATATAAGTATTTTCTCTTTATATCATGCTTGTCTGCTTTCCGTGTCTATTATTTGAATTAATGTATGATATAAGTGCTGTTGGTTATAATGATTATGGTGCTTGGCCCGTTAATAAGGAGAAAGTGTGTTGTAGAATACTGTGGCCGGATATCACATTGTTGATTTCTGGAAGTCTTACTACACTATTTACAAAATGTTGTAGGTACAATATCGCTCTTGTATAAGATGGTGGCTGGATATATCATATTGATTGCCTTCTTCAAGCCCTTCCACAATCTTTTTATAACTTACTATGGTTGTTTCAATGGTGGGTAACCAAAAAGCTGCTAAATAAATATTGAAAAAATTATGAATTGTAACGATTTACTTTTTGCACAATTCCAAGTTTTGAATCCTGATACGTATACACATGAAGGATAAAATAAACTTCAGTCGTAGAAGTACTTTCCTTTCATAGTGTAAATGAAGGATATAAACTTGTCTTTATGAGGGCTGGTACTATTGTACTCGAGGCATCAGCTGACTGAGCCTGGCGTTTTTGTCGGAATATCGTGCGTTTTATACATATAATGAATAGCTCTAATGTCCCATGCTCTATTGTCTCGGTAGAAAGTTTTTATGTTGTTCTGCTGAGATTAAGCCATTGACATAATAATAATGTCACGTTTCTCCGTGTACTTTCTGCAAAGTAAATTTTAGTGACATGTTGTAGAAAATGGCTGGCAGTTTGGATTTGTACTCTAGCTCTTTCTGGCACATCCAACTTACCTAAGGGGACTATTTTTACTTTTTATTATGTATAGTACATTGAATATTCAAACTTGGATTTGTATGAAATACTTTGGCTGGTACAACCATGAAGTAGGTGGAATATTCTTGTGTGGCATCTTACATTGTTTTAGTGCCACAAAGTCTTATTAAGCAGCTTATTATTGAGCATCCACCATAATTGTCCAGTGACTGAGTTACGAAGATGTTCAAGCTCACTGGACTATCTTGGACTATTGTTGCTGGGGCCAGTTGTTTTGGAAATGAGTTTCAAGATATTCTTCTGTGTGTTTTGAAGCTCTCCTTGTTTTATAGCGTATTGTACCTGGTATAACATCAGCTGAAATTAAATGGTGTGATCATGAACTTGAGGCAAACACTGTTTTGCTGGGTTGAGAGAGTTATGAATATTGCTGAGGAAAGTTTGTTTTTCAGCGTTGTCTGAAGAGAACTAATTTTACAGATCATGTATTCTGTGTGTTATTTTGTATCATAGTACACACAGTTATATGATTAATGGAAATTTCTGTTAGTTATTGCATTGCGAGTGGTGCATGCTAAGCTTTATCTTCAAGATGTGTATCAATAATATTGAAGATTTCATTTTGTAATCTCTGTTTATGTTATGAATTATCTGGAAAAAATTAGTGTCCAGATGATGTTTGTTTGTTGTGTTTGCATGCTTCTGTTTTTACGAGTTTTGTTTTAAATAATGATCAGAAGGGTATTGTATTTTCCACTTGAATTTACTTCCTCTTACCATGAATTCCTAGAAAGTTCTTCAACAGACCCCAGATTTTCTGACATAAAGTGGATTTTTGAATTTTGAGGAAGTTGTTACCACAACCTTGCCTCTCTAAGTAGCCTTACCAGAGGATCGACCAAGAATGTAAGTACATCCCTGATATCAATCTGTGGATGTTGCAGGAACTCTCATTTCTTAGTATGGGTAATATTGGTGGTGGTTCCATTTGTAAAACACTAATCCACATGAACAGGTGTTCCCAAAGTGTTGTTTATGTATTTTATTTGACAAATATATGCCATTATGGATGTTAGAGATAATTGGAAAATTTGTTATTCTTTAAAATGTAAGACTGTTGTTTTGAATTGTGGTAAACTATTTTCTGGAATCTCAATTAATAATTTTGTATTTCTGATATGCATTATTCTATGTTGCTATAATCAATATAGGAGGATTTTTTTAAAAAAATCTTACACTGTTGAATGAGTTAATTTTTCATGATACTACATTTTATGGTGTACGTAGTGCATTTTGAAATTTGGTTGAACTACACAGCTGATTTTTTTGGTGCATTTCTATGAAAGACTAGTGACTGATTGAAAATCCTTTTTTTTTTTTTGGTGTGTGTGTAAAAATGTTTATGTAATTTTTTTTCAATTTCCTGTTGTGTTTTTACTTGTCATGTGTGCACCAAGTGATATTATTATATCTGTGTTCACATTTCCAAATATTTTCCTTAATTTCCCCAGTTTCTCCCGCCAAGAGCAAATCATTTGTATTCTTATCAAATTTTGATATCTTATTGTTAATTAATGGGAATCATTATTCTCTTGTGACTTTTTGAAATTGTAGACTTGTAATTTTTCTCTAATGGTGAAAATTAATGTGGTGACTAAAATGTCACTCATTGGCCACCATTATTTATTTCTAATTATTCTCTCTTTTTTTTTTTTTTTTTTTTCCTCTCTAAGTAATGTGCAAGTGAACTGTTTCATTTCAATTTTTAATGTTATATCCTTAATTTGGTATTTGTATGCCTGTTTATTTCTTAACCTCTGAGGTTTTAGAAGGAATTTTTAATTATTTTTGCTATAAAATTATCCAATGTTTTATTATACATTATTGATGTGAACAATTTTTCATGTGTCTGAATAGACAGTGCTCTATTATTGCAAATAATGGGCTTATGCTATGACAATTGTTATATTAGATCAATAGTTCATACATTGTTTATTATTTAATAAAAATTAATATGTTGAAATTTTATATGGCGGAAGTGCTAATAGTTATCAAAACAGAAATGTTATTATTTCTTTTATACCTAGTTACTTATTTGTCAGAGAATTTGGTTTATAAATGCAATCTATCAAGCAATATATTATATGCCTTGGCTTCACTCTTGAGTTGTGTGTAGACAAGATACATTCACAAGATATTCTATTGATGTGACATTTATGTGCACTTTCTGTGATTCAAATTAATCAGGAGAATCATTAAATGTTTTGTGTAGTATTGTTGTGGTTAAGAGATTAATATGCTGAATTTTCCTGACAACGGAATATAAGAAGAGACACTAATTTTGAAGAAGCTTCCTGAAAATGTTTCTTTTCTAATAAATTTTACTTGCTAATTTAACTAATTCTTACAATTCACCCTCAGTAAAATCACAAAATGCTTATTGACTGGAAAATTGTCTCATTGATGAGAAAGAAAAATCTTTTTCCTGTGTTATCAGTATTTTCTTGTACCTTATAATCATTATCACCATCATTGTGTTTGTCATGTCCATGTTCATCTTCTCATGTGTATCATTTTTACTTTCGTTCTGGTCCTCCGCCTGTATTAGGTTGTCCTCTGACCTCTTAGGGCTCTTGAAAGTTTTCCCTATTCAATTTGCATTCTTAATCTGACACCACCTATGAACATCAAATTTTCTTCCTGCCTTGCTCGCTGTGGTCTCTGTTTTGTCCAACAAACATTGACTTGAAATTCACATAGTTAAACGTTTGCATCGTCAAGTTGTAATCTGCAAACTCATAAATCTTTATATCTTTGCAAAATTTCAGTCATGATTTTCATTATTGTTTATATCAAGTTTCACTTTTTACAATGCTAGTTGAGATTCTCTCTTTATCAACCCATTCAAAAATACTGATCTAAATTACTCAGCAAATTGATGAGTAATGCAATACGTCCATGATTATGATTAGGTATTACAGACACACATCTTCTTTATTTAGCCTTTGCAGCTTATGGATTTGACAGCATTTGAGTTCATCATTGAAAGGCAACTTAAAAACTTAGAACACAAAAAATTAGGTTTAATTTGTGAATATAAGATGAAATTGTCTTCGAAAGTAGGACAAAATTTTCCTTCAAAAGAAAGATGAAATTTTCTTTGGAAATAAGACGAATTTATTTTTCAGGTGAAATATTTAAGAAAACCTCATTTTGTAACGAGGTAAATATGGTATTCAATTTTTTTGATATCCTCTTTGTCGATGGCATAAAAAGCAATATTTTATTTTATCTAATCACGAAAACTAGCCCGTATTAAGACTGCTCCACACATGCGTCATTCAGCGAATCCCGAGCAACTGCTCGCTGCCTTCTGAGTAGTGTGGACGGGTTGCTTGCAATTCGCTGAGCACCGAACATTTCGTTTGCGCCCTACCCATCGCGTGTCAGTCTTTTAGGAAACGAAAGGGAGCGCACATTCGCCGACACATTAGCTGTTCGGATTCAGCGAACACTAGCTCGCTGCTCGGCGAATGCCAAATTTGTGGAGCTGCCTTTACATTATCACTTTATTAACAACATAATCTTTTCACATCACAATGTAATTTAGAAACATATTCATTTCATCTTTGTGCCAGACGTATTTAAAGCTTTGTAATAACAACATAGATCCTATGCCAATTTCTTTTGTAGGTGTTGTATTTTCACCATAATTGTGAAATAATAAACATTACTAGTTTCCATCAATTTTACTGCTACTCACCATTCAGATAGTGAAGATGATTCTTAGAGAATGAAATTGTAAATGTAGCTTAGCTGCGATTCAGAGCATTAATTAAGTCCTTTTGAAACAATAGAAACACTTAATGTGTTTATAAATTATTTATTTATTTAATATTCTGGGTTTCCATCCTCTTTGTTACAATTTCTAATTTTTTTCTTTTCTTGGCCAGAATTCTGATCTGCTGTTGAAGTCTACTTGACAACTCCGACAATTAAGTGCAGGAAACCAATCACACTTTATTTATTTAAGTCAGCTGGGTGGTTAGTGACTGAGTTAGTGACTGCCCTTTTTCCATGCTCATCTGATGGTGTTACTTTTCAAATCACATTTTCCCTATTTGATAGTATGAGCTTCTTGAAAGTAAGCAGTTTAACATTTTTTGTTACAAAAATTGGCTTCATTCTTTATAAAATAGAATTAAAAAAATATTTACTGCATATTTCATATTGAGATTGTTTTATAGTTATAATTCCTAGAAGTCGGATTATATTGCAATATTTTTTATTGTGTTCAAATGTTATTGATTTAGTTGAGTAACACCATGTTTTGGGCATTTTCTCAAATAGTTGTGCCAGTGCTCGAATACTCAATTTCTTTTCATTGCATTTGTAAAATAATGAATAGTGCAAAAACCGTCCAACACATCATGTACGGTAAAAATTATTGTAGCTCAATTTTTCTCTTTTAACATTTATTTTACATATCAGGTAGTGCAGTGGCATTAACAGTTTGAGAATCTCTGGTCAAGAATTATCCTAACTTTTTGTAGAATTACATGCCAGGTGTAGGAGAGGAAGGCATGTAGTCCTGCAATTTGTCAGCTTCTATTGACCGTTTCACATTAAAAGTGTGAAAAAAGAAGGCAGTCACAAACCATCAAATGAAACTCAATGTCAGAAGTGTATTGTACACCTAGAAATGCAATATCTGCTTTGGGAATCCCTGTTCGTGAGTGTTTAGTGTAAAAAAAAAAGAATTAACCAAAAAATAAATAAGGGTCAGTCAATGTACATAAAGTCACAAGTTTACTCTTTGTGGTGTTCTGAAACAGTATATAGCTGCAAAATTATAACTAGGGTGACCATACATGTTTTATTGCAAGTGTTTCCATTCATGATTTTATTTGCATTAACCCACGGCTTTCGTTCAAATGAATATTACATATGGAGATCATCAGTTAAACTCTCTATTTGTAACTATAAAATAATGAGTCTATGGTTTTCTTCCAAAGAATATCTTTCGTATTCAACAAATGACAGTGTTCTGAGATATCACATGTTAATGGAGGAAGCATTGTTGTTCAATCTCCTACACTTACTTTTAATGTATGCTCACCTTAGATTCCATTTTTTTATATCCATCATTAAATTGATTCGGATATTTCTGTTTTAAACTTATATTGATCCAAATTTATTTATAAAGCAATTCTTGGTGTTGCAGTTTCTGCTCATCATAACTTTTTAAATGAAAAGTATTTTTTTATTGTCTAATTTGCATTTTTATTTCAGATAAGAGACATTGCAGAATGTTAAAAAATAGTGTTATAACTCGTGTTTTCTTATTCAAATCACAAACACCAACAGAGATTTTGTTTTCTTTTCTCAGGTGAGAGTGTACCAGTTACCAAAGCACCACCACCTTACTCAAGTGTGAATTATGATGTGGAACTTCACAAGCGGCATACATTATTTTGCGGAACTGAAGTGCTGCAGACACGTTTCTATAACAGAGAAGTGGTATGTACTTATAGTGCCTTATTGTTAATTTCAAATCCTAATACTGAGTTGTTCAAATTTTATATTAAGAGAACTATATTTAATATGATTTAAAGATTTTAAAATCTTTTTCAGTTAGTGTTAAAGTTGCAAAACAGAATTATATTTAAATTAAAATCCCCTGGAACAAAGGCTAGATCAAGTAATGTTTTTGAAAAGAGTTTGAATTGGATATAATTAGTGATGTATCTAGAACTTTTCCACAAGTGTGTGCATGTTATTTATAACATATTGTGTTCAAATATTGAATAGCTTTAGTTATTATTACGGGTTGGCAAAGGAAAATTATGTGAAAAGTGTGATCAAAACCAGTTCAGATGAACAACTCAAGCTGGATGATATATCATGGATGATTCTTCCTTTCGATCAAGTGAACTCAAATATACTTGGTTTGGACTGTTTTTTACCATGTCTGTCTTTGGTTATCCCAAAATCGGCTGAACCAACAATTGCACTGATAGGTGTCACAGGAACCTTAGAATAAAACACAAGGGCTGACTTTACAATTTCTGAGCATGAAAATTGAATAGACTTCTCAGTAATTCTGTGGAGAACATTTGTAACAGCTCAAATATTATTTGAAGGAAGAACCATTAAAATGACAATGAAATCGATGAAATCAGAGAATTATGCATTAAAAATGACGGAAAAAATTAATACATGATTTCGCAGAAACATGATCTTTAAATAGGTCGTTTCATTTTGTCATAACTTAAAATTAATTTCTGTACTAAATGGCAGTGTTCTAAAGTGAAAAGAAGAAAAAGTGACATTTCATTAAAATTCTCCCCCTAAATATTATAGAAAATTACTAAAAAGTGTATTTGTCATCTGCTTCGGAGGGTGAGGAAGAGGCTGAAGCCCAGTGATTCCCCTATTGTTACACTACTAGTGTGAAGATGAAAACTTGAAAATAAATGGCAGCATAGTTGTCAAAGCATCTTGAATTTATTGAGGTAATATTCAAATTCAGTAGCTTTAAAACTAAGATTGATGAGATCTGCCTAACCCAGAATAGTTTGTTGAGATTTGAATGTTTTATTAAGATTTGCATGGTGCTCTGATCATCAAGACTGTGCTTACTCTTGATCTGATATCCAAGAGTGCTAATCTGCATTCGCAAGAAATATATTCTGTTGGAGGCAACAAAAATGAGCATGACTGGAAGAAAATTGTTTTAGGTGTCATCAGATTAAAGACAAACACAAATTCAACATGCAAAACTTTTCAGGATAACCTATAAAATCAAAGGACGCACTGTGGGAACAGGACCCAAAAGAAAGAAACCATGACAACATTAAGATGAGGACAATAGTTCACTATTTGATTGAGATAATTTTAAGGAACAAGAAAATTTTCATAGCTCCGATAATAAGTTTTAACATTCTTGGGTCAACAAGACAATTTTGTAGGCAATTTGTAATTTTATTTTGACTAAATAGTAAGAATTACTTACGAATTCAAATAAATTTAAAAAAAAATAAGTCCTCTTCATTTTTAGGGGGTTATCTTATATTTACAGTCAACTTGTATTCAGGTATACAGTACATAATTTTACCTTGCTGAAAATGTCTATTGAAATCAGAAAACCTGATTTAAAGTAATAATTGTATTAAAATAAAAATTCATTTTAAATTTTTCAACAATACCTCCCAGAAGTTATTGATAAATTTTAGAAAAAAATTAGATTGAAGTTAAAGTGAAAGTTAAGTAAAAATAAAGCATTCCTTCCAATGACCTGCCAACCATTCATTCCAATAACTCATTGGATATTACAATTTTGACATATATTCTTGGAGTTTCATTTCTAATTGCAAAAATGACCAATTTTGTCAACTTGTAAACATGAATACTTGTGTTAAGATGCAAACAAATTTTCACTGACTATCATTGTTCAAAGAGAAAATTTTTCAAGGATGAAATACATCTTTCTAACATCAATCTTTGATTTAAATTTTTTTAAAAGTTATATTAAATAATATGGTGTTTTTAGATAGGATATTGACAATGTATTTTAATTGAAATAATTATGAGTCCTCATTGCCAACAATATTGTTTATTACAATAGCAGCTTTTGATGGCTTAGTCATCATCATCAGTTTTATAGTACAAGAAAAAACAAATTAAAACGTGTCAAAAACAAAAACAAAAGTCAAAAACATTAGGATATATAAATTACTAATAATTTAAAATTTAGAAAATAGTATTAACATTTTAAGAACAGAACGAAAGAATCGGTTATAAAATCATTTAATATTACAAGAAAATGAATGAAATTGAATTTGAATATGTGAAATTTTTGAAACAGAAAACAAGAAAATGTAAGTTGAGTCCTTTCTTGTCTGCTCTATGAAAGCCACGAAACGACTACGCAGGCGTGGGTGAGCCAAGGGGCTTAAGTACCCAGCTGTGGGGTGGAGGACGGTAATGGCTTGGGTGCAGTGCATTGTCTACTGTGCTGCTCTAGAAGACTGCAGTGTGGGAGTGGTGTCTAAAAAAATTTAGTAGAGGAGAGGGGCTAATTTAGTTATAATATCTGAAATGAATCCTCTTTGTTATTCATATTTTTATTTATTTGTTTTTTTTTTTTTTTTTTTTTTTTTTTTTTTTTTGGTGAAGGCTGTTGTTGTTAGAGTTGGTTACTTAACTACAAAAGGAGAGCTTGTGCGCTCAATTCTTTTTCCAAAACCAATGGGATTTAAATTTTATGCCGATTCTATGAAATTTGTTTTATTACTTTTTGCTGCTGCTGTTGCTGGAATGTCGTTCAGTGTCTACCTGTACATGTCACGCCATGTGAGTGTTCTATTCTCTTTTTCAATGCTGTCATATTGTAATATGATAGCAGTTGAGCAGGAATTTTCCGTTTTTATGAAAATGGAATTTTATAATGTGTTAATTTCGAGTACATTAGAAATACATCATAGTTATATTAGCTACTTTTAATTCATTGTGAGCACATGTGACACCTTTCTTTTTTAAATGCGCGCAGGCAGATTTGGAAACTATTCTTTTACGTACATTGGATATCGTCACTATTGTAGTGCCTCCTGCTTTGCCTGCTGCCATGACAGCAGGAACTGTATACTCTCAGAATCGTTTATCGAAGTTGGGTATATTTTGCATATCTCCTCCAAGAATCAATGTTTGTGGAAAGGTGAAATTGGTAGCATTTGATAAGGTAAGAAATATTCAAATATCATTCCATTTATGCTTACAATATTGGATTTATTTCTGAAGTTTTCAAAGTTAATTGTAATAATGCAATAACATCTTGAACTTGAAATGTTTTATTCCTTACGATACTTCATTGATAATTGTGATGTTATTAGTAATTTTATTTGAAAAAAGTTATTTTCTTATGTACTATTTAAACACACACACACCTGATTCAGTCAAATTGGTCCCCTGATTGACTTTATTCACCATGGTTGTGAATTCCACACAATATCACTAATCCATATCTCTGTCTTCAGTTTTCTATGAACGATTCGTATGTGAAAATTTCCAAAATAATAAATTCCACATGGTGAATTTCACATTTATCTTTCGGAGGTATGCTTCCTGTTGTAAATGCTTACTTGCAAACATCTGCTTGTTTGGCCGACATTTCCTGGATATTAGTTGATATGTATCTAGTTTGTTATCTGGACCTTTGAAAATTTTTTACAAGAGCTTTAAAAAGCAAGTAAAACTTCAGAATTCTGAATGAAGGCAAACATTGGGTAACTGGTAACATTGATAATGTCAAAAATATATTGAACTTACATTGTCATTAAATAGCATTTCTTTCAGTGGAGAGCATTTAATTATTGCAACAGAGATCAGTTGATTCTATGGGTCATAACTTTTTTCTTGCAGACTGGAACACTAACTGAGGATGGTTTAGATTTTTCTGCTGTGATACCTGCAGTTAATGGCACATTTAGTGAAGTTGTGAAAGATGCTTCACGACTTCATGTGAGAGCTCCTATTGTAGCAGCTATGGCATGTTGCCATTCCCTGACACGAATTGATGGTGAACTTAAAGGGGATCCTCTGGATTTGAGCATGTTTCTTGCTACTCAGTGGGTCAGTTCACAAATGTTTTAAGGTTTAAAAGTAATTTCACAGTTCTTTCAAATTTTAATATTACATATTTTCATCAGATTATTTAGATCTTGTGAAGGGAATGATTAAAAATGACATCAAAACGCATTCTAAAATTCTTGTGACTAAAAGTGTATGTGAAGATTAATGAATACAAAATGTTTGCTTTATTTTTCATCGGTGATGTTTTGTTATAGTTTTGTTATGATATACTAGTAGCTCAATATTTTTGCAACGTAATGCTAATCATTTATTTGATGCCACAAGCCCTTTTTGCTTGTTAGGAAATATTTCACTCCTACTACTTCCATTTTTATGTATCCTGTGATAATTTAAAATAATATATTATTTGTACATTTTAAATTTAGTTTATTTCTCTTCACAATAAAAGAATATAATGATAATCTGGTGAATTTTTTTGTGGTCATTATTAATGTTGAAAGTTGTCTTATAGATTACGAGTGCCCTGAGCAAAAAGGTTCACCAATTTTTGTGACTTTTAACTTGTATAATGTAGTTACATGTATTTTTAATTTCATAATTATAATATTAAATGCTTATCGGTTGTATATCAAAAAATTTGAAACAGTCACCATGTGAAATCACTTCATGGGAATTCCAGTGTTCTTTTACAACTAAGCTTGCCCATAATTACATCTATATTATGTTAGTATCTGTGAATGTAGAGAACAGTTGCGTAACAGAAGCAACATAATGAATGTTGAACTAGTTCTTCAGAAATAGGACATGACCATCTGTCTCTGCAGATAGGACTACAAGTACAGAAAATGTAAAAATATAAAACCTGTCTTAGGCAGCCACCATTGACTCTGGAGAACAATTGCCATGAAAGATGGGCCGCTCAATGGTGGTTTTGAGAATGAGTTCAAGACACCTGCTTTTATGCATGCTTATGTTTACGCCTTCGAATTTGAGCTTGCAGGTGAACTGCAAAACTACGGGAAACCATTTTACAAGTTCATATTTAAACAGTACAAAATCATTCAATTCCCTGATTATGCACTAATCTTTTTCAAACTATTGTTTATTTTCATTTGTAGACTCGATTCTCAACCAGACTTTGAGTTGCAATTCATACCCTGCAAGAACTTCAGAGTATTCATGAAATTGTCTACATCAGAAACAAAGTATTCCTCCCATCGGTTAGTAACTCCAAATATCTCTTTTCCAAGAAATCTGATAATAGAGCCTGTCACAATGATCTGCTTTTTTAGGGCTCAAAATTGCAAATTTATCATCGAGCTGTGTCCATCTAACACGTGTTAACCTATGAATTATGCCTGGTTGCTAACTGTGGGGGAAGGTTACCCCCACAGTTTATAGAGGGAATATTTACCCGTGTCTTATAGAAAAGCCAATCGTTTCCTCTCAAAAACTCGCCACTAATAAAGGTATCTGCAGAATGGAGGTGGCTGATATGACAGGCTTCACTGTAATTGCAAATTTTTAATGTTATAATAATAGCTCAAAATTTTTGCAATCCAGTGCTGTATTTTCTCTTTATGATAAAAATTTTGAAGCCTTAAATATTTATTCTAAAGAAAAGAATTGGTTCCAAATTCTTGCTCCTATATACTCAAGAATTTGAGACATCAGTTAATTTACTGACTTAGTTTGTTGGTAAAGATATTCTGTAACAAATGCATTATCAAGCAGTTAAAAAAACAGTCTAAAAACCTTATATGCTGTTTTTTTTTTTTTTTTTTTTTTTGCATTTTAATAGGTTTTGGAAGAGCCAGGTCCTGACACATCAAGGTATGACACCTTATCTCCTACAGTTGTGAGACCTCTTGCTGTGAAACCTTTGGTAAGATGTTATTTTATTTTGTTTTGTTTTGAAGTGAGGGTGTACTTCTCTGAAAAATGATTTCATTGTTCTTTGGCAGACTTAAAAGTTCTTCTATGGTTTTCATGATGGAAAGACTCTCATCACAAGTTCTTAGTGCAATGAAGAATTGATTATAGTTTAAGAAAAGAAATGATTATAATTTTAACTGTGTCAAAGTTTTGACCTATGAACTTATGGTTTTACACTTAAAGTCAGCACATTAGGTATACTCAGGGATTGTTGTAGCATTTTGGTTAGATATGGTTTGCTAACTTGAAGAACCTGAATTCAAATCCCATCATCACAGGGAGGTTGCTCTGGTAATGTTCTATTAACCCCTTGTGGTGTCTGGGTGTTTTAGAAGAATAGTACCATGGGTCTTCCCCCCCTGTCATAAGATGCAACTAATTCCCTTCTCACACCCATTCGTCCCAGAAGAGGACCCATCCCTGGAAGAGGACAGGTGGATTGAGCAGCTTGGTGGCTCCTGGTACCCATCTCAAGTTTTTTCTTCCCATACTTTTCCATTTTATTTTGGACGGGTAGGCAGGACTCAAAGTCATAGTAAAGGTAATCTGTCTAGGGGAAGGTACCCCAAAATTAACCATTCAAGATGAGGAGTGGAAAGGTGGCAACCCCACCATCTATGTCTGTGCAGTCCTTCATAAGTTAAACTGGACAGCCGGTTTATCTTTTATTACCAAATGCATCATAGAAACAACACAATAACAGATTTTGAAATGAGCTTGTGTACAATTTTTTGAAAGTACCAGTAGATTTTGCATGATATGAAATATTCTCAATTTTTAATCTCGGTTCTTAATTTTTTAAAACATTTTTTCCCCTTTATTAACGGCTCCAATTTTTTTCTTTCAATCAAGGGCCCATAAAGTGATTCTGCCTTTGTTAGTGGATTTCCCCTCCTAAAATTAGGAAGCATTTTTATCCAGTTTTTCGTTTCTAGAACCCTATATTAAAAGTTTGTCTGATGGAAATTCGTTTTTATTCCCTCGCAGCATTACTAACTTTCTCTTCTTAAGAAGTTCCTTCTTAATCGCAAGAAAGTAAAAATATCATACATCTAGATTTTAATTTTTTTTTAATTGTAAGAGGGCACATTTGTGGTCAAGTTTTCTCAGGCCTTTTGTACAGGTGTTCTGATGTTAACCTTGACAAAAGTATTTTTTCTAGAAGTAATAAATCTTCCTAAAAATATTTCACAGGCTTATCTTCATGCATTTTATTATATTCTATGCCTTTCATGCTCACTCTTAATGCATGCCATTATGCTCACTAATCTCTTTTTTGCTAATTTCTTTGTTAACAGGATTAAGGTTTTCATATTTCAGTTCATTACGCATGATATGGTGCTTCAATATGGATAAACTTCAACTTTTCTTAAAATAAAATTATATTTGTCAAAAAATTCTTAAAACATTATTTTTGTATATACCAGCTTAGGTGATTCTTGGCATAAATTGGTGTCACTGCAGTGCCCCTCACCGGGAGACTCAAGGGTTTCGATTCTCAAAAGTGGCAAGATTTTCAACACTACTAAGATAGCTAGAACAAAGTCAGCCACTGCCTGGCGCAGAATTCTAGTGGCAGCTGTTCTGATAGATAGTTTTCCAAGGTTTCTCTGGTCAATACCTGGCAAATGCAGGGGCAGTACCTGAACAAATAAGCCATGGACTGTGCACAATCTCTCCTTCCTCTTCCTTGTCTTGTTCTCTCTCTTTACATACACACGCTTACTCTTGCATACAATACGCTACCACACATGAGCTTCAAGCTTACCCTTGCTGTGGAGGGGCCCTGCTGATGGGATACACCAGGTAGGGAAATTCCCGCAAGCTGACATGGAGGTCAGCCATCAACAAGCTCTGCAGCTGGAGAAGATCACAGACACCTTCCATGAAAAAATATGCACTACACTAATGGTACTAATGATCATTAGGCACACCTAGAAATACAAAATTATCAATCAATCCCTTTTTATATCAGTTGTGTAACCTCACAATAGTGAAATTATTTAATGTAAATCCCCTTAGCGTAAATAATTACCTCCATTTTTGACCTCAAACTCACAAATGCTGTCCATAAAGGAGCACTGAACAAATCGACAAATGTAGCTTTGGTAGCAATGTTTTGTAAATTCTGCATTAATTTTCTGGACTTAATATTATCTGTTTCAACTTCACTTCAGATGCATTTGATAGAATTCCAATCAGGGCTATTAGGAATCCAGAATTCTTTAGACCAGAACATGTCCTGGTCATAAGTAAATCAGTTGTGGATGAATGGTGCACCAACTTACTGAAACACATCGCTTCCCCTAAGCAACAATTTCCACCCATGTTTCCCCCAATTTTCACCATATCTAGAACATCAATCTAATTTGTGCCAGTTTGCCCTTTCTTAAAGAAATCCTCTTCATGACTCCCATTTGTCCTTCTAATGTGTGTTATGAATGATCCAGGCCAAAGTTTGTGGAAGCATTGTTTTTAGCAGCAATGTACACAGTTCATCTACCAGAAAAACAACACAATTTTAGTCACCAAATGCCCAATACAAGCATTTATATTTGTGGCTCTTTAATTGTACTCTGGGATTGTTTGCAATGGTGTGCATGATTCTGTTTAATAGCATTCACCAGTGCCAATTACAACATAAAAGAAAATACCTATATGAAGGGAAATTTATTTACTTATTCAGATGTATTAATACATGTATTAAATTACAATATACAGTTGTGGCATAGCATTTTAAAATTATCTCTATGTATAATTCTAGTAATTACTTAAATATGAGAGGCAAATTTCTGTTGTATGCAGCTTAATTGGATTCAAGTGAAACCACTCAATCCACTCTTGCTATGTCACTGCACTAAGAAAATGGGCACTTAGTAAGTTCCTAACTCTGAGTATAGGAAGGTGTACAGGCATGGCTTCTATTCGTGGCTCTCCCTGCCTCATGTTCAAAATCGTAATCCCTCAGCTGGGGACGTATTGCTCAAGGCCGTGAAAGGATATCAGAAAATTATTGTACTCTAGGCTATGGCACATTGGGCATTGAAGGAGTCGGCAAACAGTCCGATTGCAGCCTGTAGACAGTGGAGTTTTACAACCAGTTTAACAATGTGAAAAACATAAAACTGAAATGTTTGATGAAAAAGACAAACTTACGGAACCAAGGGAGACTCAGAAGCTGTCAATGAAGAATGTTTAATTTTCATTTATTGGTGATTTCGTTTACAAATACGTTATATGTAAATCTATTTTAATATTCGTAATTAAATCATGTAATTTTTAATGTACTATAATTACTTTTTTACTTACATTAATTTACTAGTTTCAGAATAGAAATATCAGTATCAAAAGTGTCATAAAATAAAAAACCCTCCATAAACTGGAAATCTCCCTAGCTACACTTTTTTTGTCCCGATCGATTCTGGCTTAGATTGTACTGTATTTTCTATGTGTTGTTATGTATTTGTATATATTGTAAAAATATGAACTAAACACCCTTCCAATTTTTCGCCTGTTCAGAATTGTATTGTAAATTGTATGTACTCTTATTGCTATATCTGCTTTCAGGACTCAGATGATCTGGACAAGTTAACATTGATTGGTGGGCTTCTGGAGGTACTTTGTCTTGCTTTTCTCATTTCTTTGCACTGCACTTCCTCAAAAGCATGCCAAAAACCACAGCTAATGCACATATTTATCTGTATCCTATTATCTTCCAAAAGCAAGTTGGAAAAAACTTTGTCTATTATTCAGTTGTTTTGCTGTGCTTTTGTTTTTAATTGTCTTAAGAAAATGTATAATGTTTCAATTATTTTTTATTGAAAGCAGTCATTGTCATTCTGGTTACAGTAGAAACTAACATAAAAATTATTTATTTATTTTGTAGATGCCATATGAAATTGGTATTGTTCGCCAATTTCCTTTTATATCAAGTGCACAGTGTATGTCTGTAATCACTCGCGATCTTGGAAGTCCATTTATGCGAGTCTTCTGCAAAGGTGCCCCTGAGAAAGTTATAGGAATGTGTTTGGAAAGTTCAGGTAATTCATGTGCAAAAGCCAAATTTATAAGATTTATTTACATAATACAAATTTACCTAGTAGTAGTGGCACTGATAGTACTAATGTACTAATACCAGTAGTAGTAGTTTTAGTAGTAGTAGTAGTAGTGGTAGTGGTGGTGGTGGCAGTAGTGGTAGTGGTGGTGGTGGCAGTAGTGGTAGTGGTGGTGGTGGCAGTAGTAGTAGTGGTAGTGGTGGTGGTGGCAGTAGTAGTAGTGG
>BOPP01000018.1:9486725-9601899 GCA_017312745.1 Gryllus bimaculatus | reverse complement strand
CACCCCCTCTCGTCCCCATCCATCTACACTATTGGTAAAATTTTCACATGCTTATTCAACATAATGTTGGTAAACATCTTAGCTCTTTTTTTACTTCATTCTGCAAGTTCTTGACATATTTGTTTTATTAATCTGTAATTGCTATGCAGCATTACTTGTTCCGCGGAATTATATGCACTTAAAATCATTCAATAAGTATATTATTATTAGCACTTAAAAACCGGCTGAAATTCTCATGTGAAATGGATAGACTTCCAAACTACTCAAATATTACTATTTAAATTTATTTTCTTTCTTCTTAATCTCATGCCACTGAAACGTAATTAGATTACCAATCTCAATGTGGTTTTTTCTAAAATTCTCTATTACAAATAGCTCTTTAGGAGTTTCAAAAGTTCTGATTAACTTCAGCTTTAACTTCGTTCTTACCGCGTAAGAAGTGGAAAAAGTACCTGTTATTCTCTCCAGAAAATCATTTCATGCATATAATAAGTTGCAGGGTTAATTTTCTGATTCTTGCACCAAGGCTTATTTCTCTGAATTTTCTCTTCACTGCAGCCTCATCTTTGTAGTAGCCAGATGTATTACAACAACAGTATGTGTTGTTCCTCTTAGATACATCCGACATCAGCTTTACTCTTTAATACATTAACAGAGATCTGATTAATTTTGCTCATTCATTAAGAAAATGACTGAAAACTTCAGCAATATTATCTAAACAATGCGTCATTTCCCTTACTGAGAATACACAAAATTATAATATATACATGCATAAAATATGTACTATAAAACTTTTTATAGTACCTTTCTTCTGAATATGAAAACATAACTTCTTTGCTAAAAGCCTATCGTCTTCTCACAGAGGACGAAAATATGTAAATATTGGTAAAATTACTCCTATTATAATTCTATACAATTAATGCAACTCTCAGTTAATAATTTCAAATGAAATGTTGAAATGTTCGAAGGAGACAAAAGAAGAAGTTAGTGCAAAAATGTACGGACAGTTTAATTGAAATAATTTTCCTTTCCTTATTTTTAAAAAAATGATTCATACTTTGCCTCAACAATACTAATTGCTTACAATATAAAATAGTGTGCAATCACTTTTTAATTGTATTAAAATGAACCTAAAGTCCAGAGTATTGTATCCATTTCATGTTAAAAGTGTGAAACAAGTTATTACTTACTGAAGTGTTCTATCTTTTTCTATTTGTGTCTTGCTAAACAAAAGTGCTCAAAATTATTCCTTCATTGGCTACTGAGGAAGCTCAAACCAAAGAACAATACAAGTGTGTAATGAGAAATGAGGAGAATCCTAAAGAATTATGTGTGCATAAAGTCCTTGCTGCATAACAGAATCTAAACTTACAACATATTTCCAACAAAATCATCATCTCCTCTAATAACCTTACCTCACCACCTGAAAAATATTTTTAGAACCGAATTAAAGCCTTAAAGATTACTAAAAGCATGGCCCATGTGAAACTGCAATAAACTCCATTTTAATAAGCCTATATAGATTATATATATATATTATATAATATATGATAAATATATATATATATATATATATAATGCCTTGCTTTGAGATATTCTTTCCAATATAGATATTCTTTATTTTGTATATTATATTCTATTGATTATCTCTTATCATTTTGTATAATGTAAATAGTTGGCTGTAACAAACAAGGAATACATAGGAGTTCATGAAAAGTATACATCTTTGTTATTAAGGCAATGTCTCTATCTTGCTTTTCTTGTTATTTGTGATTACTTTTCTATATATTTTTAATACAAAATTACAAAGTTCTGCATCAAATTCTGTTTTTGCATAATTTCTTTATTTCATTTAAAATTACAGTTTTTACTGATTATGTATGCTACCACAGCCCCTTTTTATTCCTTGTCTGAACCAAATTTCCATTGAGTATATGTAAATATAAATAGTTAAACTATAAACTAGTACACTTCGGTGTATCTGTTTTTCACTTGCCAATTTTACTTGTGATACATTTTTAATATTGTGATATTCTTACAGAGCTGTTACACTAAAGATATTCCTATAGTTTTTATGAATATAAGAAGCAAATCAGTCGAGAAGACGAAACAGGATGGAAAGGCTAGACTCTGGGTATATAAATCCATCCCATTCAGAGTAGTGGATTACATCTTCATCAAACAAGAAACAATTAGATTAGAAATGTATTATTTTTGTTATTAATACTCTTATTTTATTCTGATTTGATATTTTGAATTGTTTACTTGCTTTGTAGCAACCATCTGTTTAATTTCAAAGATCTATGAAGAATTGTCATATTCTCTCGTAATTTTAATGCAATAATTAGTAAAATAGGACACTGTTACCAGAAGTGGCAAATGTTTTGATAATGCAGGGGTACAATTTTTATGCTTATAAAAGCATTAATTAATTGAATATCGATCTGAAATTGCCTAACATGTTTGTATTTTTACTATATTTACTCTGTTTGATGACCTTTGACATATTGTGGTCATTGGTAATCTAATCTTTTGATAATAAAATTGCAGTTATTAAACTGATAATAATTTGCATGTCGTTCGTAATGTGCTGGAATTAGATTTGAAAAGTTAAAGAATGGCATGGTTTGAAGCTATTTCACTTCTTTCATGATCTAAATGCACATAACCTCTTTGTGATTTTTGGTCTTATATCACATAATTATATTTCATATTCTTCTATCATATTTCTTGAGAGCTAACATTTCATTTAGGTACATAATTATGTAGGGCATATTAATATGCTTGCATAATTTTCACTTAATTATCATCTCACTGTTTGTTGAGAAGCAATAATAATACACTTCTTTGACTCATATTCATATTATGACAAAATTTCAAACAATAAAAACACATTGCTAGTTTGTCTTGAGCAAACTTTTTAATAGGGATAATTATATTTCATGCATCATAGGGAACCTCACTTTAATCAAATAGACCATGTACGTTTCTTTTTTTTATGTTTCACTAGTTTCAATGTGTTTGAATGCACCTTTTTTAAACCATTGAAAAAAAAAGAGAAATTGTATTGTACATTTTCTTCACAATGTTGTTTGTTTTTTTCCCTCGACATTAATGATCCTTTTCTTTTGGGCCAGACTGCTTGTGGTGTTGAGTCAAGAAAAGTAGAAGCCAATTGAATTATATATTCACAGAACTCTTGAGTGTGTTAATTGTTCATTACATAGTTATTTGGCATGGCAATGTAATGATACATTTTGAGAATTTGGAGGTAAGACCGGTTGTTTTAGATTAAATTATTGCCTCTTCTAATGTTTTAAAGAATTTAGAATATTCTCAATGTTTACATAATATGTCATAGTTAGTTTTTTAAATTAGTAGACTTTTTAATCGTACTATTTATATATAGTTGTGTTATCGTAAAAAATACCTGTAAATAAAACAGAATTAATGCACGAGAGAGATTTTGTTAATAATTGTTCATCAGAATTGAAATTATAATCATCTCCCATTACTAATACACTCTCATTTATTATTGTTTTTCTGTACCTTGGTTTTCTTTTTCTTGTAAGCCTGCTCTTTTTTAATGTTTTTTGAAGTGAAATAGCTAACAAAAGTATGGAAATTGCAAATTCATTGCAATAAAATAACTTCCATGACAACTTTTGCCTTACTTTACGCCTTTCATGCTGAATTGTAGATATTCACATCTACATATTCAGACTATGAATTTTCTAGTGATATTATGCCAAAGTAAATATTGTTTTTTACCTTGTACAATATTTTTAGTACATAATTTCTTAGAAGTACGTAAATGTATGCTTCTTTTGAATCATATTGACGGTCGTGGATTACTTGAATGAGAATCAAGTAGCTGTAACTAACCTTACAGCCTGCAACTAATTAGTTTTCCAGATTCTTTATAAATCCTTGTTCTTATTGGATTTTTGACGAATGAAATGTATTTTTTGTAGTTGTTTCTTCCCGTATTAATTTGTTATATACAGGGCTAGGATTTGTAGGTAATTGCATATTTGTTCGTTTGTTACAATGAGGCTTTTGTTTTACAATTATAAATTATGCTTTTTGAAGTGGTTTGAAACCTATTTGATTGACCATATTTGTCCCTATATCCATAGTAAATATTTTCACACATTTAAGGAAAACTCGCATGTCAGTACACATTTCAACATTTTATTCGCAATATGTTCTGTATAGCCTTATCTTTCAAAGTTATTCTTCTGGGAAGATTATTTTCAAATTTCAATGCAATTTAAAATGGTGAATTGGATTTAGAAGTAGATCTGGATTTAACTTGCAATATATTGCAATGTTCATGTTGTATACTACAACTAGTGCTGACGTTGAGCGGCATTTTAGCCAGTACAAATTGATATTAAGAGACAAGGGAAGTTTAACATATAAAACAGGGCTTTATAATCCACTGCTTTGTAAATGGCCAATTATCAGAAAAGGATTAAGGAACTGTACTTCTAACGATACAATAATGTTCAGTCTGTAATTGTACATGAATAAATTTTGTTCTACAGATAATACTAAAACTGAATTCTTTGATCATTTAATACAAGTAACTTAAAAATTTGTCGAATACATAAATTTTAATACATTTATTCAATTTTTATCCTTATTCGGCAGTTTTTTAGTCCATATGTATGTACATATTTAAGTACATGTTATTCCGTATAAATCCCTGCCCTGGTTATGAAGATTGTATTGTACCTGCTTAAATATAATTTGTTGGAAGTATTTTTCACAACCAATTTATTTATAAAAGACATTTAGAAGAAATGTTTGTACAGAAAAACCTGTATATTTTTATCTTGTACTACATAATTAATTTGTAGCAACAGGAAACTGTGTTAAGCTCGTGGATGAAATATATAAAAGAATTCTTTTTTTTTTTTTTTTTTTTTTTTTTTTTTTTTTTTTTTTTTTTTTTTTAATGGGTATGACTGATGTTGGTTTTACTAAAACTAAGTTGCTACTTTTCCTGAAAATTTAATTATTACTTATGCATGTCATGTCAGATTAATGAGAAAATATTCAGCATGTTAAGTATGGAGAACTTAATCTAATTTATTTTTAACATTGTATATGGAAAGTAAAGAGATCAAGTATTTACTAATGCTGTTCTTTCACTACTTTTTGACTTATACAACTTTTCTTTTCTTTTGAAATGGAAAAGAAAATTACAGTAGAATACATTATTGGTTTAAAGAAATTTTATGATTAAGCATTGCCTGGTGTAATTTCACTTTTATCTGATATATAAAATTCATTTCAAAATATTTTTTCCAGAATCCTTGCATTTGACATTTATAGAATTGATGGGTTTAAATGGGTAAATTTCTTTACTCTTAAGTTTGAAATATTAATAGCTTGTTCCAGCATTTTAAGAGGCTTAAAATTTTATTTTCTTTAAGAATTATTTGAACTTCCTGTTACATTGTCTCTTGTTTCTTGCACCGCTCTTCTACTGTACTAACAATTTATGCATATTGTATATGTTAAATTTCTTGTGTGTCAATTATTGTACCTGTAGTCTCTATTTTAGAATGTGTTTAACATTGGTTTCAGAATCATTTTAATATTGATCAACTGAAAATATCAATGTATTACTCCAATGACTGAATTGCAGGAAGGGCTTTGTAGCGCTAGGCTTATCTGCTAGCAGTGGAAGTAGTGTCACCCATAATTCTTGAAATAGAACCCGAATATCACTGGAGCGATACACATCTCTAAATTTAGTCATAGTGTAACCATGAACCATTATTATTAACAATTCATTGTGACCAGTATTTGTATTAAGAGTATTGTATTGTAATTTAAGGTTAAATATTTTATCTATCGTGACTAACAGTTTTTATTTGTTTTATGGAAATTCCATATGAGGGCAGTAATCAGGGTGGCCACTTTTTGGAAAACAGGAAAATCACTGTGAATTTCATAAATCTGGAAAAGACGGGACAATTATCAATGTAGATATGTTATTCCTTAAATAACATTTTTGTAATATAATTTTTTCGCAAATATTGTTAACTTTTTACAGCAAAATTAGGGAATCAACAAATAAGTACCAGGTACAAAAATCTTACTTTTATTTTATATTTTATTTAAATAGGACAAATTTTATGTGGGTAAAATGCAGGTTCTGAAAGTTGTTCTCAAGAATGTAGTGGCCACCTTGCCAAAGTAAATGCAATCTCTACCTAATGGAAAGGTGAACAGAGAATGGGACAAACACGTTCTCGTCTGGGTACTTTTTTTTGTTTTTGTTGTGTTTTATCTAGATTTGATTGACCTCATGTTATTAGAACTTTAAATGTGAACAATTTTTAATCTCCGTGAATTCAAATCATGAATTCTGTTATTGCAATTATGAATGCTTATATTGAATAAAATTTTAAATTATCAATATATAAAACTTTCTCCCTTCTTGTATATTTTGTAGACCCCATTAAATCTTGAATTTTATTCTAAACAATTCTTTTGTTTACTATAGTCAGTATTCATGGTCTATTAATTTTTATTGTCATAAAGTATGACTGATGTCATGTTCAATTGTTTGTGTGCTTCCAAGTGTACAATTTTAAGTAATCTGCAATTTACAAGAGTTAACTGCTGCATGAGTAATGTTAATTTTTTAATGTCATTTCTTTATTTATAGAAATATTTAAAATACTTTTTGATCGAAACACTGATGACAAATTCAAATTCTAGTTTATCATAGTTTGAAGTTTGTATAAATTCACATTCAGTGTTGATATTATTAAATATACAAAGATTTCTAATTATTGTATTGGAAATAACATCCACTGGATTGTATTGTTAATCAATATTTTCATAACTGAAATATTTCTTATTTCTCGTATGTACTTACTGAAGAAAACACTGTTGTAAAACCAAATGAGTTCCTGCATGCACTGTCTTGTATTTACTAAATATTAGGTGTTAATGATTCATTTATTATTTGTTATAATGAATATCTTAAAACTGAAAATGTTTATTTTGATGTTTCCATAATCTGTTTCATGAATACTCTAGCTACTATGCTATAAATGTACCATTAGTCACTACTGTTGTCAGAATGTTTAGATATCTGTATGCTTGATTGTTGGTCTAGAGTTTAATTTGTCATTTCCATTAGGTATGCTTAACTCTACATTTAAATTTTTTAAAAATTTGTTTATCTATATTAACAGCTCCTTTTGGATGATCCTTTATATATTTTGTTTAGAAATTTCATGAATAATTTCATTGTATTTGTATCCAAAGGTTTTTTATCAAAGCATGTATACAAATATGATATTTTTAGCACTTATCAGTGAAGCCTTTACATTTTTTTAAAGACTGAAACATGATTATCCCACAAGAAGAGTCATGCAATGTTGTGACTGAAAGAATTTTCTATTTTGTTATTAAGATAATTTTGTACATCCTTTTTAAAACTACACTACAATGTACACATATCACACTCACTTGAAGGTAGTAAGTGGTCAACACAATGCAGTACTTCCCTTCATTATTTGCAAGAAACTTTTAAATTGTGATAGATATATTTAATTTTGGTAGTTTTATTATGAAGTTATTTCTATTTCTTCTTCTTTTTAGTCAATTTACATTCTCTTGACACCATAAAGTTAACAGTTGGTTAAAAGTAGGTTTGTGGCAGTTCCTTTCACATAAAAAAAAATTAAATATCATGCTATGCTATTCCATAGGTTGTTAAAAAAAAAAAATGGAAAGAAACTTCTTTTGTCATTGAATAATGGAATTATACGCTAATACAAAATAGAAAGTTCATTGTTTTGTTAATGATCTCAATTGACAAAGTATTTACTTTTTTCTAGTATTTCACATTCCATTAAATTTAATCTTATTGTTGACCTACACTTACAAAAAACAGGAATACCTGTTTTATACGAGAAGAAATAGAATAGTTGTTTGATTTGTTTTCATTTTTTATTGGCAGGATAATGTGGAGTCCCTATATTTTCTATAGTATTCATTTATTAAATCAATCCTACACAAGGTTATGCAAGATATTGGTATTTAGCCTGCTGATTATCTACACATAGATAATTAACTTTTTGGATAGATTTTTGGTGAATTTGAAGAAAATATAAATTTGAACGGAACAAAATTAAAAATATTTTATCCATTAAACAACCGTTGTCTTTGCTGCGTATTGTAAATTTCTTACAATTTAATGCAATATTATATTCATTAATCAACATAAAGGAGTTTGTAATAAATAATACTGGCTCAATGGGTACTTCCGAGTGTAAAGATTGGGGGATGGGGGCTCGAAGATTCTAGGTATAATACATGATATTATTAGAAATTCAACTTTATCACACTTAAAATATCAAAATTTTGGAAAAAACAAATTTTAAGTTAAGTGTAATTCTTCTAAGGTAAATTTTCTTATAAGATTGACGAACATATAGTAACAAAATATGGTTATAATGAGTATACGGTTGAGGTAATACATCTTTGGATTTATTCATGCAAAGCTCCTATCTTCAACTATTTAAACGCTGTGATTAGTTGTTTTGTACAAGTGTAAACTTTGTACTTATTGTAATAAGAATATAATTATTGTTAAAGGAATTCTCAGTTTGTAGTTTCACTATTTTGTAATCAAACATATTTGTTAATAAAAAAGAGTACATAAATTATTACTCACTTCACATCTTTTATAAAGTGAAATATTGTGGTTTAATTTATTTTACCTCTAAAATACATTTTGTGTTACTTATACTCTAGAAGAACATTACATTTACTTTTTAAATAATTGTGCTTATAATGGAATTGGGCATTTATTTTAATACTTTCTATTTTTCCCCACTATTGAGGGGCAAAGAATTAATTTCCTACTTAATAAATGCACAATGTAGCAAAGCCAATACAGGATATTCCCAAAAACTTGCTTATGTTGTTATTTTATAAAATTGCATAGCAAAATTATTATAAAAGATCCATATCATAGTTTTCATCAAAATAAATTGAATGGGTTGGAACAAGATAGTGCTACGCTGCTAATCCAAAACACAAACATTATGGTCCAAATGTGCTCATAGGAGTATAGAAGCTCCCAGGACTACTTACACAAAATCAAACAAGATGGTACCTACAAGTGGCCTGCAGTGGCAAAAATGGTGCAGAACAGAACAATATAAAATGATTTGCCAAAAAGTAGAATGCATGCAAAGCCAAATAAGATAGATACTCTCATATTACACAACAATAAATAAAATATTGTAGCAAAAACACTTAATGAATATTGCAATATATGTTACTTAACATCAAACATAAAGCAGTTAAAAACTGTGAGGAGAAGTGCAATCTGAAACGTGTTGTACTCTATATGGATAAATAGTACAACATATCTTTACGCATCAAGAGTATCAAAATAGTTTCATAACGGAAAACGTGAATGGCGAGAACCTCTTCGTTGGAGTCTTGACGTCGCATGAGCTCTGTCGAAAGCGAAACATGTGAGAACTCGGTCGGTCGGTCGGTACGCGCGGTGTGACAATGGGCGGAATAACGCAATCACATTTTTGCAATTTACCCCCAAAATCGTAACTATTGCATTGTTTTTGGATTTTCCTCGAGTTCCTGGTTATCTAACCAGTAACATCTTTCAAACATCCGGAGGCTGAAAGATTTCTTTCAGTTCTTGCGCGCATTGGGAATTAGTAATGCAGGTATCACGAAATGAGATGTACAAGTATTATTTACTACATAGTGTTTTCTGATAAAATACATATTTATTTCCGGTTCGTCATATCGACGCGCGATCATTATATTTTATTGTCCTTTCCTTTCCCTTGTATACACTTACACTCGCGTGCACTATATCACGTATCTCTGGAG
The DNA here is from genome assembly GCA_017312745.1 of Gryllus bimaculatus. NCBI lineage: Eukaryota > Metazoa > Arthropoda > Insecta > Orthoptera > Gryllidae > Gryllus > Gryllus bimaculatus. The sequence goes on along the minus strand of BOPP01000018.1, from coordinate 9,591,996 downwards.
CTTGATGGCCCCCCCCCCCCCCCCAACGGTCTTGTTGCATTGAGAGCGTTTTAGAAACATGCCAATTTAAAATATTTAGAAAATAATATTAAATGTACTATATACAAAATAGCCAATGTAGAGTCGATCGCTTACAAAGTGCGAAACCATCACGAAAAAATGCAGCCAATCTCTCCTACAACCACCCCAGTCTATTTGAAAATTGTAATTCAAGTAAAAGATGTCACGTGTAAATAAAAAAGTTTAATACATAAAGGAGACCAGAAATGTAGCCCCCTCCCCGGATTTATTCATCACGCGTCTATGCTCTTTCCCGTCCCCGGACAAACGCAGTTTATTAGGCCCGGTTCACACGAACGTCATTTGACTTACAGTTTAGAAATACATTGTCGATAATGAATCATTTTACACGCGGTTACGAAGAGACTGCAACATCACCACGGCACCATCGTACATCGTGGACGCCACCATAATGCATCACGAAAGGCACCGCCATGCCGCCCCGCCCGCAGTGTTCTTTGAGCTGATACATATGCTAGGATGCTGCGTGTCCGCAGATACTTCCGTCCTGGCAGATCATTGCTGGCTGTTGAACATTTCATATGAGCTTTCTTTTAGCGTTGCTTCAGGCTTAAAATCAACACTGAAATGTGGGTCTTATTCTCTTCATGGAAGTGAAGAATATCCTGAAGTAGCACGAGCGCCGAGTTTGGGGTGGGGGTGGGGGGCAACTTGCTCCAGGCATCGACTGTTTTAAATTTTCCTCTTCCTTTCTCTGGGAGCCCTTGCGAAGTAGTGTGTAATGAATACAGTGATGACTACAAACACACAATAAAGATGCACGGTGCAAGAATGGAGATGGTTCCGAGACGGATTTGAAATAAAAGCAGTTCCAATGCAAGATAGTTGGTATGTTTTTATTATGTATTACGCCTAATTTTCAAAGATCGTTTAGATAATAAGGGCTCTCGAAGTCTGAAATTTGCAATCTTAATCCGTAAAAACGTTTCGGATATTATCGCAGAAGCGTCTTGTAGGAGTCGTTTAGCAACCTCGATTGCTGCCACAAACACTTCTCTCTACGCTACGATTAATATTTGTAAAGTATAGAATAAGCAAAACAACACGCGTCCTTTACTCTCATCCATCACGAAGCTCCGCGACTGCGAAAATGCGCTTAACTGTGACCCTACGTGTGAACTAAGCAATCTGTAGGGACGTTGCGTCCTGAGCGGCAAAATGACGCTGCGCCGCATCACTACGTCAAAATGACGCTTGTGTAAAATGGCCCTTGGAAGTCTGGAATCTTGAACTTTTTGTAAGGAAAGATGTTCTCTCTTGTTTCCATCAGTAAAGTGATTGATAAGTGATTCCGGGCGACTCAAATGCTAAGGTTATTTGTGGCGTAAGTATAGTTCGTGCTTTTGTATCACGGGAGGTGACGGTGATCTTTCTCCGCGAGATCCGGCGCCGACCTATCCGTCGGCTTGCGGCTTTCTCTCTCACCAGTGAGGCATCACCCCAACTGGGACAAGCTCTAAGCTCCTGACCGGTCTCTTCACATGTGTGGTAGTACAGTGTATGGGAGTGTAGGTGTGCGTAAATAAGGGAAAGGAAATGATACGGAAGAGGAAGGAAAGATCGCGCACGGCCCGTGGCTCGTTTACTAGGATTCTTCTCCGGCATGCGCCTGGTGTTGATCAGTGAAACCACGGAAAACTACCAATCAGAGCAGACGGCCGCTAGAATTCTCCTCCACACAGCAACTGAACTCGACCTAGCTATAGCTAGTGTCTAAAATCCTACAACCGTCGGGACTCGAACTCTAGGACCTCCCGTTTAGAGGCACTGCAGTGACATCAATGTCGCCCCGAGCCATCTAAGCCGGTACATACATTCAGTTAGCTTAACAAAATTACTATCTAATGTACTATATAGAAAACAGTTATACAATTCTTAAAGAATTTTACTTTAATTAGTAGGCTATACATATCAATTGAAACAGCTTGGCAGAGAAGGTACAATCATATTTCGATTTCAAAACCGTCAAAGAGTGCCAACGTCAACATACCAGGATGAATGCTTCGGATAACTATATGGACCCAAAGAACCTAACCAGATGTCCCGTTATGAGTCATGGTGTTGTTTGTAGCCATCTTTTTCTTGGCATGTAGATAAATGCTGTTAAGCAGAAGAGTAGGTCAATTGGATGTTTAGGGTTGCTGTAAAACACATGACCTACCGGACCGTAAGTGAAAGCATGGCCGTCAGTGAAAGATAGTGTACAATTGCTAACTCTTTTCCGAGGCGCATTGCACTTTGCAGTGATGCAATGGGCACAGTAACAGACGTTTCAATACAAAACATTCACATTGGGACGCTCTTGTACATCCCTAAATGTGCAGGGACTAGCTCTCCGCCTGATCGCCTTGTCCACGGTCGAGCGTGAAAATTGAATCATTACCATGTCTGCTGATGTGGAACTTACTCGCCGTGTTGGAATTATTTCAGTAGATTCGTTTTAGATGCATTATTTTTTATGACGATTACTTAACTGCACTCTGTTTCACTTACCCGTGAATTAAGTTCGTAAGAGTGAAAGAAACAGAACAGCGCACAGTCAAATTTAACGACAATATCTGTTGCCACTGCAGCGTCTCTCTCCGGAAGGCCCCAGTGTTCGACTCCCGGCGGAGCCCTGAGGCGGATTTTCGACACTTGCTATATAGCTATATCAAATTCAGCCGCTGACTGGAGGAGAATTTTGGTGGCCGGCTACTTTGATGGGTAGTGGTAGCTTGTGGCTCAGGGCGAAGGCGCTTGTCTCTCGCCAAGGAGGTCCGGATTCGATTCCCGGACAATCTCATGTAAAATTTGTTCTGACAAAACGAGTTAGGGCAACGGCTAGGCCAACACCTGCAAAGCGTCCTAAATTTCTTCCCAATTGTGGCCGCTGGGTAGTGACACGGGAGAGCATGAGAGAGGCGCGTACACGGAGATGCTACCTGGCGGTCCTCTTCACGACTTACGGACTACAGACAGCTAATACTATAATATAGTTTAACGGAGACAACTCCATAAACGTACGCCGAGTCATGGGCCAAGTTATTGGATTAGAGGAACGTCACAAAAAATGTGACGGAAGTTAATGTTTCGTGGATTATCAATACCAGCTGAATGCCAGAGCAGGGCCCTTTATAAACGAACGGTGAGCGATAATCCCTGTCTCATCCTTGTCTCGTCCTATCCTCTTACAAGCACTACATTACCACACATACTGGGTGCCCACTCGGGAGCTTGGAACTTATCCCGACTGGAAAAGATACCTAGAGGAGGAAACCCCACCAGTTAACGGAAGGGATGGCGCCGGATCTCACGTTGCAGCGGGGAACACCGCTGCCTCCGGGATTTGTCGTGCACTATACTTACGGGACTAATGACTAAAGTAGTTGATGCGCTCTGAAAAACAAAATATTCATTATTATTCATGACCAATACTTTAACATGACCACTCCTCTCCTAACCAACATTTGTGGGAACGGAATAATTTTACCCTAAAACCAACATAATTTAGTCCTCTTAATGCCGACAACTCCTAACTCAGACTAACAAAAAAAATTCCTCCTCATTAAACTTCTCCCTTTTTAAGGTGGCTCGTTCGAACTGTATCAGCAATATGAATCTCCATTTAAAAAAGAAAAAATTGCTAATAATACCAAGTATTTAGTAAGTGTATTTCTTTTATATCTTGTTGAAAATGCCGAGGCAATGTACTTTGCGTTGACTGAAAATTACACAGGCACACAAAGACGACAAACGTTTCTCTATGTATTTCGATGTGCTGAATCCGAATCTGAAGTCATAAATGCGCCATCACCCTCCATTTTTTAATCTAAAAAATATGGTTTTCGGGGGTTGTGGTCAGACCCAAACAATTTACACATGTTTCTCTATGTATGCCGACACACTGAAGACAGAATTACGCCACCAACATCCAATTTTTACTTTCTCGCACTTACTTAGAATGCTCTACTAAGAATACCAAGAAGTACTTAATACTAACAAGTACTCAATTAAGAAGAGAAAGTATTGTAATCGTGCGCCGGAAAACGGCAAATTTTCGAAACAAAAACTCTTATTGCCGGGCTCTGGTAAGAAAAAAGTGGATAAATTCAGTTGCTACATGTAGAAAATATCATTTAACACGTGGTGTATCCAGAAACCATGCTTTGTAGGTCCTTGATACCGGAAAATCGATTGACGGCAAAAGTTTGTCTGCCGTTCGTCCATCCGTCTGTGCATCATGCTAGCGCATAAACCGTTCATCCGATTTTCTCCAAAATTGATATTCTCCAATTGCTTTAGCTGATGTCGCGGACCCTGAAATTTGAAACCGGAATTTTAATTTAGGGGTGTTATTTACATAAAGCTCCTGGGACATTTTCAAAATTTTGATTAAGTTTTGTTGTTGGATAGTGCAAAGGACGTTTAAGAAAATAAATGGTTCAGGTTTCATTTTCGTTTGCATCCCCGATTTTTCGAAAATTGGAAAAAAACAAAATTAGAACTTCAAAATTGGAGATAAGAGATTTTTGTCTCAGATCAAGTCTGTGGTACAAAATTAGCTCTTTAAAAAAGGTCATGTACAAGTTTTTGAAAAAACAGTAGTTTTTGCGTTATTTCTGATCAAAAATAATAAAATATATACAGATTTCAGGCCAACTACAGGCAACGAAAATAATTGAATGAATGATGTGAAAAATAATTCGAAAAATAATTTTGAATATTTAATTTGAGCGTTTAGGCCTAGATACTATTCTAATTTCTAAGATTTATACGATTTATCGTGATTGATACGCGCGCGGTGTTGCAGATTTTTATTTTAATTATAATATGCAAAATAAATATATTACGTATTAATGTTTATTTATTGTCTACTTAGTTGTTATTTATTTTTCGTACCTTTTAATTACAGACAATCGTTGGAGAGATTAAATCAGAAACACTTGAAATCGTATATATTTGGATTCCATGGTCACCACACTTCTACCCCCTTTTTGTAATTTCGCCTAATATGGAATCTCTGTACTACACTTAAAGATTCCAGTTTTTCCGTTGCGTCAGAACGAAATATTCGGAGTTAATGATTAAATTAGAAATTACGAACGAAATGATGCCAGTGACACTCGTTATGTTGTTTACATCTGATTATTTTTTTGGAGTCATCAATTATTTTTGTATTTAAAGAATGTAATGCTGCAGGACCAAGAAATTATTTGTCAGATACTGCGTTTTACGAATAGTTAAGTGATTAACATACACATTATATTTAAAAATTAATTTTTGAAGCAATGAGAAAATAAAACATTTGTATAAGGGAATGAATTCGTTGTTTCGAATGATAATGGGATATATTGGATGGCATTTACACTATGTGATCAAAAGTATATGGGCACGTCCAAAATGGTGTTATGATGTGGTTGCGTTTTTCATAGAGGGGGGCTTGCACCTCTTGTTGTTTTGTGTGACACTATCACGGCACAGGCATACGTTAATGTTTTAAACACCTTCTTGCTTCCCACTGTTGAAGAGCAATTCGTGGATAGCAACTGCATTTTTGAACACGATCGAGCACCTGTTCATACTGCACCTGTGGCGGAGTGGTTACACTACAATAACATCCCTGTAATATACTGGCCTGCACAGAGTCCTGGCTTGAATCCTATCGAACACCTTTGTGATGTTTTGGAACGCCGACTTCGTGCCAGACCTCACTGACATACATCGATACCTCCCATCAGTGCAGCACTCCGTGAAGAATGGGCTGTCATTCTCCAAGAAACCTTCCAGCATCTGATTGAAAGTATGCCTGCGAGAGTGGAAGCTGTAAAGGTGGGCCAACACCGTATTGAATTCCAGCATTACCGATAGAGGGCGCCACGAACTGGTAAGCCACGTGTCCGGATACTTTTGATCACATAGTGTATTTCTGGATGCTCTATTTATTTGTGAAAGTACCCTTGCTTGTCTCTATGATGTACTGGAAGTAAAAAAAAATATTTATAATAGTTTTCGTTCGTTTACTATTTCATTGTTTTACTTAAAAAAACTAAGGTACGAACGTGGCAGCAATGAAGAAGTGTTGAAACGTGTACCATAAAGAACGCCTTAGAAGAACATTCATAAAATCACAACAATGCAAACTGAAAAACATTTCTATGTACGTCAAAAATAGCGAAACGGAAAACGTACGGAAAAAATAGAAAGAAAGAAAGAAAGAAAGAAAGAAAGAAAGAAAGAAAGAAAGAAAGAAAGAAAGAAAGAATGAATGAATGAATGAATGAACGAATGGTTACGTATATCATACGTATATCATAAATTATATTTAAATCTATTCGTATTAAGTTTGGAGGGAAAGGCATAGGTAAGGCTATGTTGCTCACGGCAGAATGAATATGATTACCCCCGCTAGAGGTCTATAAAGACATCAGTTATTCAGCTACCATTTTCGATCGTTTTCTCGTCTCACATAGAATACTCTCAGTATGTGTAATACGGATGTAAACACTGTTTCATAAAGCAATTATTCTCGTAAATGACAAAATGAAGACGGTTTCGGGAAATAATTGTGTAAAGCGTGTTCTGATCTACATTGTTTTGTTGATTAAAGATAAAACATTCAAAATTCTATTTGTGTACGTATAGGATTAATTATACGTCTGGCTTAATATTTTCTATCCATTTCTTTTTCAATAAAGTCGGTACTGAAAATATTTACATTGATATAAAATGTGTAATGGAAACATCTCTACATTGTATAAAAACAAACGTTTCTAAGCATTTCGGGTTTCTTCTTGGCAACTAATCAAAGATGTATTTGATTGATGTGGTACACATTGAAGTAATATTGTTGACACGAAATGAGTGTTATGGTTAGTTTTATATTCAATGACAAAAGATACAAATGCTGTGTTTTAAGGTATCTCGAAAGACTAACATCCGTCAACATAGGACCGAATATGGCGGTGGGGAAGAAACTCCTTCATGGATCCTAAGTTTGGACGACTGGAAAATCGTGGCTTGTTCAGATGAGCCCCTATTTCGGTTAGTAAGACCTGATGATAGGGTTTGAGTAGGGCCCACGAAGGTAAGGTAGACCCCACGAAGCCATGGTCCCATGTTATCAACAAGGCTGTGGAAGCTGGTGTTGGCTCCATGATGGTGTGGGTTGATATTACATGGAATGGACTGGTTCCTCAGGTCGAACTGAATCGAACATTGATTGCTGATGTTCAGTTACTTGGAATCATTTGTAACCATTAATGTCATTCATGGTCCCAAACAAAGATGGAATTTTTATGGATGACAATGCGCCATGTCATCGGGCCACAATTGTTAGCGATTGATTTGAAGAACATTCCTGATAATTCCAGGGAATGATTTGGCTACCCAGATCGCCCGACATGAATTCCATAGAGGGATTTGAGGTAATATTACGCTGTGTTAAATGGGGGTAGGGGAGTTAGAGTAGTGATACGTAACGACATTGTGTTTTTGTTAATTTCAACATTTACTGAAATAATGCCTTTTATTCACTCTTAAATTAAAACTTTAAATAATTAACAAATTAAATTTTAAAAAAACAGTCCCTCGGGTGGCAGCGTGCTAGCCTTCTGTGAAGCACTCCTGGATTCGATTATCGGCTGAGGCAAAAATGAAGCTGTAGCCTTTTATTACAAATCGTCTCAGATTCTTTAGCTGTGTGATGGAAGAAAGCTCAGCCAGGCCATATAAGCTAGGTACGGTGATAGGAACACGGAATGCTCGCTACATATCTGCGTTACCCTCAATCGTGGGTAATAAATAAAAACAGGGCTGAGGTCCGAGAACACCGCTAGCTGATCAAAATCGGATTAATCTGACCCTAAATACCAAATATATACAAATTTAAAAACACAAATAAATTAAGAAGTTATTAAGTATATATTGTTACAATAAATAGAAATAGTTTTTCAAAAATGGTATACTGATTGAATTTGAACGGATCTGTAGTATGTTCTAAATTCGAATGCAACTGGCGCAGTAGACTTCTGTCCATACGTCTTCCAAGACAGCAGGTGCACGACTTGTCAGAAATTTTCGCCAAGCTTCCATCCTTCACTTAAAAATCGCCAATTAATTTTGACTTTAATTATATATTCCAAATTTGGAATTTGGTCTTTCATTATCATGTATTAAAATATTTTGCAAATTTGCATTACGTAATTTATTGACGATCCCTTAGTTGATATTAGGTAGGCCAAAGAGCCTATCGATTGATATTAGTATTACATTTTAGCTAGAATGAAGTTAGTAGTAGCTAGTACTATATTTAAGATAGCCTCCACCAACTGTTAAAACCGCAAGGTAGCATTATAACAAACTGTATTTTTACTGCGATTTTCGCCACTCTGCTTCTGGCAGGTATCAGCTGTTGACAGTTTCATCTAATCGGGAGCTTGTACGTCACCATAGTGACGTCATTGTGATGACGTTCAAGCTCCCTATTTGATGAAACGGCCAACTACTGATACCTGCCAGGGGCAGAATTGCATAAATCGCAGTATAGGCCCACAGACCAACTCCCGCCTCCAATGGCCTGCTGAGAAGCGGGAGGGGAAAGTCCCTAGTGCCGGAGGGCGCGTTGGCTGCGATGGGGTGGCGAGACCGGCCAGCAGGCGCGGCCAAGGACGGACAACCGGGCGGCCACGCAGGGGAGCGGCGGAGCCCCGACCGAGGTCGCTGGCGGACCGCAGTACGCGACGGGGCAATGCGCTAGCTCGATTTGCAGAAGGTCCTCGAGAGATCGGGTGGAAGCGCGATGGTGGAAGGTCCCTCTGTACTTCGATTTAAATAGTGATTTCTGGCTCGTCGCTTTCCAGGCGGCCGTGGTGCGTGCAGAATGCAGGTTGCAGCTTGATATCTTGGATATGGTCTGTTCGTCTAGTCAGTCATGGGAGAGTAATTTTGACACTCATTAATGCCAAATCAAATAGGCATTAATAAGTGTCAGGATTGCCATGAGTGTCAGTGTCTTTGGAGAGTGTGGTCGGTGAGTAAACGTGGAAATCACACCATTTGTTTCACAAACTCTGTATAACTTTTGCTAGGGACCTTGTACTACCTGATATTTTTGTCGTACCGTCAATTTTTCATGTTCCCATGAACATAATGTTCTATTTTTGTAGCTAGAATGAAAGAAAAGAACATTTTAAAACCTTCTTTTTTAGAAATATTATTCATAACCGTAATTATTTGTTTAAAATTTAGTGTGTTGCAGGTTTAATTAAAAGCACGATCAAAGTAAACAACATGCTGGGCTCTTTGAAATTCATTCCCCCTAAACACAATAATATTATTGTTGAAGAGCAATGTTCTAATATACTCGTTCTGGACGAAAAATTGACTTATCCTCTTTTCCCCGCGCACCCACCAATTTTAATGACGATATCGGAACAATGTAAATACTAACTCATGCAAGCTATCCCTAACCTCTAACTGCACGATCTGAACTGTCACTGAATCATTGACAGCTGGTGCTCGGCCAACTGGCTGGAAGAAAGCATTTCTCAGAGCGATGCGGCCATCGGAGATGTTCAACTTTTCTAAAATCTGTCAACAATCGCCTTCTAGTCCGAACAAAGCTTACAGGCGGCCAACGGTTGACGAGGCGGAAGGTCGCTGGAGGACCTATCTGCAAACTGGATACCCGTGCCAGCCGGGAGGCCATGGCTAAGCCAGACAGCAGGTCGGGGCGTCTGAGCTGGAGGGCCCGCCGCGGCTCGCCGCTCTGACTAGCCGCTTGTGTCGAGGGTTCGTAACGACAAATGTGGCTCAGGGCATAAAATGATGTCACTGCAGAGAGGTGGTTGTAGGGCTTGAGTCCCAACGGTGAGATGATTTTCAACACTAGCTACGTAGGTCAAACTCAGCTGCTGCCTGGAGGAGAATTCTAGCAGTCGGCTGCTCTGATCGGTAGTTTTCCGGTGTTTTTTCGATCTACACCAGGCGAATGCCAGTGCAGTACGGACCGCGTGCGATCTTTTCTTCATCTTCCTTGTCGTTTCCTCGGTTCTTATTTACTCACACTTACACTTTCATACACTACATTACCGTACATGTCAGTAGACCAGCCAGGAGCTAATAATTCTTCCCGGCTGAGTACTGGTTCGTCTGATAACTGGTTGGGGAAAATCCTCACAAACAGGCGTAGGGCGGTGCCGGATCTTGCCATCCAGCGGGGGAAGATAATTCACCTCCCGCGATAAAAACATGCACTATATTAGCGGGAATAATGACCAATTGACGCACTCGGAGTCACACGTCAAATTATCAATCAATCAAGGGATTGGGCGACAGGAAGGCGAGTCGTTCGCCTCGCGACCTAAGGGGCGCTGTCGCCCTCCTGGCGACGCGCCGAACAATGTGCTGGAAATCCAGAGTTAGTTAATAAAAACATCCACCTCAAATATTCTCTAAACGGTTAAAGATTTTAAGGTAGAATTTTGACCAAACAATTCAGGACGTAGGATGTCTTAAGATGTAGTTATTAGCTTTTTGTATGATTTTTTTTATTTGAACTTAATGTTGGACTTCTTTTTTTAAATGGAACACTATCTGTCGATTTCACTAACACTCGTCAAATCTGTCTTGACGATCATCATTTTTGATGAACGTCAAAATATTGACGCATCGTTACGTTTCACCAACACTTTGCTGTCAGAAATGACTCTCAGTTAACTTTGACGATTCGCCAAGAAACGGGTGTTGATTTTTTCTTCTTGTAGAAATTGGCTACAATGTTAAGTTCCAACGCGGTTCCGCATTGAACATGTTGACTACTGATGGCGAATGAACTATTATATTCTAAGAAGGTTGGCACATGATGATAATCATATATTTGCACATTTACGAAGAAATATATTTTTTGATTTCTGAATCGGTGTAATTCATATCCTTTGGAGACAAAAATTGGAACATTGTGCACCGTACAGTCTATTATCTCTATCTCCAAGAAAGTTCGCTATTCTAAACAAATATCTCCTTATTAGTTAGGCTTCGGCACCTCATGGAAATACCACATACTGTGGGCGTAGAGAAGGATTTGCAAAAGAAACGATCATTTTATTTTCACAATCGCACTCTGGAGATACCAAACTTCCATGGCAATGGCCGGAGGAAATATCTTGCAGCATAAAATATTCAAGCTATCAACTACTGCGCATGGGCGTTACAGGCCTATTTCTGTTTTAGGGATATTCCGGATGCGGTTTTATTTCTTCTAAATTCTTCCGGATCACCGCCTTCAATACTCTCTCGTTACGAATTGAGGATCTTTCAATTAATAAAAGTATATATTTTTGAGTAGTTGCTTGTTCTGGATCCATGGTTTGTAAATATCATCAAAATCATCTCCCATGATATTACACACGTCCCTCTTGAACAGCAAAAAAGTAAAATAACTAGGTTAATGAAATGGAGTGCACGCGCTTAATTCACCCTCTCCTCTCAATAGCAGCTTAACGAGTCGTCAAAGACGTTGATGGAGGGGTTTCGGTCTAGCTGGGTCGTCTGACAGTCGTTTTTGTAGTCTAGTATTCAAATGGTAAATATTGTTTTTTTAACTACATCTCAGCAATAGAAAAAAATTAGAAAAAATCACGCTTTTGTTGTAAGACCTTTTGAGATTTTCAAACCTATTCCCGGATTCTAAGAGAAAAATTGTTTTTGTTATTAAAAAAACAAAAAAAAAACTTTAGTGTTTGAATTGAGAGGATACAGCAATAAGGCGTTTAATTCATCTTATAATGTACATTTACCACTATCCCTACCAAATGTTTAAAGAAAAAATTTGGAGCCATTTTTGATAAAATCATGTTTTTGTATTTTTTAAATTGCACATAATGCACGCAATACTGCGCGAAAACTACTAAAATTTTCAAAAAATTGTACATGACCTTAATGAAAGAACTTACTATGGATAACAATTGTTTTTTGAAGGAAAAGTTTCTATCTTCAATTTTGTAGTTGTAGGAAGACACCGAAAAAAATCCTACTTCTGAAATTTTCGAAAATTCATAGTTAACAGTGAAAATCGGACATATGCAACGTTTGTACGTGTCTGTTACACTATTCTTACAAGAAATTTAAAGAAAAAATTTGGAGACGTTTTTGAAAAAAAAATTGAAAATGTCCGGGGAGCTTCATATAAAGTACCCCCAAATTTTAAAGAATGTTTTCAAAATCTCGAAGTTTCGTCTCGAGCCAGATGTACAGGGGTTTCTTCCATTTGAATAGTTTAGGCGCTGGTAGTGTTCACAGATACCAGACGTACGTACGGACGGACAGACGGACGTTTTGAAAAGAAATAAAAGAAGAAAAAAGACTGCCTCAGAAAGTGCTTGAAAGTAGTGAGCACACACTTTACTGAGATCGCTCCATTATCACTGACAGACACGTCGGCGGCAATACACCCGATATAACATTTTCGTCAATATTTCAAAGGGTCTTCTGAAAAATGGCGTTTTTTCGATATGACTATTGCTCCAGACTAGCGATTAATTCTGAATTTTGGTTTCAAACTTTTTTTTTACATGAAACGCTAAAATATATCTCTTACCATCCAAACTATTTCAGGTTCATAAAATGTAGCCAGAGAATCTCGAACCAGTTGATTACCTCTTCCTCCAAGTTAATCAGAAATGTGAAGCTGCCAACGCCCGACTGTAGACAGTTTGTCTTGCAATTTTTTTGCACGCCGAATTTGCACGGAAGACCTACCGGTGATATTAAAGAACCGGTAGGTATTTTTTTCCTGGATTGTAACATTTGTTTAATCCAATAACTGGGTCAAACTGGCTTTGGAAAAGAAATAAATGAAAGAAATTAATCTTCATTCAGTGACTTTCCCCAATGTTACATTTTCAACGCTGTGTGATTCCTTTAGCTCTCCTGCTTCGTCATGGCGGTTCGCACATTAAATCCTTACGAAGCGGGTGACTCATTGGATTGGGTTGAGTGTGCGCTTAACCCGCAGCTGCGCTTCCGATCGCCGTCAGTGAGAAAGATTCTTTGGAAACTTGTGAAGGGCGCGGAGCACCATGCGTCCTCAACCCCGAACTGAAGGCCATTCGCTTGCTCCTGTCAGACCTGCCCTGACATGAACAAAATCCGCGCCATGCGTACCGTCGAACCTACAAACGCGTGCTTACGTACTGCACAATCCCGAATGCCGTTTAGCCGCCGGCAGCTCGGGCCAAGGATGGGAATAGCCGAAAGGTTATAACTGCTTTTTTCGGTTCAGAAGCTTTTTGAGATATTTCTACAGCATTCATCACATAGTTTTTAATTGTTCTATGAATTCAAATAAATAATCATAAACCGCAGTACCTTTCAACGACATTCCAAGGATGCCATTCCGAAATAAATATTTGCCCCTTCATTCCAGAGATTCACAGGAGGGGCACTGTCAACCACTGAGACACAAGGACAGGAACCTTTTGAAGGTATTCGTACTTTAGTAGACACAATACGAAAGATTCACAATGCTCGGTGTAACGTATTAGCCAGCGTGCCTCATGGCATCTATTTGGGGACGCTTGGTTGCGGATTAGTCTCGCCACAGGAAGTAGGGTTTTTCTGTAAAGGGAAGAACGCGGAGACGGGAGACACAAGGCTTTGGGTGTCTTCCGGCTTATAGAAGCTTTTCACTGTTATAACAAGCGAGGGGGTGGCGTGACGTAGGAGGTCACGTGGGCCTCGCCTATATAACAGAGTGTACGGAGCCAGTAGGCAGGTTCTGGAGACGGTGGGAGAACCTCGTGCGTGTGCACAAAACTTGGCGCCTAGACGGTGCATATGCGAGCCAGGCTCGCGAGGCTGGAGTCATTAGTTGACGAAGCCTGCGGACTTTATGTCCTTGGGTGACTGCGCTCACGGGGGAGCGATGCTGTGTGCGTGCTCCGAGGTGAAGAGTGGTTGAGTGCGACGATTCACGCCGATTCTCAATCGGATAAGATCGCTCCTGCGATCGAGGCAAACCAGCCGTTGGTGCGCCAGAACGGACTTTGTGTCCCAGCGTGACATCCGGTCACGGAAGCTAGGCTTTGTGCGCGCTTCAAAAGTAGGAGTGGCGAATGCCACAATCAAAACCATCTTCAATCGGGTTTTGGATCGCTCCCGCGATCAGGGGATAGTAGGTCTATCAGAGCTAGGGTTTAAGTAGATTATTAAGTGTATATATTTGTTTTGTTTTCTTGTTAATAAATATATTTGTTATACGAAAGCTCTGTGTCTGTGGTCGCTGTGAGTATCCATGACGTCACATCGGAAAGCATAACACGTAATTGCGTTCGGTCAATGTAACATATTTTTAAAACATTTAAGGACACTTTGAAGTAATATTGTTATTTTTATTTTATTTTCCAGTGAAAGCGATCGAACTGTCAGTAAAGGACTAAAATATACATTTTGTAGATTTGATTGATTAGTGATTCCGGAAGCGTCAACGGCTGAAGTCATTATTCCCGTACATTTAGTGCATATTTTTATCTCTGGAAGTAGCGGTGATCTTCCCCAGCTGGCTCGCGAGATCCAGCGCCGACCCACATCAGGTTGGATGAGGATCTTCCGCAACCAGGTATCTCCCACCAGCGGGGCACTGCTCCAGCCGGGACAAGCTCTAAGTTTCCATCTGGTCTCCCAACACGTGTGATAGTCAAAGTGTGAGTCAAAGTGTATGTAAGTAAGTAAATGGTGAGGATAGGACAAAGAAAAGGAAGAAACTATCGTGCGCAGTCTGTGTCCCTTTTGTTAGGGTACTGCTCCGGCATTCGCCTGGTGTTGATTGAAAAAATCACGGAAATCTACCGATCGGAGCAGCCGTCCGCTAGAATTCCCCTCCAGACAGCGGCTGAATTCGCCCGAGCTATGTACCTATCACCGTCAGTACTAGAACCCTCGGACCTCTCGGTCAGAGGTTTTGCTGTGACATCTGTTGATGCTCTGAGCCACCATTCTCGTTTCATTTTGCATGCCGATGGCGAGGAAGTCTCTGCCTACCGGTGCAAAACTGGGAGAAATTTCATATGGGAAGGAACTCATTATAAAAGTTGCTGCAACAAAAAAGTTAATGGGCCATGCAAAAATTACGGAACGCAAATTGTGTATTTTCAATACTCTCGAACGCAGCTGTGCAACGCATACTGAACTCCCCTCTAAAGAATTACGCAATGCTTGCGACAACACTCTCCCATTTAAATAAATAAATATTAATACTTTGCATAACACTAACATAAATTTTTATTAATTTTATTTGTGTTATATATTACAATTTATGATCATTAAAATCAGGCTTATTTAGCCTGCTCACTATGCCTAACAAAATTGCGGACAATATTTGAGTGATGAAAGGACGCGTGTGCGAGAAAATTTCTTACACGTCGTGAACATAAGAATATTACATTTAACAGTTTCAATCCTAACAGGGTGACAGCTCTTTTTCTAGGAAGAATTTCCCTGACTTTATCAGGTTATCCAGGTCATTTCCTTTAGTTTTCCATGAATTGAGTTTTCCATGGGCGCGAGAGTACTGCGTCAATTTAATTGGATACTCGAATACAGTAAAGATTAGTTTTGAATATTCTCATCGGAATCTAACAGGTTCTAGTGTTGATGAAACTATATTTCTATTTATTATAACAATTTATACATGATTACTTTTAATTTAATTATTTTTTCTCATTTCAATTGCTAATATTTTAATTTTTTAGTTCAAGACTGAATAAAAAGAATTATTTCAGCAAATGTGGAAACATTCAAATAAAAAATGTCACCGTCGTGTATCAGGAAAAAACACCTCCCCTTTTTTTAACACTGCTTCAAACCCCCTCCCCCTCTTTGGCGTTGCACAATTTATGCACGGCTGTTTCTCCACCCCAATATGAAGAAAAAATACCTTTTCCGAATCACATATTAATTTCCAGAAAGCATTTTTGATGTGATTCAATTGCAAGAACTGTAATTATCCGTGTCCATTACACTTTCTTTTAGACTCGTGGCCAATGTGTCTCGGAACACAAGCTTCAAGATTTCGCAAATCGGTATTTCAAGAACATGTCACCGCTAGCGCTGAAGCTACGTGCCAATCCGTCCTAAATAAATGGTATTAGAAAAATCAATTACAAAGCAGTCGTCTTTAAGCATCTTTCTCCAATCATGTATTGCTAAATCATTATGTTATAATGTTACATTTGAAAATATATTCACTTATAACCGAATCTATGAAAGAATTCATTTAAAAATTCTACTTATTTCCTTTTTTCAACTATATATTTTGCTACGGACAACTACATTGAACCCACCACGTTTAAAATAATGTTGGCGATTCCTGGCGACGCTCATTGGAATGCAACTATTCTTCCGGAGCACCCTTATCGCAAACGTGCAATTGCTCTATGCCCGCGCATGCCATCACCCTTGCCCCCGCAGCGCGCCCGGACGTGTGGAATGCGCAATGGCGGACCCGAGGCAGGAGGAGGGGCACCGGCTTCTTCCTATCAGCAATTTTTTGTAATTTTACTCAATTTATTCAAAATAATAATATATCAAATTTTAAGTAATATATTATAATTAAATTTAAATAATATTAATATATGATTTCATGAATGGGTGAAAACCAGAACGGTATAAGATACATTTTATCAATTCAGAGAAATCTATTTATTTATGTCAATATTACTGTAAAGTCGATAATACATTGCCATGATATATAGCCTAAAATTCATAAGTTCTTCTCAGAATTTATAAAATGTCACTTATACCATTCTGGTTTTCACTCATTCATTTTATTTGAAGCTAAAAAAAATTAAAATATTTCCGCGTGTCCGAACTGAAATTGCTCCCCCTGGAATCCTTCCTGGCTGCGCCATGGGTATGCGGGTGGGGGTTCCGATGGTCCGGCCTCCCGGCTGCGCTGCGCGGGTTGCCCCTCTCCTGCCCCTTCGCCCCCTCCAAGGCCCAAGGCGCCGCGGCGCGTGCGCAGCGTGACGTGCGTGTGGGCGCCGCCACCGCCGCCGCCGCGCGCTACTCGAGGGCTAGTGGCGAAGCCGCGCGGAGCCCAGACCCCAGCGCCCGGCCCTAGCCGCCGTGCGCGCCCGCTGTCGCCACAGCTTCCGCCCTCGCTGCCCGCCGCCCGTGGCCATGGCGCCCCCGCGCGCCTGCCTGCCGCTGCTGCTGCTGCTCTTGACGCTGCTCCTCCGCTGCTCCGGTGAGTCTCTCCTTGCGCACCCCTTGGGCGGGGCGCTCGTCCACCAGAGGTGCTTGCAGACTTACACTTGCAGCGGGGGCAGGCCCTTTTTCAGATTCAGTTTGTATCAAGTCACGAGACGGCGCTGTAGCGTATGTTGTTGTGCAGCTTCGTAAATCGGGGGCTCCTAGACTCGATTCCCGACGATGGTGCGTTTTCTATAGCTACTGGGTCGGACTACGACATTGGAGGAGAATTCTGGAGGCTCGTTCCTCTAATTAGTCGTTTCCGCGATTTCCTCTGAAAAGTTCCGTGATGTCGGAGGAGACCCGCACACGATTCTCTTTCCTCCGTCCTGTCCCTCTTCCAAATCTTATGTGCGGCCATTGGGAATAATATCCCCTCCTTATTTGTCTAGAATGTCTCTCAGAATGTGTGTGAGGTCAAGTCCAAGCTTGAGCAGGGGCATCGTCGAAGAGCAAAAATATTCTTGGATGAACGAAGGATTGCCGGGCGCTAAAGGGTTAAACGGCAGTTTTTTGAGACCACTAAATTTGTCTTTCATTTCCAGAGAACTTTGTTCAAAAGTTGATGACAATATATAGAATAAGGGTTGCGTGTCCTCTCGAAGAATTTTATGTGGAATCACCTACTTCTACTTTACATGTATATTTTCCTTTCCTTCGAGGAAAAATGTCGATTTCTAGAATTTTTTTAGGATCGTGACTCTTGTGGTCTCCCGGGTTCCACTTCAGTCGCCACCAGTAGCTGACATGAATCGTAGTCGGCGGTCTGTTCCAAGGGGTTAGCTCTGTGTACTTTTGTGGGTCAGCACTGTTTTTCTCTTTTAGTACCGTTCGTCTAACACTATATTTATGACTCGAGTCCTGGGGAAGATTAAGTCCGCAACGTTTCCATGATGAATCCCCTAAAGTGGACGCAATGCATGGCTTTCTCATGAATATAGTCTTTACATAAAAGCACACATTATATCACATACTGAGAAAAGAATTCATATGACCCTTTACAAAGATAAAAACCAATGAATAAATTAATTGGATTTCGGAGGGATGACAATGTAAAGAGATAAAATTGACTTCTCATATCTGGACAAGTGGGTTCACATGCAGCCCGAAGTACCTAGAACTAGATGTGGTAGTGTTGTTGCGATAGAAGGTCTTCGAGTCTTTACATATTATCCCTGCAAAGTATCTCCATATATGGTATTGTAAAGGAACACTCCATATATGCATATATGCTAGTGCCTAAATTAACTTTTCATTGATTCAATATGTATTGGGTACATTATATACTTTCCTAAGCCAACTACATACGATTAATAGAAAAGAACGCCTTCCATCAAAGAATGAAGTAAATTGATGTCGGTTCAGATCCGTCATAATGTTATGCAAAACGTCGTACGTAGGGGAAGAATTAGCGACCCTGTAAAGAGGGAAGTTTGCGCTGATTAGATTACGATATCTAACATCATACAGTTCGTGACTTAAGGAACTAGGAAGAAAAACAACAGAAAATCGAAAGGTGAAAAACCGAAACTATTTTGTCTGTTGTAAAAGGTGACTCACTGCTCAACGGACTGTTCGCGGACGATTAATCTAGCAGAACTCGAAATTGGTCCAAATGGACATTATGGATGCCACTCAAGCTTACAAGAGGGGGGGTTACCCGATTGGATTTTCTTGCCTTTGCCTTTGTTTACTATCATTCCATTTGTGCGCTCTATATTCACATCACTTGCTCTGGGGTAGTTTCAGAATCTACACGTGACAGAGTAGCTGCTGCATCGAAAGGAAATTTCTTTACTCTCTCGCTCTCCTACGACTTAGATAATGATGAGAAAGAATCACAATGCCGAAATTGGCGATGTTTCGATAGAAAAATCTATATTGTGGAACATTGTACCTGAAAATTTGAATACGTTTTGTGCCTGTATTTAGTAAACTACTTCCTCCTACACGTTGTCTAGTCAGTTTTGTGGCTCCTTCGTGACGAAAAATTGGTTAACGGCAAAATGTCTCTGTCCGCTTGGGTGGGACTGAACACCCATTTATGTGTGGTCTTTAACTCTCTCGCCCTAAACCGTTGACACGATTTTCTCCAAAATTAATAATCCCTCAGCAATCAGAAATAACTGACGGCTCGATGAGTTTGAAATGGATATTTTGATTTTGGGGAATACTTTACGTGAAGCCTGAATATTTTCTACATATTCTCAAATATTGTTCCAAATATAACATGTTCTTTTTAGCATATTTATATTAAATTTTATCCTTTACTATTCCTAGCCTGAAAATGGAGAAAAATGAATTCCCCGAAACGTCGCTCTGAAAAAACAATAAACCTTTTGTGATGTGAACATTGAATGAACATTGATGTGAACGCTCAGAACATTGAATAAACTGCTTATGATCTAAAAACTGTCTGTCGTTAAAAACTCTGTGGCCAAATTCATTTAACGATATATATTGTTCCAAATATTTGGATTAAACACGGATAGCGTAAAAATCGCTTAAGAGAATGGTGCAAATCTCACTTTTATTAAAACTCCTGATGTTTCAAAAACTCCAAAAGTTGAATTTTTTCGACTTCTTCCTACAGGTACAATATTAATGATTGAGACTGTTTTTCGTAATGAAACGTCTTGTTGGCTCTGGAAATAAGCCTGAAATAACGCCATGAACTATAATTTTGTCCAACAAATGAGAAGTATTTGCATAATTTCACATGAAATATAATCATTTAAAACAATTATTCTCACGAACCTTCCTGTTTGAAGTTAATGATTTTTATACAAATAACATGTTCTTAAAAACGGCTTTTCTTTACATTTTTCTTTACATTTTTGGATAGTCTAAAGGACGTTTAAAAAATGACGGTCTCGTTTTTGTTGAACTCTCTGTATTTTCGGAAATTGCAAAGTTAGAAATAATGCGAGAAAGTGTGCGCTGATGTACTACCACTAGTTGTGTTATCAGGGCCCGATAAGAAGGGTTTCTAAAATTCCCAATTTCCAGCGCAAGATTATCAAACTTTCTCTTCTTACGAAGAAAGGCAATGAAGTAAAAGGGAGAAGTCTTTGCGCAAGTTTTGCTTCAATAAAGGCAATTTATAAAAAATGTTAAAATTAAACACGTCTCTAAATTTTTTCTTTAAATGTTTACCTTGGACGCAGAAAAGTGGCATAGGTCTATTTTTTTGTTAAAGTCTCTGAATGTAACAAATGCTAAAACTAATGTGAAAAAGCGTGCTATTGCACCACGATTAGTTTCTGCATATTAATGTTAACCAAAGCTACCGATCTCATTTTATTTGTTATAAAAACTGCCGAAGGGAGTGTTCCCCTGGGATAATAATTTATCTAATTCTTTTCTGTATTTCTGTGTTTGATGCGCTAGTGCAACAACAATAATGATTATTATTATTATTATTATTATTATTATTAATTCCCTTTACGTCCTTTGAGGAATTTCCAAATAGAGAAAATGCAACAACATAGACCAGAAATAATCTGTAGTGTGGAATACTATTCTTGGAGAGTGACTAACAGGTGGTCGCAGACGGCTGTGGCGGTTGTACGCGATGAGAAATGCGCGTTGTCGAGGTATTAAGTCAATTCCTTCACGCGAGACACGATGAAAGATGTGAGCCAATATCTGTTTATCATTCATTGTAACAAATGTTGTTTATTTGTGGCAGCGACCATTCTTTGTTATCAAATTTTGCTAAAAACGCTTGTTTCTACCAGTGTTCGTAATTCCACACAATATATCCCTTTTTCACTATTTTTGACGTCAAATAAATGAAAGTATTTTTTCTCTCAAACTTGAGATGCCATACGTCCGGAAAAAGCGGGAAAAGTTTTGAATATCAACATGTGTCCTGCTGTCCCGCCATATTTGTGTTTGTTTTTTCCAAATGTCATAAATTTCATACTCTGTTAGAATTCCTCATAGTCCTAAAAAATCTCCGTTTTGGGACTACTTGTGAACTACATGAGAGAACGCAAGTGGCAAATACCCCTTCTGGGCATCTGACAACTGTGTTCACTGGTCATCTTTCAACTGTGACTGGTTTGAGAGTTCATCTTCTTTGACCAAGATATCAAATCTTCATCAATGAAACTTTAATTTATTGAGGGTAGCCAGTTTCTGGAAAACCGAGGAAAGTCGAGGAATTTCATTGATCTGGAAACGTCAGGGCATTTTTTGAAGAATCATTGAAAGCCAGAGAAATTTCAGAGACAATGTATAAAACCAAGAATTTTCTTTCACTCGAATACACTGTCATTTTGGCACTTTTTTAAGTAAATATTTTAATTTTTGTCTTTTTACAGTGCAATCCGAGAGCCGAAAATCCTTAAAAGGTACTGTGTTTTCAATTTTGAAGTGTCTCTGTCTCTCGCATAATGCGTTAGCGTAAGAAAATCTAGAAGGCAAAAAAGGGCTTAGCCGATAACAATGTTTTTATATCGACCAAAGCCATGCTTTATTTAACATTTTATTTAAATACTCTGAAATATTTCACAAATTTTGTAATGGAAAATGAAAGGAAATAACCAGGATAACTTAGAAAATTCAGAGAAAGTTTGTTCTAGAAAAAATGGTCACCTTGTTAAATTTAATTTATCTTGATTTCCTATTTAGTTTTCTTGATATACAATTTCCTTGTAATACGGTTTACATAATATACTATTTAGTTGTATAAAAATTAAAAAAATGTTCTAAAATATACTTTGGATGACGATAATTCCATTGCCACCCTTATGGTAACCCTATCTGAAATAGTAAACTAGGGCTGTAAAATAGGGCTGTTCATGATCACCACACGTTACTCTAGAGCAGTCGAACGTTAGAAGGACTCTCCATTAGTTGGCCGGCAAGCACGCCGAAAGCTCTAAACGCATTCCTGTCGTAAACGCATGTGGAAAAAACAATGTTTGATTGTAATCGGCACAGTTGTACCGTTGATTCTCTTTATTTTGTATGTGTTATATTCTCATTTCAAGGAAACAGCTACCGAAGATCTGTCGCTCAGCATTTAGAATTACATTTTTCAAATGTGAATTCAAGCTAAGATGATCAAGTTAGTTCATAATGGTACTTATAGTAAATGAGAAATATATGGAAATACCGAATAGAAGTAATGAAATTGTTGTTGTTGTCTCTGTAGCTGCTGCTACTGGATATTACTTTCAGAAGTACCATAATGAATATATACGAATTACCCGATTATACGAAATAGTCTTCCAGGAATATTTTGACTAATATTGATTTTAGTCACTCTCAACTCTGAGAACGTCCAATTTGAAACCAGACACTTTGAAATATGAACCAGATGCGCCTGATGTATGTTAGAGTTACACATGGTTGAAGATTTGAGGTCAGCAGTTATCTTTCGTCGCGTCGTCGTTCAAAAAAGTTATTTCGTCTTTACTTTTTCACCCGGCACTGTTCATATTGCGACTATTTTTGCAAGTGTTCTGTCATTGAGGGATTGTGAGAATTCGAGGAAAAAGTAAGAATATATTTGATGAGGTCTCATGGCAGATTCATATTACATACATAGTCACGTAGGCACTGTATTTCTCGAAAACTCGTATTCTGACGTCCTGATATGGGAAAAGTAGCCCTGTTACTCTGTGTAGTAAATTACTTCCTTTAAACCCGTGGTTTAGTCAGAATCCACGTTTTGTAAGTTCCTGTTATCGAAAAATTGATTTACAGCTGTCTGTTCGCCCGTCTGTGGCCAGTGTTAGCGCCTGCATCGTTCAGACGATATTCTCCAAAATTGATAGTCCCCATTCACCTGACCGAACTCGGACCCTGCAAATATGAAACGGAAATTTTAATTTTCGAAGGTTCTTTACATTACGCCCTCACAACATTTTCTCAAAAATGGCACCAAAAAAACGCAAAGAAATGAAGAGGTGTCATATTCATTGAACTATCTACATATTTGAAATTTGCAAAAGTTGAAAATTTGTTCCGCGCCTTCCCACAACTACAATATTTAAGACATAATTTTTAAATAAAATCTGTTCTTCAAAGACAGCACTTGAAATAATGTCATGTAAAATTTTTCGAAAAAGTGACTTGTTTTTGCATATTTTTTTCTTGAAACAGATAAGCAAGCAATTTATTATTTTTTTCTATTTTTTTTAATTTTCTTTCATTAATTTGTTTTTCGAATAGAATAAAATACTCTTATAAAAAATAACAATGCAAAATGCTTTTGAAAAGCTAGTAGTTTCCACGTAATTTTTGCTTGAAGTAAAATTAATTCATAAAGAATGTTTTTCTAAATACTTTTTTCTTTACATTTTTTCCTCGGATAGACTAAAGGTTGCTTAAAACTGGCAAAAGGCTAATTTTTGTTGAACTTTCTGAATTGTTCAAAATTGCATAAGATACAAATAATGCGAGAACGTATGATCTGTTGTATCACTGCTAATTTATAATTTAATTATAGCGTTAAATGAGTAACATATTTAGTGAATGTGATAGCCCATTATTAAATTTTGGGCGAAACAAACCTTTCGATAAATTCCACAATCCAGGTTAAACATTTTCGATTGATAGTATTCAGATAAATAAAAAGCACGGTTTGGTCGGTAACTAAAATAAAGTTTTCGTTTTATGTATAGGAGTATGGTCCCCTAAACCTCTTTTTTATAAACTCCTTAAGAACAAGTTATACTCGAATATGATTAACAATAAGTTCTCATACCAAGCTCTTTGTATACAAGGTAACAAAAAAAGCAATTCATTATTTTGATATTTTTTAGAGAACTTTTTATTTAATTTTTGTAATGTATATTTTTACACGTGTAGAGCAAATGTCAGTGACACTCTTGATTCTGAAGAACAGGAGATGTGGATGAAATGAATGTTTAAGGCCACTCTCATTGACACGCTACACGCCCTTTTGCGTCACCACACTTAATACGTTTCGGTGTCTGTGTTGTGACCGATTTCAATTGTCTGGAAAAAGGAAAAATATAGCACAAAGTAAATAGAAACATTGGAAAAGTATCTTGTATTAAATGAAGTCGTAGGCTTCCGTAGCCAGAGTCATGTGGAGAGAGACAGCCTTCGACGCGGCGTCACCTGGGCAGCCAAGATCAACCTTGCATTAGGTGATTATTTGTATTATAACGGATTTTTCTAATAAATGAAGGCAAAAACAGAGTAAAATAATATGAAAGAGTATTTTCTGTATTTTTATTCTAAACTGCATCTCAAGTACCCACAAAAATTAAAATCCCCCTTTCAAAAAATGAGGGCTCTTTCCAATTCAATTGCTGGATAAATGTTTTGGAGAAAATCCTGTGTACTGGTTGTGCGCTCGTGTTGTCAACAGCCAGACGGAAAAACTATCCACTTGGGACCACAATTAAAATTAGTGGTGGTACATCAACCCATATTTCTCGTCTTATTTGTTAATTGAGTAATACTATAATATTGCCACTAGCATATTATTGATTTTTCTGCAATATCTTGAAAGTCTCTTTTCAGCCAAAATTAACCTGACAGATGTGAATCTGAAAATTTCGAAGATTCGTAATTTTTGAAAGTTGACAGGTTTGAATGAAAATCGGACCAGTGCAATGTTTACAAGCGCGCTTTCCTGTATTTGATCAAGAAAATAAAGAAACTAGTGGCGCTACAACGGAACACTATTTTCCCCATTACATTCCCACATTCGACCCGTCCGTCTGTTCGTCCGTCCGGGAGAGGTGGCTCAGGAGCTCAACTGATGTCGAACCTCTGACCTGGAAGTCCTAGGATCGAGTCCCAACGGTACCAGGATATTCGACACCATCTAGATCGATTGACTTCAGTCCATGTCTGGAGGAGAATTCCACCGACCTACGGCCGGCGGCTCTGATCGGTAGTTTTCCGTGGTTTCTCCGATCAATACCAGGCAAATGCTGGAGCAATACCCTTATCGTTATACCTTCTTTACACATACATATTTACATGCCCTACATTACCACGCACGCCGTGAGACCGGTCGAGAGCTTAGAGCGTGCCCTCGCTGGGGCTGTGCCCCGCTGATGGGCGATACCTAGCGGAGGAAAACCCCGCAAGCCAACAGGTCGGAAGGCGCCGGATCTCACCATCCAACGGGGGAAGATCATCGCCACCTCCCCAAGAAAACACATAACTACACTTACGGGATTAGTGACAGCAGTTATCCGCAATCATCAATCAATCTGTTCGTTCCCGTCTGTTTTGCCGATTTTCCGTGTGCGTCCCTTCTCCCGTATGGCTGTGCGTCTGTATCTGGCCGTACGTCTGTCCTGACATTTGTGCATCTACGTCTGTTTGTATTGTCTGCGCTTGACTGTGTATCCGTCCCTGTCGTGCACCTTAGTTATTATTAAAGTTAAATTGTTTTTTCTTAATGCATTTTATCCCTCTGTATTAAACATTTTAATCATTTCATGAACAGTTTTTCTCTACGACTACTACAGAATTTCTGCATTTCTGCACATTGTCGGATACAATAATGATGACGATTCCACAAGCCGTGCGATAATATAATTCTAGCTCGGCTGTCCACCAATCACATTCGTCTTGGTTCATTATACACGACATACGGTTCTCGCTGCCACCTACAGAGGGCGCGATCTGTCGCGGCTGGTCGGAACAGTCGTAAGACAGGTGAACCTCGAAACAGTATGCGAGGGTCAAAGATTGCAGAATGCGACGATCACAGTATTGTTAGGATCAGAGAACATTGAGAGTTTTGTGGCGGTTCTATGGTTAAGGCGCCCATTTAGTATTTTTAAAACAAGAATATGAAAGTCGTAGAGAAAGTATAGTTTTCTACTCACGTAGAATGTCTATTATTCTACGCTCGTTGAAGAATATACAATTCCGTTATATTAGTTTTGTTAAGAATTAATTAACTATTTTTAGTAGAATCGTGAGTTTTTTCATAAGTATACGACAATATGCGTTCCCAAAGACAATTATTTTTTATGTAAACGTTTTGCAAAGTATGCAGCACAAACACTACATTCTATTCCACACGTGTCATTTTCATTTATACTCATTTATATTTATAGATGGTTGAATTTCGTATTAGTAGGATACAAGTTGTAATATATTAATATAATATAAGCGTTAGAAATAATATGAGCGCTGTTGTAGCGCCAATAGTTTCATTATCAAAAAAATATACCAGAGATTATTTTTATATTAATATTTTATAGAAATGAATTTGCATTTTTCTCTACAAATATTTTCATTGTTGAGGGTATTTATGTTGTTGAATGCTATTTTTGACTTGCATGTGTAGTTTTATATTATAACTATTTATTTTCCAGCAAAATATTTTACATGAACTAGTTTATATTCATCATTATTCGATTTCTGAATTGGTGAGTAAATTGAGTTGAGAAACCACATGTCTAATCATAGGTGAGAGGTCCTAGACCTCTCAACTAATACAGCGCTGGTGAACATAAGCTATTTAGCGGGAAGAAAGATGCCAGTGCTGATGTGCTGGTGCAATTAGCATTCACGCCGCGCACCATGATGTAATTCCGTGCAGAGCGGCTCTGATTATTCTCCCTCTCTCTCGTGGGCGGCGTACGGAATTCAAGATGCTCATTTAAGTGCCTGTGACTGCCCCGGAGATTATCGAAATCGTTGTCTTCGCATCTGCCGTCGACCTTATGTGATCTCTGTACTTAAGTAGTTATTCCTTTCTTTCTAGTAGTCAGTTTAGAAGTATCATGAACTGTTCGCACATCGAACACGTTGACAAAAAGGCTTTTTATAAGTTTGTTTTTTCGAAGACGGTGGCCGAACATTCTTTTTTAATTTTACGATAAATGAAACTCAACAGTTTATATTGTCAATAAAAATCTTTGATAATTTATTAACAATTGTATTTCTCTATTTATATTAAATGCATATATTTATTATTCGCCTTTGTGTAGTTTCACTTTAATTAAAAATTTGTAATTTTTGACAAGCTTTATTCACAAAAGGCTTTAATAAGTGAATAAAGTATATTTTTAGTCGCCGTGTTAATAATGTTAATAATGGGTGTATAATATAAACAATGGTAAAAACATACACTATATGTATAAACCGGCGTCCATTTCATGGATTTCTTCTTAGTGAAAAAAGGGTAAATAATTGTTCGGGTAATATTATTGTGTAATGTTGTGACCCACACTGTGAAGGCATATTGCCACTCGAACATCGATGTTGGTTGCGTGCGAAGCAAAGCGCGTTTCGCAATCGCCAGGCAGATGTGCTCAGGAGCCCACATCCCCTCCGCTGCATTCCATTTACAATTGTAGCGGTCCGTGCTGAGACACGAGGTTAGGTAGTCTTAAAGGTGATGATTCGTGACGAAAATAGGTCATAGTGTAGTTTTCTCATGAAAAGACGCGTGCATTGGCAGGGTCTATTGACTCAATGGAGATAACTTTTCTGTTAAGGTTTTCGTGGAGTACAAGAGACTGTTGTTCGAAAAGGAGGCTCCCTCCTGTTTGCTCACCTGGAGGCCGATAAGTCCGGAGGGGCTAACTATGAGAGAACCCCATTTATAAGAAAGAAGGGAACATTTCTGAGTGGATGCGTATGCGATCTTGGAAGACACCGGATGAAAGGGTGGGTGCACAAACATTGTCTGGTGATTCTTATCGCCGTCGGAAACTGACTAATCTCACACAGAGTATTCATTCAAGAACTGAAGTATTGGCATTCTCTGGCCGGAAGAGTGCACAGAGATAGTGGAGAAATAATCGCTGTATTTGTCGAGTTGAATGGGTCATTGGGTTTCAATGGTCAACTCGCATTCGTTCTCAGAAGCAATTAGAATTCCGTCGCCACGTTAGTCACAAAACATTTCTCTTGCAAAAACAGTGTGTTCGGCGTTGATTTAAAGTGTGTTGTATTCGAAATTGCTTAAAAAAGTATTCAGAATTATGTGAATTCAATAATACTAACGCAAACAGACGCATACCCATGATTTTTCTCGAGGGGAGGATATAGGTGTAGTGTGCAGCCGACTTGATATTTTCTTTTAAGTTTTTCATTTATGCTGAATATACATAAACGTATTGAAGAAAATACAATAATATTATAGTGTAATAAATATTATGTATGAAAGAATATTATACAATTATGTTTAAATTGCATTGCTTCCAAATAACATTAGCAAAAAATTACCATATTTTTTTTGTTACTTTCACTTCTGGTTTTAAATTGTACTTATCATCGGAGGTAGTTTTTATTTTGTTATGACGCATCGACAGACGAAACTGACCAACTGCTTTGTTGTAAAATCTGCAATTCGCAGCACGGTATTTGCGCATTTTAATAATTCCTCAATCAAATGATAATGTAATTAAACTTTGGCACTACTTTGGCACTTCGTTTTCCAACTTTTACCAGAGACTGTACATTTCCTAAGAGTCAAAGACTAATTTTCGCCGTAAATAATTAAGGTGAAATCTTTGTAATTTATCACACCATGTTCGTAAAACGATAAAGTAAAGCGAATGTTTCATGGATATTGCAATACATTACACACATTGGCAGGCTTTGATGTCTCTACCGTGAGTGTTGAGATGAAAGTATTAATTAATTCGTAAAGAGCATCATAATATACACAGCATCACATTCAAGACTTGCAACTGCCCGCGATTTGGTCGTTAACCCGAGGTGACAAGGTGATGACATCGACGGTTTTACTCCAAACATTCTTTGGGGTTTAAAAGACGATGCAGTCTTCGTCATCCATTACTACTAGGCATGTGGTGCATTAGATAATTGGGAAATAGCTTCAATCATAGGTTGCCGACTCCGCGCGACGGTCAATAGGAACTTGCGCCCGTTATCGCGGACTAGTGGGCCCGTTTCTTCTCTCTGTGCTCTATATTCGGTTCGGGCTAGCGGACAATTACCAGGGTACAAGACTGTTTAGCATCCCCGAATACTGCATTGAACCGCGAAATGTTTAGTTCCGCTGGCCAGATGGGCCGAGCCAGCTGATAATGCCTCCAAGTGTCAGATCAGTGAGTTCAGTTGGAGGTTGAGAATAGTGTTAACTAGTGATATAGTTTGTTCTTATATAGTCACTCCAATATTATAGAAGAGGCCTGAAAGCTTCCACGGATGTAGTCACTTGTCGAATCTGCACGAAAAGTGTACTGCGTGTAGAGACTTTTACCATCTCTACTTGGCTGACCGACAGACATGCCTGGCATCTGCCTAGGACGCGGCGTCTCCTGGACACTAACAAGTAGACGCCGGCGTCTCTAGTTCACTATTGTATTTGTTTACGAGAGAAAACATCCACGCTTTTCTGTTTTGTGGTTAGATAATATAAGTGATATTTTGTGTATTGGAGTTGCGGATTCGAGTTTTATGCTTTTCTGGAGTTTTTATTTTAATACAACGTGCAAAGATGAGGCGTGTAAATTTCACTTCTGCCACCAAGACTTGAAAATGTGACAACAGAAAGTTGCCTTGATTGAACAAGTACGTCTTAGGAGACTGGTAAACTTTATTTTATACATTTCTTGCACGTCAAAAGAAAGCACTGAAATGGAATGTATGTAAAAAGATCGTGATATTGTGAACAATTTAACGCCCGGACATTTGGAATAGACAACAAGCGAATCTAGTTGTTCGGCAAAATGATAAAGAAGAATCCCCTTCAGATGATTCTATATATTAACACAAGAAACAATGAAACTAAAAAGTTTAACACGATGGATGACAAGTTTTTCTAAAACATTAAAAAATCACATATTTGAGGAAAAGGAATGAGGGTTTTAACGCAAAGGGCATTCAAACCAACAAGGACAAACGAAAAGGCAAGGCAATTTTTTTCTTTAAATGTTTGCTCGTACATAGCAAAGGAGCTTCTACGTAGCAAAGGACATAAACAAAACAATATACAAAAACACGTTGGTTCCGTTTTGACGAACTTTCTGTATTTTCGAAAATTACAAAACATGAACATTTAAAAGTGCAATATTGATAATACATTTTTGTGTTAAATTAAATTTGTTCTAAAAAATCAAATCTTTAAAAAAAGTCATGTACAAATGTTTGAAAATATTAGCAGCTTTCTGCAGTAATTTGAGCTTGAAAGTAATGCAATTTATGAAAAAAAAAACATTTTCTCAAAATCGGCTCAATTTTTTAAAACATTATACGGACAGAGCTTAAAGCCGAAATAACGCTTAAAAATGTCGCAGATCTCTTTTTCGTTGAACTCGCTGCATTTTCTAAAGTTGCAAAAGTTATAAATATTGTGAAAAACTATGTGCTATTGTAGCACCTCTAGTTTTTCTTATTTTCCCATGGTAACAGATGAATGTAACATCAGCTGATTGGTTCTTATTTATTGGAGGGTTATGAAAAGCAACTGTGCTAAGTTTGCAAATGAAGACAGAGCTTAAGAGTTGTACCAACCAATCGAACTGGGTGTGTAAGTAGAAAGTCTAGTTGTTTTTTGGAAGTGAAAAAACGTTACAGTGCCCGTCAAATCACTTCAAACACTCTCAAAGTTACTTGGTATGAAATAGTCTGCTTACGTTTTCTTAATTTATGTATTCTTAACTAAGTCCTATTAGTGCATCAGCTTTCGATTGCAAAGGTTGATCCACTGAGCTGATAACTTGAAGCACTCAGCAGGATTTTGGAATATTCTTGAGATACATAAAGTTTCTTTCACAGCAATACTGTTGAAAGAGACAAAATGCAAGAATAATCGTACAAAGGGATTTCATGAAAAGTACTCCCAATGCATGCTGACACGCTAAACATGACAGGGCGCTGCTGAATGAGCGTCTGTCATTTTGACCGGTAGATCTAGGGAATCATAAAAATATCTCCTTGTCGGAAAGTGTTGAAACTTTGACTTGATATTCTGTTTCATTATTGGTGAAAATTCGTTAGAGTATAGGCAATTCATCCCAATATTACGGAACAAAACTGCAATTGAAAACAATGCAGCTGTCGAATGATTATTCCGGTCCTACTAGCGTTAAATATTTTCAATATTCATATTTTTCTCCAATAGAGATCCAATGTAATTTCAATGACTTATTGATTGTTAGTTATTCCTGGAGCATCAACTACTATGGGAGTATTTGTCCCGTAAGTGTAGTGCATGCATTTCCTCTTGAGGTGACGGTGATCTTCCTCCGCTGGATGGCGAGATGCGACGCCGTCCTATCGTCGGCTACCGGGGTTCCCCTTAACCAAGCTCCCACCAGCGGGCCACCACCCCCTGAATTTATTCAATTTAGTGATCAATGTTGTTATATAGATATTCCATGTGAGATTTTACTGAATTGAAAGACCCAAACATTTTGTTATCTTAATATCAGCCAATTGCATATTCATCATTTTAAATGGCACATGCGATTGCCTATTTGAAATGCAAAATTGCATTAAAACAGTTTTCCTTCGTTTACTATGAATTTGTTGTAGGAAACCAACTTGAAACATGCGAAATCGGACTACTTATTTCTTCTTTTTGCAATGAATATTAGTGTCATAAGCAGTCAGAAATGTTATTTCCTATAAAACTTTAACAATAGACTAACAGAACATGTGCCTTTTGCGCCACCAAAGAGTAACTCGTGCTTTACAGATATAAACTGGTACTGCAGGCAAACTATGGGGAAACTGTATTGATGCGGGATGGGATAAACAACAATGACGAATACAAAATCTAGAATGTAAGCCTATAATGAGTAATCAACTACACATATGTTTTACCTAGTCACCCCTCATCATCACCCCATCATTTTATTCAGCATTCCCTGCAAAGACAGAAGGGCCTGGCTCTTAATGGGTTCTTAGTTAGCTAATAATAATAATAATAATAATAATAATAATAATAATAATAATAATAATATGTTTTAATTAAATGTTGTTTCCGAACGTTTTGTTGCATGTAGAAAAGTTTCTGAGACGGATGTTAGTAGGCTACTTAAAAACGTCCAATTTAGAAAAGTTAATTTGAGATTACTCCCAGCAATTATTCCTAATATTAAATGGTTATAGATAGTCAAAAATTGTCGTTTTGTAAATGTCAAAATTCATTTTTGTAGATAATGTTTTTTAAAGTAACCGATATTAGTTGATGAAAACTGTGAACCATTAAATGGTAATTTTATAAACTAAAATTTGATTTCCCAAAAGTTTTGTTATGATAATATTCTTAAACATTCACCTATTCTCGCACAACAGCTTTACAAATTAATGAAAACGTTTTATATGTTGCCTAGTATTGAGTAAATCTACAGTT
This sequence comes from Gryllus bimaculatus, assembly GCA_017312745.1. NCBI lineage: Eukaryota > Metazoa > Arthropoda > Insecta > Orthoptera > Gryllidae > Gryllus > Gryllus bimaculatus. The sequence continues at coordinate 9,559,394 of BOPP01000018.1, read as the reverse complement.
TCTCGTAGATTTGTTCCAACACATTTCTTACTTACCTCTCGTTTGGTTTTAATGCAATACTTAATACTAGTTCAATGCAATACAGTGTAGAACTAATATCTTGGAAACATACAAAAAAATCGTTTTAGAGACAACAGGGAAGCTCACTTCGTAGAACATAAGCTTTCCTCATTTAGAATGCGCATAAGGATATAGTATTACAGCTGATTTTCTCATTGCAGTTTGAACTTCAAACATGATATTGAGGTCAAGGCAAAATGCACTTACGTAACGAATGAGTGTTATCTCAGAAGGTCACAAAAATCATTTCTGGTATTGACATTGTATTTCGTGTTTATACAGCTAATGAAGAGTCAATATATTATACAGGAGGGAAAAATGGTGTCCTTGATATCGAAAAAATCGTATTCTGAGAATTCTCTGCCAGATAACACATATCATCATTTCTTTAGAAAAATCCTTGCACTTTCGCAACGAATGGGAAACTATCGGTTCTCATAATCAATTCAAACTGGCATAGATTGCCGAAGTGCTTTCGACGCGTACCAATGCAACGCTTTCTTGCGAGTGCCCCGGATTCGGATCCCGCGCCCGCCCTGACTTACGTTTGCGTTCCGTGGCCGAGGGCTTCACTCATACGTGCCTTGATTTGTGTGATGGCCATAAACCAATTCATTTGTGCGAAATCTTGCTCTCTGGAGCACCGCTAACTGGGAGACTCTAGGGTTCGAGTCTCGGAGGTGGCGGATTTTCATTAAAGGCTACAGAGCTGGGATGAATTCAACAATTATCTGGAGGAGAATTCTAGCGGATGGGTGCTCTAATTGATAGTTTTCCGTGTTTTTTATCAATACCTAGCGAATACCGGAACAGTTTGTTATAAAATACTGCGGAAGATTACGCTACACAATTCTGAAGCAGGGCTGTTCAAATGCAAGAATTGGGGCAGACTGCTCGCGTTAGCCTCCTGCAGTTCTGCTTGATACTAGCCTTTTACTGGACTAAAGCCGATCGCGCCTGAACGCCTCCCGTCGCGCTGAGTCAACACGAGTGGTACGCATATTAGCGCTGGGCTAGGGCACGCCAAGTGGGCCGCCTACTTCAGCAGTCTTGTTCTATATCAGGGGTGTTCAACTTGCAAGGCCTCAAGGCTTACAACTAAAACTTTTAATATGGTTGCGGGACATATTTTCATTAATCGAACGATCCACACCTGACTTCCCCGTGTTGTTGATCTCGGCAGTTTGCTTTGAACAGGGGGGGTGGAACATGCATGTTATCAGTCTCTATCATACTAACGCATAATGCACAACGCAGTGAAACACATTGGGATGATTTTAAATTTCTGTATTACTAGAAAAATCCCTTAAATCTAACTTAACCTATTTTACATCGAGGGAATGTTGACCCCGACAGGGCGCGTGCGCTGGGCGCATTATTCTCGCCTGACATTGATGCAAGGGACTTTCACGTTTGTCTAATAACCTTTCGCGGGCCACAATAAATGGCACCGTGGGTCGCATGCGGCCCCAGTTAGACAGTCCTGTTCTACAGTGACAAAACAGACATTCGAGACTACGCGATTGGGGAATGTTTTGTATAATAATCTTGTGTAATTATAGAGAGATGGTCTGATTCTCGTAAAGAGCTCAGTGATATAACTAGGTATTTATCCGACTGCATCCGCCCGATGACAGTTCTCATATGTTATGTATTTTTGTCTATAATATTGTGGTATTTAATTTAAAATAATGAATCAATAGTTTGTAGATGAAAATGCTTTTTCTTTTGCTCCATAAATGCGTTTGATTCGTGTCACGTCACTGACTTTTAGCTTTACTGCAGTTTATACTACTAATTTCTATCCTACTTCGTACTTACGTAATAAATAGAAAGTATTGTAATGTTGCAGATGGAATGTCGCGATTTTTCGAGAAAAATCTCGCGTTGTGTGGCCCTGATATGTGGATGTGTGGATATGTATAAAGGTGGATGAATCTTGTTCCCTATATGTAGTAAATAACTTTCTCTAACACGTTCGGTAGTTAGGCATTTTGTGAGTTCTTGATACCAAAAACATGGTGTACGATAAAACGCCTGTCAGTCTCTGTATGAACATGGCTAGCGTCAAAGCCGTAGATAGAATTTTCACCAAAATTGATGTTTTAATCGGTGATGATCGATCTAATTGCGGTTGTACCCTTGATTTTGAAAAGGAATATATTGTTTTTTGAGATTTTGAAAGGGATATATTGTTTTATATTAAGCCTCAACAATTTCTCAAAACGTGTTAGACATGTTTTCTATATTTTTTTCTCAGATAGAGCAAATTGAACTCTCCGATTTTTTGAAAATGGCAAAAGTTTAATTTTGGGGCATCTTCTTACAATTTGAAAGTAGCGTTTTTTCTTAATGTGATCTTTAAAAGAAGTGATGTATATTTTTTTAAATATAAGTAGTTTTTCCTTAATTTCCCGTAGAATGTGGGTAATTTGAAAAAATAATTTTTTTCTCAAAAACGGATGTCCCATTTTATATTAACTCTCTATTTTACTCCTTTGCAAAAAATAACATTTCATAAATCTATCTTCAATATTGTAAGAAATCACCGAAAAATGTTGAACACTTACAATTTTCAAAACCTGAGTGTTCAACAAAAATGCGACGTGTGGCATGTATTGTAAACGCATCTTGCTCTATCCGAGAAATTAATTTAAACTAAAAAAGCTATTTTTGAGAAAAATTTGAAAATGGTGCAGCTTAATGTAAATTACACTCCAAAATCAAAATAGTCCATTCAAATTCGCACAGCCTCGACATCAGCAGGATCGATTGGGGAATTATGGAGAAGATCGTCCAATCGCACTAGTGTTCCTTACACGTACAGAGGCGGTGAGACGTCCGACCGACAGTCGGAGAAACAAACAAACTGACAGGCAGACAGTTTTGCCGAAACCAATTTTCGGTGCCAAAGATCGACATAGAGCGGATTCTGACCACACAGCTTATTGGAGGAAGTCATTTCACACAATTGTACACAGAGGAGATAGATTTTTTTTCTTTTTCTAATATCCATATTTCTGACCCTAAACAGATTTTTTGTAGAAAATCGCAACATTCTGTTGCAACATTACAATATTATCTCTTTACTACGTAATTACTTTGTAGGCGAGAGAGTAAAAATAAAGAAAAATGTTGCAGCCATTTTTGAGATAATTTTGGAATGTTGAAGTTTTGTATAAAGGACTCCTAATCAAAATATACGTTTCCAATTCTCAGTCTTGAGTTCGGCCAAGTCAATAAGGATTTACCAATTTTGGAGAAAATCGTTTTAACAGTTTAGACGCTAGTGAGATCCTCAAACGGACGGACAAACACGTTTCTCCGATAACCAGTATTTTGGTATCAAGGACTCTCAAAACGTGTATTCTCACTACACATTGTAGCAGAGAAGTAATTACTGTATATAGGAGCATAAATTATCTACATTTTTGGTATCACATTTAATAAGAGTTTTCCTGTCGAAATACCGCCACATGTCGCTGTAGCATTACAATATTTTCCATTTACTCTGTAAGTTCGTAGTAGACGAGAAAGTAAAAATAATCCATGACACCCAGCGGAAATCTTCTGCATGCTTTATTTCAAAAGTCAGAACTTGGTTTACATTATCTCCTCATTCGGAAACATTTCTTTCGTACGTCAAACACTCACTATTTCAACAATGTAAATAACTATAAAAGACCAAATATGTTGACTTGGCGGTACCAAAAGTAAGTTACCTAATGCAATGCAATATAATTATTCGAAATTAGTTATTTCATAAGTATGAGAAATTCTGAATTATTAATGTACAGATACAAACGCATTGTGTATTTTATTGTGGGTTATAAAGCTGTGTCTTCCACTCTATTGTATTTAACTATGCGAATTTGAAAAATATTATGATTACTCGGTGCTGGCAACCTGTGAAGAGTAAGTAACATGAGAAGTGAACACATTACGCGCATCATTCTATTTCTTAGAAACAGTCACCCCATGTAATAATACCCTACTGAGTGTGTCCCAATGTCAGATAAACTTTCGTTTCAAGGTACTAGAGAGCGGCAGGGGGGACTTTATAATTGAGAGTTCAATACAAATCTAAAATTAAAAAAACACTTAAGTATATATTTACCTCTTTATTAAATAAAGTAAAAAACTTTTTTATAACTTTACTTTTTGTTAATATTTTTCCAAATTTTAAAAAAAAAGAAAATTTTTTATAATAAACTCTTTACAAATAGTCATATTTGGTCAATTCAACGTGTCAAAAAATTCTTCGAAAAATAACGTAAAATACGTTTTTACATTATGCGTATCTTTTCCAAAATAATAATTTGTGGGGGTTTCCAAAACAGAAATTCCATAGTCTCGTGGTCATGCCTTTTTATAAATCCACCAGTATTATACACTATCTCATTGCAGAAATAATCAATGAACTTGCTTCCGTATTCAGATAAATTCGTTAGATCTTTCAATTTTTGTTCATGGCACTTTTACCTACCTGTCTTGGAGCCGTAGACCATTGTGTCTGCCGGACGGGTAAAACAAAAAGGACAAACCACCCACGATCGTGTGTACTTAAAAGTTGAAAGTCTACTTTCTCCACTTTAAAAGCCGACCTTTTAAAAGCCTTCACACACGTGAACAATAGACTAGAACACTTCCGAAGGCTCGAAGAGGTCGTTCACAACACAGACGGTTGGACAACAATAGACAACGCCGCAGAACCTTCCAACCGTCCATCAGCGAAAGCAAAAACACAGCCACCGGAACCAATCACGACAGAAAACAGATTTTCTTCAGGTAATCTTCCGTCCGCGAAAGTAAAACCTCAGTCCCCATCACAAATCGGGCACGGAAAAAAAATTATATATTTGAATTTGAAACTGAGATTCCGTGACTTCCCAGTCCTATCTACTTCTTCCAATAATCGACACGTCCTTCCTTAAACCAACGCAAACATACTAGCAATACCAAACAAACAAATACACGTAGAATTGCGAAACCTGGCCCACTAATGAACAAGAAAATATCCACTGAGCCATTTAAAAAGTACTAATTTTAAGTGATTACCATGGGTAACAAATCTTCCCTCAGCTAAGTAGGGGAAACTCCTATCCAACTTCTGTCACTGGTGTGTTTAAAACTAATGGGATTTTTGGCGACGTAATCAGAGTTGAACACCCACACAAGTATCTCACCAAACGGGAAACAGTCATCATTACAGGAGGGCAGAATGTGTGGTCTCTGTACACCTGATCAACATGTTGACCATCTACAAAGTCCTCCTCAAAACACGAACATAATGATAAATAAATAGAGATATTGTCAGGTATCAATATTTTAATTCAACTAATGATCATTTCGCATCCTCAGAGCTTGCAGCTTCTGGGCCGAAAACAAAGTTCTGCAGAACTTTCGTGCAGAATGTGCAGAATGTTCGTGTTTTGGGCGGCACATTATAGTTTGTCGACATGTTGTTCAGGTGTAAAGTGACCACTCAAATTGATGTCATTCTGCCCTTCTATGATGATGACTGTATCCCGTTTGGTGAGAGTTTTTTTGTGGGTGTCTCACTGGTCACGTCGGCAAACCTCCCCTTAGGTTTGAACACACTCATGACAGAGAAATTGGATGGGAGTTTCCCTCTGAGCAGGGAGGCAATTTGTTGCCCATGGCTATCTGCTAAAATCTGTACCTTTTTGATGGGCTCAGTGGGGATGTCCTTGTTTACTTGTGGGCCAGGTTGCGCAACTCTACGTGTGTTTGTTTGTTCCTTTGCGCTTGCTAGCCTGTTTGCGTTGGTTTGCGGGTGGGCGTGTCGATGATGGGAGGGGGTAGTGAGGATCGGGAAGGCAAGGAAACTCATTGTCATAATGTAAAACAGAAAATCTGTTTTCAGTCGTAATTGGTAGTGGTGATTGTGTTTTTGCTTTCGCGGATGGACGTTTGGAAGTTTCTGCAGTGTTGCCTATTGTTGTCCAACCGTCTGTGTTTTGAACGACCTCTTCGAGCCTTCGAATATGTTCATATAAATTATTGTTTATATGTGTGAAGGATTTCAGAAGGTCGGCTTTGAGAGTGTATAGAGTAGAAACTTTATAGCGAATAGTAGCCACGTCACGAATGCGTATCAAAGTATGCGTATCAAGGTAAATATGGGAATAAATAAATAGATAAGAAATCAAACTAATGTAGAAAGTATCCCATAAACCAATATCCTTTTAATTGAAGTGTGTTAAATTATTTAATTGAAGTCACGTATTTATTTGAAAAATACTATTGTGTTCTATTCTAATTGTATTGTATGTGATTCTAATTAGTATGATTGATGTGATGTGACTGATTAATTTAATACGCAAGAATATCAATGTTTTGAAAGTAATAGATCTAAGCTGCAAACTAATTAATTCAATTAGAACACAATACTTTACCTATTGTGAGTTCACGAAATTCACCACTTTTATATTCGACAATTTGAAATACAAAGTTCAAGTTTTTCCGTTACTGTTATAGACGAAACTTTGAAGTTTGATATTTCTCACAATTTACACAACACTTTCACTAATACTTTAAAACTTTTTAAATTACTTTATAAAAAATCTGAATTACTTTATAGAGCAAATAGTTTTTGGAAGTCTATATACACGTTCAAATACAAGTTTGTTCGTTACACAGTTTTTAAACCAATTACTTCTTTTTCACTGCAGGGACAATATAAATATCTTTTCAGCTTATCTGTAACAAGTAAAGAAAACAATTTAACAACAAAAAGGTACCTGAAAGATATAGAAAAGTAGTAAAAATTGAGTAAAATATTATAGCACAGCATGAGCAGTCACGTAAGCTAGCCAGACCACGATTAATTAAAATCGATACACAAATTTAAGTTCAAAGTAAAATATTTTCGACTGCGTAACTATTTCTGTACAATTAGAGACTACACTGACCAAAACGGAAAATAAATATATTTTAACAGTGCTATATAATGCATTACTCTACATTTGTATTATATAATTTTAATAATATCTCATCTGTAACAAGTATTGTACTTCAGCTTCTGGGTTAGTGAGCACTATTTCGATCGGGTTTCGACCAGTTTCCCTGATCCACTGACCGAATGATGAGATGACCTCTTGTTTTGCTTCTGAACATAAATGTAGCTTCACTATGCTCAGTTTTCGGTTAATACTTCTTTTGCCAGTTGTGGTAGTAATACAGCCAGGTATGGGTAGACCACCTAAGACTACCATTTTGTTGGACATACTAACAACTCAAATCTGTAGTTCTTTTATTGAAGCAAATACGTTTTTTATAACTCGGTAGCAAAAAAGTATATTTTCAAATGTTACTAACCTCGCTTTGTCGGCACTTTTTTTTTATTATTCAACTACTTATGCCTAGGAGGTGGACAAGAGATTCCAGAGCTCAAGTAAACGTGCGCAAATTGTAATTCTCCCCCATACGGTACATACGTTTTCACTGCTTAATGTCAAAATGAATCAAAATAAAGTCCCCATCCTTACGACCAAGCGATGCTCATCTCTCGTTCTCGTATGGCCCATTCCCCCATTGATCAAGGAGATAACGACATATACCGTCACTCGTAAGGGAACGCCAAGTTGCGCGGCCCCGATGCACCATTTCTCCTGCGATGGGTCGACACGAATATAAAAGATAAAAAACTATGAAATTCATTTAAAAATTAAAATCAATTTTAGTGCATAGTCAATTCAGACATATCAGGCTTCAATCTGGAGACTTTGGAGCTATGATTTAAGTTGAGTTTTTGGGAAGGGTTGCACAAGTGCCTAAATGCTTCAAATTCAGAAGTCTCAAAATCTCCAAGATGAGAGCTCCCAATGCGGTATACCCGTGTGTTAGAGTGTGAAAGTTCATATTTCACCTCACATTAACTTTAAATTTCTTTTTCTGTAGTATTTTTTGAAAAATACGGACATCTACGTGAATCGGATATCTATATTCTGATACGCGCGGTAATTGAAAGGAAACTATGCAGCCTTCGGCCATGTGAAGGGGTCTAGTAAATCCCTTGTGCGCGGGTTCGATCCCGGCTGACGCGCATCGATTTTCGAGGGGCGGGACATCCCACAGTGGCTATAGCATACCTGTGGCATGTAAAAGAACCCTGGCAGATGCCTCGCAAAATTAAACTCCTCCGGTAATTTCCCGTTCTAACGAGATCTTACTTACTCCCAACCAGAAAGCTCGGACAGTTAACTGAGACTGACATCTGGCGGAGGAAGTGAGACTTACATCCAGGCGCTTAAGGGGACGTCCACGGGGCGCGCCCGCTCGAAGAAGTCTTCCTAAACTCGCGTCAGACAGGGAAGCTTTCAAGCAACCTTCAAGGAAAGTCTGTATTGAATTACATACCTGCAGTACTTTGGCCAATTGTCTGGTCTCCGCAAAATATCCCATACCATAAATAACTTCTTAAGACGCAGCTGTAATACGGAAGCAAGGCTCCAAGGAAGAGGCCGCTCGCCATTAAATATTTGGTATTTACGTACGTTATGGATGCACCAATGTTTTCCATTCTTGGTATGTAAAGAACTGTTACTATACAATATATTAGTGTGTAATGGACTTATGTACACTATACTATGTTATTGCAGTATTCGTGGAGACTTCTTGTTAAATTATTTCTATTATTTCATTGCTATACGATTGTATTTTGTTTATTATTCTGGAGCAGTTTGCATGCTACTTAGTGCAAAGACATATTGTGTGGTTTGTTGAGTAGCATTATTGCTGCTGCAGGTCACTATATTATATTTGATACAAAAAACATTTCGGTCCGGGTCTTCAAACATTGTTGAATTGTTGGTACAAAGGAAAGTGACACATCTAAAATGGTAATATGCAAGAGAACAGACTTTCCTGAACGAAGTCGTGTATTTCGCAGATAAAACCAAAAATGTTTTACTCTATATACTTGCTGTATTGGGAACCAACTTTATGAAACTTTACTGGCAAAAATACGTGATTCTCTAGTCGATTTTAGTTATTCACTTAGTTAAATTACTCAGGCCTACTATTAAATAAACCAAGGGATGTAATATGTGAGCTTCACGTAAATTACCCGCAAAAATCAAAATATCCTCTTCAAATTCGCAAGACCTCAGTTTTGGCTTGATCGATTGGGGGATGTAAGAGTTCGATAAATTATCTGAATGTTTTGTGTAATAGTGTGGACCGTAGTTTGACAGTCAAACGGTCAGACAGGAAAACATTTTGCCGTAAACCTATTTGCAGTATCAATTCCCCACAAAACGTCGATTGTCACTACGAAACGTATTAGAGAGGAACCTAATTTATTACATATAGTCACAAGATTTATCTACTTTTTCGATGTCAGGGCCCCTCAATACGAGTTTTTCTATCGAAAAATCGTCACTTTCCCCCACAACCTCACAATTCTTTTTCTTTACGTACGCACTAGAAAAAAAAATTATTTTCGAATTGTGTGCTTTCCTTGGACACCAAGCAAATACAACAAAACAGATACATGGATGTTTTTACATCACCCTCCCTCTGTGTCCGTGGCTGTCCGCAGGTGACCTGGAGCCGACGTTCTCCCGCTGCTGCGGCCTGGGCACCCGCTGGGCCCTGGACAGCCCCGGCCAGCCCTGCGCCGTCTTCCCAGCCCCCGTGGCCGGCGTGCCGCCCGAGCAACAGAGCGTCTGCCTCTCCACGGTGTCCATTTGCTGCTTGAACACCCAGAGGTGAGTGGAAGCGGCCTCGCACACTGATGGGGTGACCAGATGCTCATCGATGAATAGGGGGACAAAGACTGTAAAAAATGGAGGACATTCGGTGAAAAAAGAGGACAGTGCATAATACTTTCAATAACAGTATATAATACGTGACACGTAGTGTGTACAAATTACATTGTATTTTTATGGATGTATTCTGTGTAATGTACTGATACATGCAAAAACTAATGAATCTTTATTTGAAACAGACTTTTATTTGCAATAGAGACGTAGTTTCTAGATACACAAACTTTGCATTCAGATCCGGTACACCGTTCACACTTTGAATGCAAGATATTTGCTGACTAGGGCATTCTTAAACTTGAATTTCCACTTTTGAATTGTATCTATCGCAATTTAGTATCTTTAGCAAATATGTGTCTATCAAAATAAAAATCGCATAAGTTTCCTTGCTTAACAGAATCGCCAACAGTTCACATAACTACTATGAACAACAATGAGTGAACCTCTCAAATTGCACTGAGAAGAGAATATGAAGTACAAGTACAAGTACAAAATACGGGAAAACTGCCCTATACGCGAAGAAAAGTAATGACCTTTTTTCAAAGAGCTGGTTTTTAAAAGAAACCGTATCTAAGACAAAAATCTCCACCTTTAATTTTGCATTTTTGAAATTTTAACTATTTACAATTTTCAAAAATGGAACTAGCGCCATATTTTTTACCGTGCCTTGATAAATACGAGAAGAAAATTTAAAGAAAAAAATTGATGTCCTTTAAGAGAAAAAAATTTAAAAAGTCAAAAAATTGCCTATATTTTGCGCAAAAGTACGCGAAAACTACTCATATTTTGAAAAGTTGAACATGAACTTATTTCAAGATCTGTATTAAGGGACAGATTCTATTAAAGAAAAAATCTCTATCTTTAATATTGTAGTTGTAGGAATAACGCCGAAAAAATGTCCTTTTGCAATTTTCGAAAAGCAAGGGTTTACAACAAATATGATACTTGCACCATTCTCTTAAGCGTACTTTACGCTATTCGTGGACAGTAAAATCAAATTTGCAGCCAGTTTTGAGGATTTTTTGTCTTCATGTAAAGTGGTCTCAGAAATAAAAATATCCGTTTGAAACTTCCAAAGCTTCGAGTTCGTTGAGGTCGATCGGAGGATATCATTTTTGGGGAAAATCGGCTGAACGGTTTAGGCTCTACCGTTGGCCACAGATGGACAGACAGAAGTTTTGTTGTCAGTCGATTTTTTTGGTATCAAGGGGGGGCGTCAATAAGAGCTTTTCTGCCGTTTTCTGGCGCACGATTACATAATTTTCTTTTCTTAGGAAGTAAGTGCGAAAAAGTAAAACGAAATAATAAAAGAAATCCCTTCATTAAATGGGTTTTTCTTCGTTGGGGCTTTCTTAGCAGATGAGGCCCTCTTGGAGGGAGCCTCCCCACCCAAGTAGACTCGGCTCCCTCGGTAGGTGCGAGGTCGGGTCCAGCTTCAAGGCTCAGGGTACCGAGGGTGGGCCCGCTACCCTGTCCCCTTCTGACGCCTACACAGCCACTACCCCCGTTTCTGAAATGACCAATGAAGCAATCTTGCACACGTCCAGAGGCAAAATATTTTTTTCTTTTTTCTTGGATATGAATAGAGATCGTCCGGTTAGTAATCCAGTCATCTCTCACGCCAAATTATATAAAATTCAGCTGGCGATTGTTTATTTCGTGTTTACTGTAGTCCTACCTGAGGTACGTCGAGATATTTTGGAGAAAAAAACCATACACTGTTAGATACATTTTGGATAAAACAAAAATAATGAATAATAAGCAATTGCCATCTACGTGTTTCTTGAAAGCTTCTCTTTACTTAGCTACGAAAACTATCATTTTTACCTCGTCATTTTGTCAAAACAGCGAAATGAGGGCCCGCCAGAGCGAAAGTACCAAAAATGTAAAAGGAATAGAATGATCTCTCTGTGAATGATGTGACCCGATATATAACCCGAAAATTTAGCCAGGTGTTATGTCCCTAAAACGCTTCAGAAGTTGTATGCGCAGTCGCTGCCAAGAAACACGCCATTAAGAGGGTCGAGTATTGCGGGTTTGCATACGCACCTTCATAATTAGGCGCGTTTTTCAAAGAATATTAATTTTAAGTATAAACTACACTCGAGTATCCTTAGTTATGTAGAGGCATACAAAGACCAAATTATTTCAGAAAAAGTTTATTTATACATGTAAGGCATTAAATGAGATGCAATACAACATTCAGTGTACATATTGTATGCATCATCTGGTGCAGAAAATCAAGTGGAGTCTGGAATTGAAATATAAAAGAAAATTTTGTATTCCAATTCCATTGTTCCAATTCTTTATATTTCAATTACAGACTCGACTTGGATTGTTTACACCTCATGATGCAATATCTAGTATGAAAAGCGAATCGTGTTGCATCTTATTTAACGCCTATCATGAATAAATAAACTTTCTTCGGAAATAATTTGATTTTCCATTCTTTCGAAATAATTAAGGATACTTGTGATTAAATTATACTTTTGTAAAAGACAAATATACAGGTACCATTTATCACATAACTTTGAAATATTAATATTTGTAAGTGAAAATGCAATTTGTCGCCGTGCCGTGAAAGTCTCTTTCCTTTGACACCCGATTTGTTAATATTGGTTTGACGTTAGAGCCATTAAACGTATCAGCAGCTGTCTTAGATCAGGCCAAAAAACTCCGAAATCCTATTCTACGTGTTTCAAACAACACTTTGGCTTTACAGTTTTTTTTTAAGAAATCTCTTTACGAAGATATTCGCAATTATGTATGGGTACTATGTTCCACGATCATTTTAACTAACTGTCCTCCTGTCGTTGTTTCTAATTCATTTAACCACTTCGAATGTCGCTCTGCTGCTATATGGCGCCAGTTTACGGGTCTTAGCAATTACTTCAAGTACGTTTTCAGAGGTACTAAGAAATGAAGAATTAACGAGTACACTGCAGTTTCTCAAGGTACTGTATTCATGTAACTACAGAAGTATTGACGTTGTGACAGCTAAGGGAGAAATAGGAAACATTGAGGTTTTATATCATTTGAGTCACATTGCAATGCCTTTGCCTTTGTTTTCGAAATAATCTAACATGGCAGTGAAAGGAGTTCAACCTAAGGACACTACGTCTACCGAAAAACATGAAAGAATTTCATGAAATTAAGAGCTTTAACAGGACGGAAGCACGGTCACACAGACACGCTCACACTTTGTCACTTCCATTCGGCGCACTTAACACACTCCAACACACGCGGAGAGGTGTGCAAGTCGCGCTACGTTCGTTCGTTTTTCAAATGTACCTTTTCCGAACGACCACCGCTTGACGCTATGACGTGAACTTGCAGTGAGAACCTCCACGACCCCTGAAGTAGGCTCATGAATCTTGTGGAAAACAAAGACATCATTTAACTTTCGCATTATGTGTTTAATATGGAAATTGTTTCTATACCTTCCATTAAATATTAAACGTCACTGTATTTATAAAAAGAATTCATAGTATCGATACGCCACGTCTAATCGGTATAAAAGGATACGCTGCACGCTAACAGGAAAGAACGACACTTGTGTTCAGTTTTCTATATGCCATAAACTATGGAATGTCCCTCAATTGAGACGTATTGTGACATGTACTTGCCCCTCAGTGAGCATCGAGTAAGAGCTGGCATTGCAGCGGCAACGAGCGATATCCGACGCGTCGTCCTGGTGGGTAATGTAGATGACATTGCATGTTTACACGCTGCTGTGGTGTGAATCTGTGGAATTGGACTACTAAATCTGCAGTTTTCACTACAAATGAGTGCCACTAAGTGCACCACCGTTGGATGGTACAAAAGGATGCAACGATTAACATTGTAACTACGTTTGAACGCAGTTTCGAGAACCACTTAGCAGCCATCTTGTTACCATAAAAAGGTGAAATGAAACAAACTCAGTAGACCGAGTCTTAACAAAAACACATTCATTTAGAAAAAATGTCTGCATTCAAATCAGTAATTTTAAAATCTTAACTTTTTGCAATACTTAGAAATTTTCAAAAATACAGTCTTCGCCGTAAATGAGACTATCATTCTCTTTTTTTCAAACCATCGATACTTATGAGGAGAAAATTTAAAGTGAGCTCGAAATAATTGTTTAAAACATTTTTAAAATATTTAAATTTACTACATGCAAACTTACGCGATAACTACTCATATTTTTCAAAAATTGTACATTACCTAATATCAAAATCTGTCTTTGAGCAACGGAATATCTATCTGAAATACCGTAGTGGTAGGAAGATTGCGAAAAAATGTTAAACTTTTCCAATATTCGAAAGATCGATAATAAATAAATAATAAATAAATTTCGATAAGATAAACATGGAAAACTAATATTAATACGATACCTAACAAAGAATCATCAAAAATGAAAACAATTATATGAGTCGTCATTGCCAACAATATTGTTTATTATAAGAGCAACTTTCGATGACTTAGCCATCATCGTCACTTCTCTAGTACAAGAAATGTAAAAACATATTAAAAAGTGACTAAAAAAATTAGCCGGCTCGGATGGCCGAGATTGCTAAGGCAGTAGTGCCGTAGCGATCTCGGACCGAAGGATCGCTGGTTCAAGTCCCGCCTCGGGCATGGTTGTATTGTGTTCGTCCTTTCACCCCCAATCATCATCATGTCGTGTCATAGTTACCATACTGTTACACGCAATGGTGGTCCCTAATGACCTAGAAGTTGATGCAACCTTAAATGAAAAAAAAATAAAAACAGGAAAACAAAATTAGGATAAATAGATTACTAATAACTTAAAATTTAAAAAATAGAATTAACATTTTAAGAACTGAAAAACAGAAATTTAAAACGTTTTTTTTTTTTAATTTTAAATTATTAGTAATCTATTTTGCCTTCGAAAGCTGCTCTTATAATAAACAATATTGTTGACAATGACGACTCATATAATTATTTCACTGTAACTGCCAGCGAAAACTCACCACAACACCATCATCAAAAATATCAAAACTGTTCTCGCTAATTAATGCACGTTTATCATTGAATGTTGAGTGTTGACTGCTTTTATAGAAATCTTTAATTCTACCAACCATGACTTACGCATGTCCAGTTTGGGGATGCGCTGCCCCAAGCAATCTCTAAACGTTAGCAGCCATTCATTTAAGAAGAACCTTAAAATCCCCTTGGTTTATTCTAAACCCCCGGAAGAGCTGAGAAATTAAATGTACCTTCATTAAGCGAACACAAAACACAAATAAATCACTATTTTCAGCAACACCTTCACTCTTCCCAGCACTCCTTAATCTTTTGTTTAGGTCACAAAGCTGGATATCCACTTATCAAATCAAAAATTCAAGAACAAATTTCAACGAAAATATGGTCCGCGCGATTTTTGTATAAGTCCTTTACGCTATCCGAGGACTAAGTTTAATCAAAACATATAGAGCCAATTTTGAGAAAATTTTGAAGATGTAATTGAGGCTTCATGTAAATTACCTCCAAAATTTAAAATGTTCGTTTCAAGGGTAGAGGTTCGCGAATTCATTTAAATCGATCGAGGAATATCAATTTCGGTGAAAATTGAATGCACGGCTTAAGCGCTAGCGTTGACCTCAGACGGACAAACGAACGGACGGAATCTTTTGCCGTCAATTAACTTTTCAAGATCAAGGACCCATAAAACACATATTCTGACTACACAACGTGTCAAAAGAAGTAATTTACTGTACATATCAAAACAATACTTTTTTTTCGTTACCAGAGCCCAGCAATAAGTGTTTTGTGTCGAAAGATCGCCGTTTTACGGCACATGGTTACAATACTTCCTCTTCTTGCTTTACCAGGAGACTTCTTTCTCTTGCCTCTGACTGGAAGATCAGTTTGAATCCCGCCGGTGGAAGAATTTTCGACACTTGTAAGGTAGCTAGGTCGGATTCAGCCGCGGTCTAGGGGAGAAGTACAAAGGTCGACTGCTCTGATCGGCGGTTTTCCATCGATTGCCGGAGTAGTACTCCGTCAAACGGCCCACGGACCTCGCATGATCTCTCCCTCCCCTTTTTTTGTCCTATCCCCTTCCGGCTGGGACGGCTCCATTGGGGTGATACTTGGATGGAGAAAACGTTCCGTGTATGTGGGCGCCGAATCTCATTACCATGCGGGTGAAGAACGCGAACGTCGCCGGAGAAGAAAACATGAACAACACTTACAGGACTAGTGACCAATGCAGTCCACGCGTCCGGAAACACAAATTAAACAATTATTCAATCAATCGAACAAACTGTAGATAAGTTTGTATATTTTCTTCGTAATCTAGCATATTCAATTTAAACACAACTAAAGGAAAAATATTTATCTTTATCATAACTTCTGTGGATCCGCATAAGTTCTCTGGCTATAATAACAAGACTGTGATCACGAGACGTGGCATTCTATGGCCTATAAACTTCACGATGCAGTTCTTGTAACTACTAACTGAAATGCTGGATACGTGTAGATGCGTCAAAAAATGCTATGCTTGAAGACTCCAAAGGACCCAATAGTTTGCGATATGAATCAAAGGGCCCATTACATTACATTTTTTTAGCGTGATTGTCAAAAAAATATATTCGTCAACTTTTATTGTACAAAATTAAATGGATGTAGAATTATAACACCTAGTTTTGTATACTTCGACTATACTAGCACTTAAAATTTTCCATATTGTTTCAAAAATTCTTGTATACTAATATTTTTCCCTTCTAAGAATGCTTTATACCACGCTTCTTATCCCGTACTATTATTCTTTATGATCAAAACAACCTTGGATGCTTCGCGCTCCTCCTGTCAATCAGCATGAGGCCTTGGCGATTCTCTTGCCCCATCATATTCGAGAACTCTTGCTCAAGAAGGAGAGATGCGCTGCATTTTTGATACGACATCCTTGACCTCGGTGAAAGTGTAGAGGATTATGGAAGCTCCAATGTTACGCGTGGTCAAGCATTTGCTAGAGAGGTCTCCGTTCTCGACACCCAGTCGCTTCTAGTGAACACATAAATCATATTTTTTTATGGAACATACTCGAGAAGACATCTTCATATCAGAAGTACCACTGCCGGCGACTCGCACAGACGAAAGTGGCGTCATCAAAGCGTTAAAAAAAACTGACGTTGCAAAGATGTTAAATTGAGGCTGACGTTTGTAGTACGATATAGGGCAATAATTATTGTTTTTCTACTGGAACGTGAAGGTTCCTTGAAAACGATAGCCCCTCGCGAACAAGCTCTGCTTGTGCTAGGCTCCCTCCGCCGAGGCGCCAGCGGGCGAACATCCGAGTTCTTTGGAGGCAACGAAGCGTGTCTGCGCTCGCGGCTCGATTCATGCCCGCGTTGAATACGACCGCAGACCACTTGCGACTCCAAATAACGTCTCCCCTCGCTCGTTACTTGCCTTTTATGTCTGATGGTTTGAAATGCGAGTCACAACGGATGTTCAGTACTGAAATTTTCTCAAAGGAACTCATCAGCCCGAGCGCAACAATTAAAATCCGAAAAATTAACATACAAAACAGAAAAAAATGCAAATTCAGCATTCTGCAGTTATGTTTTAAAGTGAAGTGCAAATGCAATTTTTTATGTGCATGTCAAACATAGAATTCTTGGCAATTGTTTAAATATTTTCTAAAAGTGTTACGCGTATAATTTTGGTAATTACCTACATTGTTTCGTACACTTTTCAAAGTTTTGGTCGTTTTAATTGAGATTTTCAACATTATGACCTAGTATGTGTCTATCTATTTATAAGAATATTTTGTTTTTGAGAAATAATAGTCAAAGGTCAAACAATGTTCATATTTTCTTTTTAATGTGACTTTTAGGCTCTTTTAAGTATTATCATCATATTATTCATTATAAGGAAGCAAATCATTTCAAATAAAAATTCCAGGTTCGGTTAATAAAATGTTTTGGATTCGTTTTTTATCCAAAGTATTTAATTTTTGGTTCCGATTTTGATTTTGCAATGGGCTAAAATTATTGTCTTTTTATTAGAACACTATGCTGTAAAAAGTATTATTGAATGCGAACAAAATATGTTTGAAATTTAATATCATTTTTAATTATTACTTTAAATTAAATATTACAGAGTGTGAACTAAAATTTTGTTTACTTTCTATAAGAATTCTTGGACGCAAGTTTAAGAAAGAAATAGTATTTCTTCCATCGAGGAATAAAACCAAATAAAGTAAATAATGAGGAGCTTATCTTTTAAAAATACTTAATAAACGCCTGTAAACTCATGCGTTTGTTGTTTACACTGTGATGCACACTTTTCAAAACATGAATACAATTGATTTCTGAGTTCTGTTAATATCTTCCGTGCCATTTTCACTCTTCAGTAGTAATTGGATCTGATCATTGTGATATTGTTAAGATTTCAGTTACTTTAGAACTATTAGGTTCGTGGCTTCTTTTCAGTTTTTTTAAAGACATTTTCATTCATTTACATATTCTTGTTTGCCACATGTGTCCCTTAATCCCAGACGTGAATAAATAAATAAAAACAGGGTCCAAGCCTGGGAACACCGCTAGTTTGCAAAAGTCCGATTAATCCGACCCTAAAATACTAAATACATACGTTGTACTGCTTAGGTAAATTTGTCCACATGCACTCATGTTTGCTTCATCTATAACTAAATTTGCTCCGTTCCCGAGATTGTATCGTAAAATTTGAGTAACCGAAGCCAGATATAAATTTCGTTGTTTGTTTGTTTCCTTTTTCTCTTTCCTTCCATTTTATCACTAGTCGTTTAAGGCTGCCGACAATGATTTTACGAATAGAATGTCACCAGAAACAATAAAAGAGTACAAACCGTTCGGGCGGATATAAAATATCCTGCTATTGGAGCGGCATTCATGAAGGTCTAGGAGAGGTTCAGAAAAAAAATACTTTTGCAATTTTCGAACATTCAGAGATTGTAATGAAAACTTTTATAAGTTACAACCCCACTTCTTTATTATAGCAAAAAAAAAACTAGAAAAAAATTGCTAGCGTTTTTGAGAAAATTTAGAAAATGTATGAGCTTTTATATGATTTTTTATATGATGAAAGCTTATGAGTATTTTATATAAAAATACATCTTAGATTTAAAATGTTTCATTCAAATAAGAAGGGCTTGAAGGTGAATCACATCACTTAGAGAATATCAATTTTTGATCTCGTTATACAAATTTCAGGACTAGTGTTTTTCAAACATTTGAAGTGTTGTAACATTGTATTGTTTAGTATACCTATAGGTTCTTTTTTCAGAATATCATTCAATTCTTCAGCACAACATGCATTGTATACCTTTTAAAGCAGAAGAAAAATGTTTCAAACCAGGGTTTATTTGCGAAAGTTATGATTGAACAAACCATAAAAAATATGCATGACGAATTGTGTAACTGCCTCCTCTGTAAGTGTTAGACATACTAAATAAACAAGTCAGAATAGGTATTATAATCTAATTTTTACTATGAGAAATATTTTCAATTATTTTATTTCATTTTCCAATAAATTTTGTTTTCTAGAAATATTCGGCTGTATTTTTTAGTTATTTTCTAATAGTAAATAAAAGATAATTTATTTATATTACATCTCAATCAAATTAATATACAGTGGGTGGCCAAATTATTAGGGACAGTACACAGATTTTTGTATTTTGTAGGTTAACTGCATTTTTCAAACAAATTATTGGTTTTTGGTCACGTAGGTATTTTTTATTTTTAAGAGTGTATTATTAAAATTATTAAAAATCTTAAGATATTATATAAATCTATTTTTAGTTTTCTATAAAATTAATTCTAGTATTTAGTGACGCTACCCTTTAATGCAATTATAGCTTCAATGCGTCGAGGGACGCTCTCTATAAAGACTTTTGCATTTTGTTGCAGTTCAAAGGTGTGATGTCATACTTTGTTGAGAATTTCAATTAACTGACTCTTGCAGAGAGTATATAAATTGGTGATGATCACTCGCTTGTAGATCGGTCCTTTGGAGAGTTTCCCGGCCAGGACAAAACGGTATTATTTTGCAGTAATTCAGTAGCAGTAGCGGAATGCAGTAATTCTCCTGGCTTTGTGGTACGATGCTGAATCGTGCATAAAAATGTATTCTTAATCACCAGGGGTTAATTGACCATTCTTCGAGTTGTGACAGTGGCAGTTTCTAGCACTCGCTTTTACTGGTATTGCCTCATGGTTCCTTCTACGATGTGTAGGCCCCTACGATGTGTTCCCATATACCCTTCACTGAGAACATCAGGCACACCACGATACTAACCCAGTGTTTAACCCTCTCTCTTGGGTAATGTGGGTGGTACTGTTCCCCCGGATAGCGTCGGACAAATGAACTTAAGTCGACCAAAATCTGAAACGGAGATTCGTCAGAAGCATACCTGTAATTTTTGTTAAGTGTTAAAAAAAAATCATTATTGAAGAAATGCAATAGTGCTTTTACTATAGAGGTTGTATTACTCGACTTAAGTTTTCTACAGTAATGTGTCAGTGTTATCTGGCCAATTGCAGTCGCTTCTTCTGAATTGCATGGGTGAGGCGTGGTTTTTTATAGGGCTACGGCCGTTCAGGTTCTCTTCGGTCACCCGTCTCCAGATTATCCTTTTGCAAACTGTTACTCCTTTGGCGTTTATCTTCATAGTCAGACGGGCAACATTCTTTTTACGATTTTTGAGGCATAAATTCCTGATTCTACGATTAGTACGAAGACTGATGATCCTTTTCTTGACACATTTACCCACATGGTCTGCATCCAGTTTTTTTTCGAATCAATTTTTACTTTTATTCTCTTAACAACAGTTCTCGAAACATCTGCCAAAGTTGCTATACATCTGTCAATGTGTGGAGTGAAATAATAGTGTTTGTATTTCTCTAATTTTCCTTGGAGACGTGTCTGAAACCTTAACCTATTGAATATTAAAAATATCATGGTTGTGACGTTACATTGTAAACTCAAATGAAATTCACTCATAAAATTCAGTAAACGCAATGCAGTAAGGAACAATACTTACATTTTGATTACTTTGGAAAGAAAAAAACGTGCAAAAACATTAAAAAATAATTTGTGTGTCTTCATTACAGCAGTGGTTTTCAATATACTTCAACTGAATTAACGTAACATCACTTATTTTTTAAATAACACAGGCATCCTGTGTTACCTTACCATAAACAATAGTAATGATAACTGCAATACTGCCTATCCTATAGGAACCAAATTCTTTGCTCAAAAGACGATTTAAAATAGAAATTACACAAATATGAGTCCCTAATGTACCCTAATACTGTCCCTAATAATTTGGCCACCCACTGTAGTGTAGACTCCATAAATGTATTATATTCTTTGTTTTAGAGTAGATTTGAAGATAGTATCCTTGTAATCATGGAGCTTAGAGATGATAACAGAACAGCTGAAGTGCCGAGAGAGGAGGGCAGCTGGGGCTGATCTCCCAAACCATACGCACGATTTCTTCTAAAATGAATATTTCCCGGTCGATCTGTTGCGATTTTTCTTTCCCCAAATTTTCGGGGTTCCTTACATGAAGCCCCGCGGACATTTTGAACATTTTAACAAAAAGTCTCCATTTTTTCTTCTTAAAATTTCTTGTAAAAATAGTATAAAATAAACGTAAAAGGATTTTTAGGGTTAGTTTTGAATTTTTGGAAATTTTGAAACTGAAATTCTTGGGCGTTTTCCTACAACTACAAACTTTAAGATAGAGATTTTTCTTTGAAGTAAAATTCGTTCTCCATAATGAGATCATTCATTAAGGTAAGGCACATTATTTTCAAATTTTAGTAGTTTTGCGCAATACGTTCAATATGTGCAATTAAAAAAAATCTTAAAAACGGATTCAGATTTTTTCTTTAAACTTTTGGCAGGGATGGTGCTAAAAGTACTCTATAAGATGACACAAACACCAATTCGCTTTATTCTTACTGTTTTTCAATAATTACAAAAATTTAATTTTTCGACTTGTCTCTCACGTCGTTTATATTTACATTAGCGACGATTTGTTCACATTATTATATTTATGACTACATGTGCATTAAATTGTCATATAAACTTTCTCGAAAACTAAAGTTTTCTGTCAAAACGAACTCAAAATTCCGCATTTTCAGAAACGCTCAAACGCCATTTTCTTTAAAAAGGCTCCAAATTTTTCAATGAAAATTGCCACTTAGAAAAAGGTTTTACCATTGTCTCATATTCCTAAAGTAATATTTCGGTTCCCCTATTAGTAAACCGAAAATTTGAGGAATTTTAAAAACAATGAACTTTGTGCGACGATAGATGGCAGCTGGAAAAATTATATGGCAAGAGAGAAAAACTAGGCCAGACCAAAGAAATTGGAAAACTTTTAGTACGAGAAAGTCTGTGTCTTTCTGTAGTATCACATACGTGCTTTTTTTGTATACGTACGTATATACTCCGTAATTTTCTCAAAAACGGCTCCAAATTTTTTCTTTAAATTTAGTGTTAAAAGGGAGTAAAATACACTTATAAAGTGGGCATAGGTCCGATTTTCAGCGTTAACTTTGAAATTTCGAAAATTTTGAAATTTTTCGTGCTTCAACCTATATCTACAAAATTAAGAATGGAGATTTTTCCTTCATAGGAAATTTGCTGTCCATAATTAGTTTATTCATTAAAGTTATGTACATTTTTAAAACTTTCAGTAGTTTTCGCGCAACATTGCGTGCTATATGTGCAATTATAAAAAATTACAAAACAAGATATTCTCAAAAACGTCTCCAAACTTTTTCTTTAAACTTTTGATGGGGGTTGTGCTAAATGCACTTTATAAGATGACACAAATACCACATTGCTTGTAAGGATATTGCTATATCCTTCTGTTGTTTTTTTAAATACGAAAATGTAATTTTTTGACTTGTCTCTCACGTGGTTGATATTTACATTAGCGACATTTTGTTTATATTATTGCATTTACAAGTACTCCTGCTTTAAATTGCGTTGTATAAAGTTTCTCGAAAACTCAAGAGTTTCCTGTTAAAATGAGCTCAAAATTTTGCAATTTCAGAACTGCTTAAAACACCATTTTCTCAATTTTTCCATCTTCCAATTTTTTTTCCTTTCAACTTATCCAACGCGTAGTGCTAATTGCACTTTTAAAAATTGTTTAAAGTTAATTTTGTTGTATTCTTTTGTTTTAAAAAAAATAAACAAATGTATTTTTTAAATATCTCCTACACCTTCCATATGCACATTTTCCAGTAATTTGTATACATTATTGTATTTGTAAGTGGAAGTGCTTCAAATGGCCGTCATTAAGTTTTTCGAAAACTCAAAATGTTTCTATGAAAAGAGCTTCAAATTTTGCATTTAAGTAACTCTTAAACGCCATTTTCTTAAAAACAGCTCCAAATTTTTTAATGAAAATTGACATTTAGGACGAGGTCTTACTCTTCCATAATATTTTTAAAGTCATATTTCGGTTCTACTATTATAAAACCGAAAAAATTATAAGAAAAAAGTGTGTTTTGGGCAGTAATAGATGGCAGCTTACAAGAGGATGGGGCAAGACCATAAAGGCAGCACACACCAAGGAAATTAGAAATCTTTACTATGAGAAAGCCTGTGCCATTCTGTTGCAACACTAGCTTTTTTGTTTTGTTTCTTTTTTCAAAACGTCCATTCATCTGTTCGTCCGTCCGTCTGTCCTTCCGTCTGTGAACACCACTGACGCCTAAACCATACGTAGAACTTGTTCCAAAACGGATATTCCCGGGTCGATCTGGCTTGAGCCGAGGCGCTGCAATTTTGAAAAACTTTCTTCAAAATTTTGGGGTATGTTACATGAAATCCCCAGTACATTTTCAAAAGTTTCTTAAAAATGGCCGCAATTTTTTCTTTAAATTTATTGTGAAAATAGAGTAAAATACATTTATAAAGATGACATTGGTCCAATTTTCATGGTTAACTCAGAGATTTCAAAAATTGCGAAATTTTGAATATTTTTCATTGTTATCCAACAACTACAAAATTGAAGATAGTGTTTTTTCCTTCAAATGAAATTTGCTGTCCATTATTAGTTTATTCATTAATGCCATGAACATTTTTTAAAACTTTTAGTAGTTTTCATGCAATATTCCATGCTATATGTGCAATTATAAAAAATTACAAAAACAAGATTCAACTTCAAGGCCAAATTTTGACTGTTCACAAGACTACAGGAGAAGGCATCATCAACCATTTCTCAACTTGTGCAAACTTTTTATATGCAAAGTTTTATCACATAATTGGTTTTAGTGTTCTGTGTCAGATAAAATTGATTGTGCATTTTAAATTGGTAAATTGCATTGTGATTTCCATTTACCCTACATTTCTACTTGCCCCGGAGTATATATAACTTCAAATAGCACGATCATTTGTAAAAATAAAATGTATTAAATCAAGATGAATGAAACACATGAACATTATTTAATATTTTAAGAATAAATCAACCAAATGCATGTATATTTTGCAGGGATAAGCAGTGCGATGAAGGAAAAACAGCTGCACAAACTGGCAGCGAGTGTGTCTCAGTTGGCAAACCTGGTGGCGAGTACCACAAGGTGAACTCATAAAAACTTTAAGATGGGAACAATAATTATTCCCATAATACACTAGCAAAGTAATATTCTAAACATCACTAGTTTTTTTTCCTGTTTTATGTAGGATTGCTGTGAAGCATGCAAACTGGGACTTTTTTCTGGTTCCATGAATATGGGTTGTTCATTCAATAATTTCTCATTTGGATATCCATGGGATGAAGCGTATCGTGTTTGTTGTTTGGAAGCAGTCACAACAACAACAGCAATGACTTTTCCAAGCAGCAGTAGTAGTAGTACTACTAGGGGAAAAGAAGATAAGAATACAATACCAACTCCCAGTAAGTTGCATATTTAGAATATTTTTCATTCTAAGAAAAATAAATTTCAAAAACTCATATGTTTGATATATTATTAAATTTAATAATTTCTCATAACCATTTATTAATACATTATGTCTTTCAATTTTACTGTTTGTTTTGTCATTTTCTTACAGGTTTAGATAGCCTTTGTGATCTTCTACCTGGCCAATTATGTGCTCATATTTGTATACCAGAACCTGGATCGTATCGATGTGCTTGCAGAGAGGGCTTCTCATTAATGGCTGATAAAAAAACATGTCAACAAAATGAAATAGCTGATAGGTAGACTTTCTTCTCTTGATAATATGAATAGTGGGACCAACTCCTTCATTTCATTTTACATCTTTAATATATCATAATGTTTCAGTTATAGAAGTATTTCCGTCTTCCAGACAAATTATTAGAAGTTAGATATTATACATTCAATAAAGAAAATTGACAGGCATGTTATATGAAATAAAACTAATTTTTTTCCTGTATAATATTATATATACATTGATGGCCAATTTGAACTGTTTGACATTAAAGATAGAAATAATGAACAGGAAAAAATATTGTTTTATGCCATACAACAAGCCTATTATTTTTCCTTATTCTGTATTCAATGTACCTCTTCTAGTAATTTGATATGATTCCAAAGATGGAAACACATCTATATCTGAAATATAACATTATATTAAAGATGTATAGTGATATAATAAATTGCTTAAAAATTATTTAATTTATTTCTTGACTGTCCTTAATAGAAAGAAAACATTTAATTATTACAAATTCTGCTTGTTTGGTAGAAAGGCCTGATTTCTGTTCCCGGTTAAGCAGTTGGCCTGAAAAGGATATCAATTTTCCAAGTATCCCTGATGATTAATTTCTTTTGCTATAACTCTGGCTATATCTTTCTGCTATAGTGGTATTTTAATTCAAGAATACTAATGATGAGTAAAATTTACTCTGGCATATATTTGTACAGAAAAGTGATTTTCTTGAGGTCTGCTAGTACAATTTACAGGCTACTATTGCATTAGGGAGCCTTGGTGCAAGCCGGGCCCCAACACTCATTCTCTTATTAAGTTGTTGAGAAATACTGCAAAATTTTCTTCATTGATTAATTAGTACTTTTGGAGCCTTTTAACCAAGCAGAGCTCACACCGAATTTTTGAACGGGAACACTCACTCTGGATCTGTGAAACTCAGGGACTTCTTTTTATTTCTACAGGAAACCAACAAAACTGAATACATTTTAAATGAGTACCTGTCATTTATATACAATTTGATGTGTATTTATTTCTTATAAACTTGTAGAAAAAATATATAAATTTCAGATAAGTTCAGTGCATGTATTAGTGTATAAAATTAAGAGTGAAGTTCAATATTTTTGTAAATCAGTGCAAAAATTATTGCAGGATAAAACTTTCTAATGAAAATATATTCATAAACTATTGTCAAAAGTTTAAGCAAAGTAATTTTGTAATAATATTTATTGTGGAGATTAAACGTAAGTATTCCCATAACAGACTCGATGCCCAAAGGCCACCTTCCCCAAAGGCAACATTTGCAAGGGCTGCTACAGGAAATATTTAATTAAAAATCATGTCAGAAAATCTAATTTTATACACAAATTACTATCAAAATACTAGCATATGAAACATCATTGTATTCCTTTTTTTATGATCTATCCATTGCTGCTGAGAAAAATATAGTGTTCCATTAAAAATTAAAAGTGAATAAATTTCTTGAAAACTGAAAATATTACTATATCTTTACGACATAGGACTCCGCATTGTGGAGCAAAAACTGCACTTCAATACTGGGAACCATTTAGAAGTAATTGGAAGGGGGGTATAGTTGGTGGGACACTCCTTATGTATTATTAGCTTAGGGATCCCTTATAAAGAACAGAAACGTGCTCTTAGGAAATAAATTTGAGCAGAATTGCTCAACTTCTTCAGTTCTCAACACCAACCTCTTTACCCTATCTCTGGAATTTACTTAATTGCAAAACCAGTAAATGTTGACACTTGGTCTCTAATACCATTTGGAATGTTCCTTGATACTACATAACCAGACAACACTTTCTCATTCTGAAGTTCTCACATTCTTGAAAAATAGTGGCATGTAAATTTCCAACTTATTGATACAATTAGAAATTGCAAAAGAATAAAAGTCAGTAACTCAAATTTTTAGTGCAACTGTAAATAACACTCATTTTAACTACATTGACTTGCTTCCTCTTCACTATTGCTTTTTAACTTTTCATCTACCTTTCCTCTAAATCATCTTCACATTCATTTTCACCCATTCAAAATTTACTCCACTGAAAAATTCAGGACCCCCAAAAAGTTGAATTTCCATTGTATCCTCTTCATAACAAAGATTCAATTTCATTAAAAAATATTTAAAATATATATTTTTCAGTTAGTCATAATAACTCAAAATGTGAAAAAGCTGACATTATTATCAGAATTGCTTAACTACGCTATGTGAAGTCATGGAAGATTATTGGGTGAGTGATCATCTGGGAAACCTGGTTATTAATAGCACCAAGCACCTGGCCAAAGGGACAATGACTGGTTGCGAAGCTATGAGACAAAACAAAATTTCACAGAGGATTACTCCATGTGTGCTTGATGCCCAATGGATGCCTAAGAGTTGTTGTTGCAATAAAGGCACAATATAATTTTTTTAAAACAGTTATTACACCAATTGATATCGCTAAACCTTGATTTAAAAGAACATAATTGTTTGAAACAGTGTTCACATTTTGTCACACCATGCTTGCATTGGATTTACAATGGCACAATTTATCCAGCACATCTCAAAATGTTTATTCTTCTAAACCCATTAGAAAACTTTCATTGTTTATGATGCTGTAATATAACTATAAATAATATAGGAAGATATAAGGAAAAATGGATCGTATTACTCTTTTACTGAAGAAAGAAATGAAATGATCTGGCTCTCACATATCTGGTGTGAACTCTGCTCGAATAATTAAGTTATTTAGTGATATTGTAATTACTAATTAATTTAATTTAGAACTTTTTCCTTGTAGAAATTGTTCACTTTTCGAGTGAGTAAATTTTAATCATCACTTATGACAAGTAATATATTGCAACAGTGGTATTTTAGGGTTCAGCAGCCTTTGACACTCTTCCTTCTTTCATTCCTTTAATATCCTCTAATAATTTCTTCTGATTATTTTTAACTTCCTCTGTTATATTTATTTTCTTGAGATTTTTCTTTGTTGCTTCATGGATACTGTTGTGAAAAAGCAGAGTTGTAAGCGTCTTGTGGAGCTTCCAGCTAGCTTTGGAAGTTATACCTCTGTTTCAGGGTCCAGGTTTCTGTGCTGTAAAAGTGTTGGCTTGACTGTCATATTATGAATTATTAATTGGCTCATGAATTGCTCAATAATTGTTCATGAAGTTCTCAATGTATTTATTTATTCTATTTCATGGAATGTTTGCAATTAATTTGGAGGTGGTTAGTAGTTGTATTATCTGTTTCTAGTTGTTACCATCAGTTTTTGCTCCTGTTTGTACATTATTTATCAAACGTGTTTGTCATTGTGTTGAAATCAAATATTGTCCATATTCTATTGAAGACTTGTTCCAAAATAATTTCGGTACAACTCTTCACAGAATATGGATTAGGAATATGAAAATAATTATTGTTTTCAGATCTCTTCCTTCATAATTAATGAGTTTGATGTTCATTTCATCTTTTCCTGGATTCTTTCTATTTCTGACTTTTTGATTGGCTTGGATTTTGTAAATATTTTGCACAATTTTGCTACTCTTATTTCTACCATTAGTTGTATTTCATGTCCGAGGTCATGCTTTTGTTTCATATGTGATTTTCTTTGCTTCATAGTGTTGTATTTTAAATACAATAAGTATTTAAAATAATTGAATTTTTCTAGAGTCAATAAAACAAACGCTGTGTCTCTAGTAATTAATGCAAGAATTTTCTTCTTTGTGTTTGTAATCTTGTAATGATGTAAAGTAGATGGAAATTTCAATAAAATAGAATGGTCATAATTTTTTTCTCTTCAGTAGCTTTAAGATAATTCTTATTGCTGTTCTCAGATGTAATAACAGTATATTATGCAACTAGATTATAATGTTATGCTTTATTGCATAAGTATGTTTTAAAAATTAGCGACATGAGAACCTGGTTTTCAAATTTGTGCAAATGCAATAAAATATTATAAATGAGTTGTATATTTCCTTTTTTATAACAGCATTATAAATTTATGAAAGAACAAAAATTGATTTTGGATACAAATTTCAAAAGCAGATTTGCAGTTGTTGGTGTTGTTATGCAGGGAGCAGGTTAACATTGGTGGTGTTACACAGGGATGTCGACCGGGCAGGACAGCAAGGAGGGCAGGCTGGGAAGATGGGCAGTGTGGACTGATAGTGAGGACAGGCAGTGATGACAGGCATGGAAGATGGGAGGGAAGATAGACTGTGCCATGAAATGCCATTTTATAAACAAAATTTTATATTCTTGTAATGGAAAAGGTCATTTATAATGTTGGTATAAAACAAGTTTTCCCTAATTGTTTCTAATATGATTTTGTAGGTGTAAAACAAACAATCCATGTGAACAAAAGTGTTTGGACACTGGATTCTCTATAGAATGTTCATGTGCTCCAGGTTATACTTTGGCACTAGATGAAACTAGTTGTGATGGTGAGTATTGGTGTCTAATTACCAATAATTTATCAATTTTGCATTTTTATACAATTTTTTTAAATTTCATTCTGTAGATATTGATGAGTGTGCACTGAAAATGGATTTATGTACAGAAAACAATTTGATTTGTAAAAATGAAAATGGAAGTTATTCATGTGTCAGTTCTGAAGGTGATGTAATTAAGCCCCCACAACTACATAATCCAACAGGTAAATTTTGAAAAAGTAGTACTTCATGTAAGTCTATTTTTCATATACAATTACTTCTAAAGTAGAATTATTAAATGTTTTTTAAGGAATTAAAGTCAAATCACAAAAAATATGAACATGTGTCATTGTTCTACTATATTACTTTTCCCAATTATCATTTGTTTTTGGCATACATTGTGAAATTTAAATTTCTTGAGCTGCAGGGAAGCTAAGAAAATATCTCAAACTTCTTTCTTTTCCCTTTTTCCAAGTAGATTTTGATATAAAATTAATTTTTCAGATAAATTTCCCATATCCTCTTCAGAAGGAAGAGAATCAACAAAATGTCCAACAGGATTTCATTATAATTTGGAATCTTCAGTTTGTGATGGTTTGTATAGGATTGTTAAAACACTTCTATCATATTCTTTGTTTTAGAACAGATAAGAATTCTTGTTGAACATGAAATGTTAACCCTTCAAAGTGGAACCCAGGTTGGCGATGGTAGCGTTTCAATGTTGGTGAAGGGAAAGGGAGTTATTAGGTCAGCAAAGCATAAGGTAGCCACTTCAGAGCACTACTAAGGTGACCTTTAGACTCTACATAGTATCCAGTCACACAGGGTAAAAATCTGTTGATGTATAGGTGGGAATGCATGAAAATAGGGATAAAACAAACATGTCTTAAGCATTCCATGTTGAAGGGTTAATATGTGTTGCAGGTAACAAAGAATTCTGAACATTGACATTAACAAAATAAGTTAGTATGGTTGTTATTCCATGTTTTGTTCAAGAAGAAGTGGTAGAAAGTATTCATGAAATATGCATTTAGAGCATTTCTTTCTCTGCCCTCAAAGTAAAAAAGCATGATTCATTTCCTTTGTCTCTCTTACATATTGAAGGTCTTACAATACTCCTTCTTCTAAGTTTATGGTCGTTTTTATTTTGAAATATTTAAATTAATTGGAAGCTTTAACTTACAATATTCCTCAGTGAAACATTGAGCTATTAGTCATGCAGTTACTTTGACATATTTTCTCTTCATTCATTGCAATATACATCACAATTATAAAAACATCAATTATCAAGTCTAATTTAATCAAGTAAATAGTAAAACATATGTAAAACAAATATATTTTTTAATAATTTCTCAACGGCATATGTGGACAATTTTCTAACACTTAAATATCCCTAGTAATTACAGAATGCAATGATTAAATTACCTAGAATCCTGATATAAGAGGCAACTGGGTACTTAAATTTCTGTCTCTTACAGGTATGAATCTTAAAAGTCTCTTGCGTGTGGGAAGAAAATGCTCATAATTTATATATAGGGACTCTTAGGCAACTCACAAATTTCTTCAAAGCAGAATTCTCTAAAACGTAGGTTCTCTTAAATTGACATTCTACAGTATTTGTATTTGGATCCTATTTCGTAATAAAATATTTTGGAGGATTGTTTTTATTTATTATTTTGGAATTTTTCTTAAGATGAAAGACAGTTGAAGTGATAAAGTGATACTTCCCTCAGAACCACAAAACACAACACTTTTTTAATGAAACAAATGATAACTAAATTTATCCAGTATTAGCATGTACAATATAATGACTCTTCAGTCACTGTCCATATGAACTGCAATCTCAACTGGAAAATTATTGCATTTTTTTATGCAATACAATAGTCCCAATGTGTAGATACTAAGCTTATTCTCTAATATAATATGCCAGATGTACCCTGTCAAGTAAAAGCATGTCAAAAGTAAAATATATTGTTTTTGTACTTCACAGCAGAAATTATCACTTAAGAATATGTAACTACAAAACCTTTTATTTGTTCTGTCTTAAGGACATTTAGTATTGCGTTTGATTTTTGCGAATCCCCGCCAATGGAAAAATAGTTTTTATTCTCCCATTTTGATGCTCATTAAGTTAAAATTTTAACATTACTGTTAAACAGTAACTTTAATAAAGAGCTCATATGTGATAGTAATCCAAGAAGAAACTTATTTTCATAATGTTTGTATTGTTACAATATATTGTTAAATTTGAAATATCTTCATTACTAGTGTTCTATTCTGAAATTAATGTGTGGTACTGTTTTATAGCCTAAAAACTTTTCTCTTATACAGATATTGATGAGTGCACTGTAAATCCAAACATATGTGGCTCAAATGTAGTCTGTCAAAACACCATAGGTTCGTATTCTTGCTCACCAGCTGAAGGATGTCCTCCAGGATATGAATTCAGTTCTGTAGAGAAAACCTGTGTTGGTAAGTTATTGCAGAAAATTATGTCTGTTCAAGAAATTGTGTAAATATTGAGTATTCATCTCTCATATGTTTAAAAAAAATGGTATTCCAATTGCCCTGATTATTAAAAAAACTAACTACAAACTAACTACAAAATTAAGATATTTTTCATGCTCTAATCATCAGTTCAGTCATACTGATTTTGGATGTAAGGGTGGATTTCATTTTTGATATATTTCATTAGCACTGTGTCATTTTTTTATTCTACAAGCTGTATTCTCATGTATGTAAAAATATGTTTACTGACTTACAGTTAGGTTTTCCTGGTAGGGTTACATTTTCTTCTTCTTACTTCTGTACATCCCTTTTCTTTGTTTTCTTATCTACATTTTTTCTAATGTCTGAAATTTTGGACTACTTTTTAATTAATTTATTTACAAGTGTACATTTGTATGTAATATTTGAGTGGAAATTATTACTTTTGTTCAGGGATGAAGCAAGTGATCATTTCAACATCTTTTAGTTGTTGTCTTTGGAAGAGAAAATGAATAACAGCTGATCCTGATAGCTGAGATCACTAAGGCAGTAGTGCAGTGGTGATCTTGGATGGAAGGATCGTGGGTTCGAGTCCCGCCTTAGGCATGGGTGTGTTTGTTTATGTCATTGTGTAGTCCTTACATATCGTGTTTCCCCTACAGTTACCCCAAAGTGAAAACAAAATCAAAGTGCTTTCTACATAACCAGTCGATAAAAAGCAACCTTAAGAAAATGAATAACAGTTCCTTGACCTTACATGAGTCTTAGAGAAAGGCATGAGAAAGGCAAAAGAGAATGATACCAGCAAATTTCTCTTGGATTTAATGAATTTCATGGATTTTAAATGTTAATATGGGCCTATGTACAAATATGTTAATAATATAACTTAAAATTTCTCCAAATCGGACATTTCCTAAGCTGCTGCCAATAAAACTCTCTTTTCATTGTAAATTACCAGTAAATCTCATATGATAAAGTGATATATATTTATATTAAATTTAATTTGTTAAAATGAATCTTTATTTTCCATTAAACAATTATTGATACAATAATTATTCATTACTCTGTAATCAGACGTTCACAATGTATATCATCTTGTATTGTTCTCAAACCAGCATTTCATGACAGCATGAGAGACACCAAAGTTAACTATGCAAAATGTATTAGGATTCAAAAGTAATTTAAGAAGGAAAAAACAATCTGTTCCAATTACTGTTGGTCTATATTTAATTATTTCATTCTACTTTCCCCACAAGAAAACACATTTACTACAGAAATGTAATTCCAAAACATCACTGAAGTAAAACTGATATTCATGTTCAGCACTAGTTTTAAAATGTATTAATCAGTTAATTGTTACCTAAAAAGTATTGCTATTATAATGTGTTTTAGATATAAATGAATGTGAAGCAGGATTCCACAACTGTGATTCCCAAACAGAATTCTGTTTAAATACAGAAGGTAGTTTTACTTGTCAAACACGAACTCAGAAACCTTCTTGTCCTGCTGGATATAAACTTGGTGCACAGCCTGGCACTTGTGAAGGTAAACAGAATTTTTATTCTTAAGTGTTAATGTACAATTCACTTCTTATGAAACTTAATTGAAAATTGGGTATTAGGTATTATTTTGAAGTTGGTGGTTTGCACGTTGTTAATATCTCTCCTTAAGTATTTGTAACATTATGTAGATATATTTCTTAGTAAGTGAATGTTGCTTTATGCTTTTTGTATTGCTTGGGTTCTATAAGTCTTGTTCATTTGTCCAAGCTTGCTCTGATAATATGTGTGCATTCAGTGCAGTATTTGTTCCTTTATTTTTGTTTAAAAAAAGGATTAGTTACCTAATTCAATTAAATATTGCCAGAAATGATTTTATGCTTCAGACCATTATGAGGAATGTTATGAAAAATAAATTAAACATTTGCCTGATGATTTATTTCCCAATTTCAAAACTCCTTCAAAGATGAAGAAATTTGACTGCAACCAAATTCTTAAAATTTTCATGATGTGCCTTTAAAATAATACTCTAATTAACTATTATGCAGATTGTCACATGCATTTAATATTTTCAAAACTATAGATGTGGATGAATGTGCTGAGAATATCCATAGCTGTATTCCTGAAAAAGAAATGTGTCGAAATACTGTGGGAGCTTATGAATGTGACATGCTGTGTTTATCGGGCTTCCAGTATAGTCGTGCCCTCAGGACCTGTGTTGGTATGTTATTTACAGTGAAAAAATTTATTAATAATATCGTTTAAAATGTCTCCAAAACAGAACATTTTCTAAGCTGCTGTCAATAAAACTCTCTTTTGAATGTAAATTCCTTATAACTACAAACTTTGAAACTGTAATTTTAAACTAACCATTTAAATTAAAATATATCTCATTTTTAATCCATTAAATACATTTCTTTTTTTTTTTCTATTCTGTAATACTTTTCCTTTCTAATCTTATGGAATTACCATATCTAGATATTTTTATTCATTGATGAATGAACATGTAATTGATTTTCACTTATTTTTCTGAAATCAGCAGCTCCAAAAACATTATTTTGTACATAAGTGAAAATATTATTCTTGAACCATAAGTATTTACATTAATACCATTATCTACTGACTTTGACTAATGTAGTTGTAATACAAAGAAATGTAGTTATCAGTAAAAAAAGAGAAAAAACTTCTGACTGGATTACCAGGGCTCCTGATAGACTTATGAGATAGATTTCCACTCCTAACATCTTAGAACATCTTGTGAGCTCATTCAGCAAATCAAAACATTCCAGTAGTTAAAGCAGGCAGAATTTATTGTTGGTCGCATGTAATTCCATTGACGGTGAAGCTTCACTAGTGTTATTCAGGTAGGTAAATGGGTTGTCAATGGTTGAAATCAATGGTATTCTTCTGTCAGCAGTACCTGACCATTATCTTACATCCAACGATACCATTTTTGGCATATTTCCTATGAAACATGTGGATAAAAAATATTCAAAAAAATTATGTACATTTTCAATCTCTCATGTATTTTACTTTGTTTTGTGCAGTGATGATTTGGCACTCAAAATGATTATAGCTTCATATCTACTTTCTGCTATAATTGTGATTGTATGACTGTAAAATTCATTAGATTTGCCATGTCAAAAATGTTATGTATGTAGTGGCTTAGGTACCAGCAAGTATTTTTAAAAGATTCAAATGTAAATTCATTTCTGTAGATCTGTTAAGGAACTAATATTTGTGTTGCATGCTTCTTTGATGTATCTTTTTCTTTCATTTTATGCATGTCTTGAAGATAATTATGCATGTATTTCTTATTGCATGTTCAAAAGCTAAAATTTCAGCCTCTATACAACTTTTGGTCTCAGAATAAGTGTAAATCAGACCAAGAGTAAATACACTTCAGTTATTGAATAATAGAAGTTACCATCTTTTTTTAAAATGGTAAGTCTGGAATTTTCTTTTCTGGAAAACAATATAATATAAAGTGACACAAGTGTCTTTGATTCTCACCATATTTCTTGTAATTTTTACCGTTATTAAGAAAAATCTCCATATCTACAGATATTGATGAATGTAAAACCGGGAACAATGATTGTCCGGGTTCATGTGTCAATACTATTGGTAGTTATCAATGTTCAATGTCTACAAAAGCAGTGTGTCCCGCTGGTTTTAAGCCCACAGGAGGTACCTGCAAAGGTCAGTAGGTTTGAATGTTGTATTTAAATTCTTTAGAAAACATTATTTTAGAAATTGGTAGCAATTGCTATTAAATTTAAATATTATTGTCTTATTGTTTTCCCTTTCAGATGTTGACGAATGTTCAGAAGGGCTACATGCATGTGACACATCAGAGAAATGTGTGAATGAAATAGGACATTATAGATGTGATCCCACGAAACCTCCTAATGTAAACATGTTGAAGCCTAATGTTCTAGATAACCAACAAGGCTGCCCATCTGGTTTCAGTTACAGCAGTGACAGAAAAACATGCTTAGGTAAGTGCATTTTAGAAAAGAGATATTTCTAATTTAGTTACCTCTTCATTCAATTCTTTTCATATACCTTCACTTCCTATTTGATATCTTAAGAAATCTCATTTGCTGATTCAATTCTTTTAAAATCTTGCTTTTTGGACCAAAGTTTTGTGTCCATATATTATGGGGTGTCCAACTTGCAAGGCCTCAAGTACCACAACTAATACCTTTAATATGGTTGCGGGTCATATTTTCCTAACTCAGGCGATCCACACATGACTTAACCCATTGGTCTCGGCCGTTTACCAGTTCTTAAGAGTAGGGGGTGGGGGTGGGGGAATGGAACCATGGGTGTTATCCAGCCCTACCATGCACAACACAGGGAAACACATTAGGATGATTTCGAATTTCTGAATATACTAGAAAACAATTCTTTAACTCTAAACTTAAGCTATTTTTACATTAAGCAAGTATTGACCCCAGCAGGGCATGTGTGCTAGATTTGCAATGTTCTCTCCTGACACGACAACAAGGGATTTTCACTTTTGACTAATTACCTTTTGTGGGCCACAATAAATGCCGCTGTGGGCTACATACAGCCCTTGGGCTGCTTGTTGGACAACTCTGATATAGTAGAATTGGGATGGCCATACATCCAAAAATCTCAAAAAGATTCTTTTCAGGCTTTCATGTTATGTTATATATAGCTCCATATATTGATTTATTTATGGATTTTTTGGGTTATTCTCCTGTTTTTCATGTGTTATTTCACCAAATAGTTGCAAGGTATCACTTATTCTAAAACCTTATTTTGAGGAGCTTGTTGGAAGAATGACTTAACCCCAGTTTTGAGAAAATAAGTTTAAAGTTTTCATGTGTGATTTTATCATATTTCCTTCATTGGTAGGTAATTTGCCATGCAGTACATTTATGTTATTAATTTCATTGAAAACACATAGCCATTAGATTTAAAGAGAGTACATTGTAATATAAATGTAACAATATAAGTGCCATGAAGTACATATGTAACATAAATGTCATGTTAGTATGTCTTAACAGTCACCAATTAGGGAAGGGGTCAATGATGAACCCCAGCATAGTTTTTGGTTAGGTAAGGAGTAATAGTTCCATTGTTTATGACTTTTATTATTAGAATGTTTCTTAAGTCTTAGTGATAATTTTGTCTTTCAATGCTTCTTGGATGTTTAGGCAAAAATTTGAAACTGTCACCATGTGCAATCACTTTGTGAAAACTCTGGCATTCTCTTTCAACTTATATATATCAGTGTTCAATGCTAAATCTGCATATATTGATGAATGTGAAGCTGGGAACAGTGATTGCCTTAGTTCATATGTCAATACTATTGGTAGTTATCAGTGTTTAATATCTACGAAAGCAGTGGGTCCTGCTGGTTTTAAGCCCATAGGAGGTACCTACAAAGATCAGTAAGTTTGAATGTTTTATTAAGTATATTTCAATATATGCTCATGACAACACCTTATTTTCAATCCTTCAATTATTGAGACAAAATATCTGAAAATGCGAAAGGCTGAAGAGCAGAATTCAGGAAAAAATTGAAACAGTTTTGTGAAGATTTGAAATACGTTTCATATTTTCAAGTACTTCCATCAGCTTTCCTTACCCAAGCACACATTAGCAGAGGAAGCACTCTGTGACCTTATGTGGTGGGCTGTTACATTCAAAATATCCATTAAACAACAGTTGCAAAAAATTCAAAATTACTCAAAAAATGCTTATCTAACATATGACAATATGTATATCATTGGATTTGTCTTTTTACGCTCATGATAGACAAAAAATATGTATATTTCCATTTTAAAAAACAAAGTAAACCTCAATATCCCGTAAAATACAAGTGATAAAATAGAAGTGAATACATGTATCAATTCACCCCATTTCCTTGTGAGCATCAATGAAGACTGCATTGCAATACATAACTTCAACCGTTCAAAAACTACAGGAGGTGCTAATGTTACATAACTATATCCTCCTTCGTGCTTATTTTATATCAGAAAATAATACTAAATTGATTTGCATTAAAAGCAAGTTTTCAGGATAAGGTTCTTTTTTATCATTCATTATCATTTAGGCCAGTATAATAATTGTCACAGGTTTATACCACGAGTGCTTTAGAAATGGTCGATAAATCCCCAACTTGTGAAGTGCTTAGGGGATTTATCTGAGAATTTCCAATGCATCCAAAATGCACAAAATATTGAAAATATGTTAAAATTAAAGAGGTCATGTTATAATACATAGGTGGGGGCATTTTGTATGTATAGTTCAACACCATTGATTTTAATTTCACAAGTGGAATAGTCACTACAATATTAGCAACACAAGAAAAATCTGACTTAAAACTCCTGAGTTAATGTAATTGTAATAAATTAAAAGATTTACTGAACTAGTGAATTTAAGCAGCATAATGTATTGGTGCAGGAGTAGTTTACATAAAACATTACAAGAAGTTCATTGGAGCAAAGGCTTCTTTGCAAACTCTTGTACTCTATATTCCCCTGTATTATAGTATCATGAATTTGAAGTTCTAAAAGGTCAAAAGAAAAAGGATGTTGCACTTTAAATGGAACTATAATGAACATTATAAGCCAAGAAATGGGAAAATGTCCATACCAGGGGTAAGCCATTCTTCCATCCAACTACTCAATTTACATTCATTCTTCTGCAGGATCACGTACTTTAACAATAGCATGTAAATGATTATTTAAAAACTATTTTTGACCTTGTAAATTTCTGAGGATACCATGTGAATGAAAGAAATGTTTTAAGAGTCCCAAAAGAAATGTTTTAAAAATAAAAGTGGTACCTACCAGATTGAAACTAGTTAGGAACAGGTTAGTGAACGGAAACTAGTTGGATAATTAGGTGAACAGACTCAACTATTCAGCCCCAGAAACTTAATTTAAACATTTGATCACAATACAAGTGCTTGAATTCTAAAACGACATTTAGAATTTGAGATACTGCTTAACCATTTAACCAAGAATTTAATCAAGTTAAACAAGTTTCACTTTTGAGATTATATAATCTTCTTAAGGAGAGAAGGACAAGCACTTCACAATAAATTACACTTTAGTGTGTAAACATGATGGAATGAGACAGACTTGGCTGACTACAAGAAAGAAGTTACTACAGTGGAATATTAAATGTTTCTATAGATATCAATGAATGCCTGACAAATCTTCACAACTGCTCTGTAGAAGATAATGAGGAATGTGTGAATATCAGAGGCGGATTCATTTGCAGAGTTATGTTGAAATGCTCTGCAGGATATGTGTTCAACAGATCAACCATGAAATGTGAAGGTAACAAAATTAGAGATTAAGAATAAATAATTATTGAAAAGAGACTCAAAAACTTAAGTTGACCTATTTTTCCTTATTTACCTACCTCACAAATTCAGAAGGCACACAGATTAACAGAACAATAATGTGTTTAATTATGTAATAGCAATGTTAAAGTTGTTAGCATAATTTTACTTATTATTCATTGTTAAAAAATTAATAATTTGTCAGGAAGAAACTATCAGTCCATGGGTGTAGCCTGTAGGGGTGAATAAGACTAGTAGCACCCCTTCCTTAAATCTCTGAACTTCTAGCCTCTTTCATATAAAATAAACTATAAAGTATACTTTACACATTTTTTTGACTTTAACTCTTCTAAAATTAATTCCGAGGTGACGTTTCCCTTGCTGTACCATGCATTCCTTGTGGTGTATAGCATCCATTCTCCACCTTGTATAGAATTAAAATCTGATTAAAATCAACAATGACAAGAGACCAATCTAATGAATTTGCATATTTAATATAAACAGAATTCTTGTTTCAGAAGAGGAGGAATAACATAAACTAGAGGTCCTACAACACATACTTTCTCACATTATTTGTAATGGCTCTGTAATATTATACAACCACATGGATCTGCAAAAGTGTTTCCAACCAGTAAATTTTTTTACCGCACTCGAGACTTGAACTCAGGTTCATCGAGTTAACTTGCTATGTACTTTACTGCTTTATCTTGCAGTCACTCTTCCATACTCACACAGGCCAATGCTTAAAAATCTAATTGCCTCCCACATTTTTTCCAATATGCCATTTTTGAAAATTCCGAGAGTTCAATGAAAATGGAACCTGCACCATTCTTTTAAGGTCCCTTGTTTTGTCAGTGAAAAAATTAAAGAATAACTTTTGGAGTGGTTTTGAGATTTTTTTTATCAATTTCATGAACTCCAAGCAGAAGTGACATGAAAACTACTAATTTGTTCAAAAAATTGCACATGACCTTTTTAAAAAGCTGATTTTTTAGGACTTATTTTAAGACAAAAATCTGTCTTTAATTTTGTAGTTTTGAATTGTTAACATTTTGCAATTTTCAAAAAAAGTGTTCACCAGAAATGAGTCTAGCACCAATCTTTTTACCATCCTTTGATACATATGAAGAGAAAATCTAAAGAAACAATTTGAAGTTTTTTTTGAGAAAAATATTGTTTAAAAGTTGTCTTCATTTCATGCAAAATTACACAAATTTATTCATATTTTTGAACAATTGTACATGAATTTGTTTGATGATCTGTCTTTAAAGAACAAATTTTATAAAATCTGTGTCTTCAATATTGTAGGTGTAGGAAGACACCAAAAATTTTGAACTCTTGCACTTTTTGAAAAATTGGGGATTTTAACAAAAATGAGACTTGTACCATTCTTTTAAGCATCCTTTATGCTATCCGAGGACAAAGGTTAATAAAAACAATTTGGAGCCATTTTTGTGAAAATGTCTTTGAGGCTTCATGTAAAGTACCCCCCTCCCAAAAAAAATGCATTTCTAACTTAGAGGGTCCTGAGTTCTTTAAATTGATTGAGAAATACCAAGTATTGGAAAAAATTGGGTGAATGGTTTTGCCACTATTGTGGAATACAGACAGACCAATGGATGAACCGAAGGACACACTGAAATAGTCATTAACAATAATTTACTTGTTATCAACATTTTTGAATTGTTGCATCAATTCTCTAATTAATACAAAGCTGTAGGTGATACAAAATTACTTCTTACAATAAAAATGTAATTATCACCCTTCTATCTAGTTAGCATAGGGTTTCATTGTTAATTAATGGTGTGTTTTGCAAAGATGTGAACGAGTGTATGGAAGGTACTCATGAGTGTAGTCCAGGAGAGCTCTGTTTAAATGAAGAGGGTGGCTTTTCATGTACTCCTGTATGCTCTGTGGGCTATAAAGTTGATCCTATAACATCACAATGTATTGATGTTGACGAGTGTCATGAAAAATTAGATACTTGTCATAAACCTTATGAAAGGTAAGAAATAAATTTCAGAATCATTTTGTGGTCATATTA
The DNA here is from genome assembly GCA_017312745.1 of Gryllus bimaculatus. Classification (NCBI taxonomy): domain Eukaryota; kingdom Metazoa; phylum Arthropoda; class Insecta; order Orthoptera; family Gryllidae; genus Gryllus; species Gryllus bimaculatus. Next base: position 9,518,075 of record BOPP01000018.1, on the reverse strand, counting down.
TCAAACATTATTTTTTAGATGATTATAAATGTTAATTTAATAAATAATGTTTCTGAGTTGTACATTTTATTTCCAGCTGTCAGAATACAAATGGTAGTTTTATATGTGTTCCTGCAGCCAACTGTCCATCAGGCTATAGAAGAACTCAAGAGGGCCGCTGTGAAGGTATATATTTCTTAATTGACTTGTATATAGAAACAGAAAAATAATATTTAGCATGAATAAAGTGCCAGTATGATTTAAAGTCATAAATCAGCAAAGTATTCATGAGTGTTTGTGAAATTTAAAAAGGTAACGAAATTTTATTTTCAGATATACAAAAATTTTGGGAATTCTTAACGTAGAGAGAGAGTGAAATTATAATAAGTATACTCATAGGTGTGCACACACTGGGGAGGGGGGCATGACCTCCCTAAACATTTTGAAAGGGATATAAAATAGAGAATGTATAAAATTTCCCCAATTGCTTTACAAGAAAACTTTTTATTTACTTAAATGTATTCATTCCATGATTTTTCTCCTTCTCTTAACATGACAATTGGGGAAATTTTATACATTTGAGGAAGAGGATTTTCTAGTCATCTGGAAATTCTCTTGAAATTTAACACAAAATAAACTCTGTTTATTATGATGTAATTAATTGTATAATTTTTAATTAAGATTTATTTAATTGGATAATTCATAAGGTATTCATTAAAGTTTTAATTTCATTTTTTAAAGAATATTTTATTCATTTACTAGTAAAATATGCCATAAATATAAATAAAAAACTTGAGTGAAAAAGGTGGGCCTAGAAAAAGGTGGACCCAATTTCATGATTATTGGCAACATATCATGTTTTATGAAGTGTGATTTATTCCACTTTAATCCACTTTTTTAATGTATTCAGTTAATAAGTGGAGTTTCCTAGTGGGATGGGTCCAAGTTAATTAGGATATTTCTTGATGCGAGGAATAACGATTATAATTTCTTCCCATACTGGTTTGCACATTTATTTCATGACAACTTCTCTCAACTTCTGTTCATCGTTGCTTTCAAAAAGGTTTTCATGCTGCAGATCTCTTTCAAAGGTTCATTACCACATGTTTGGAGGGTGGGTTTAAGTGAACTGCATATGTGTTTCTCATGGCAACTAGTGGTGCTAAAACAGCATGTAGCCTACTTTCTTGCACGCACTTTCACGCAAAATTACACAAAAAGTAATCAAATTTTCGAAAAATTGTACATGATTTTATTTCAAAATCTATCATTAAGGATCATATTTCATTAAGGGAAAAAATCTTTATCTTCATCATAATACTTGTAGGAAGACCCCGAAAAAATTCTGAAACAGAAATCTCTGGGCTTAATCCACTCATTGGCTCTCATGGATCATGGAAAAAAAAGGTGTAGATAAGAAGCTTGTATTTAAGGTAAGGATAGTGTCAGCTACTCCTTTTGAGCTCAGAAAAATCATGCTAATTATTCTATTCCCCCCCCACTCATTGGTGGGACAGTGGAGGTGCCACATCCTTGTGGCAATCTCTGATATTATTTAGATACTTTTTCCAATATCAGTTAAATTAAGGAGATACAAGGCTTCTCACATTACACCAACATTACACGTTGTTTGCATAATCTGCACTTGCCATACCTGATAGTCTTATCTACTTTGGCTTGAATAGCCTTAGTCCAAGAACCTTATTCCTTGGGGCTGCTAGACCAGACCTTCTATCTCTTTTTCTAAAGGAGCCATGCAGGCAGCCTCAGGTAAGAGTACCCTCCACACCTTTTGATGTCCCAAGAATGTTGTCTATAAGCAGCTTGTTTGTGTTCCTATAATTTCCTCTCACTGTTAATGGAATAGCTGCTTTCTAGCTCAAGGGTACCCTGATTACATACTTTGACAAGTCACATTTTTGAATTTTGATTAATTATTATTATAATAATTAATTTCTTATAGTTTTTGTTGTTGTTGTTGTTGTTGTTGTTATTATTATTATTATTATTATTATTATTATTATTATTATTATTATTATTATTATTATTGCTGTTATTGTTGTTATTTGTAATCATAAACACTTAGAATTATCAGTTAATGCAGTACCAAATTTTTTTGCATTTTCTGTTTTGTTTGCTATATATTCTGCATTCTGCTGTGAATATTCCTTCTGAAGCTTACTTAAATTTTAAAATGTTGTACTTATTCTTGTTATAGCCCATGATGTACACTCAAATCTAACTCTTTCCTTATTCAATGTAACACTCTTTTAATATTTCAACAATCCAATCTTTTGCACAAATTAATTTTGATGAATTCAAATGATGAATGCTAATGGTTTCGTTAATTTTCTTGGTTTTAACAAGTCTAGTAATTAATTATCATATCTTTTTTCAGGAGATCCTGTTTATATTTGTCAGATAAGGCAGCTATCTCTTTATGATCCATTTTTTTGTTGAGTTATTGCTTTTCTTGGTGAAGGGACAATGTTAGTGCATGTTTATGCATGTTGTGTCTGACTGGATTTTGGGAAAATATTGCATGAGTCAAGTATCATTTTCCCTTGTACACTTAAAATGTGAACTATATCAAAGAAAACTCTCACAATCTGTTTAACTCCTGAAAATTAAACAATTGTACAAATATATATATTTTTTAATTTTTATGATGCAAACATACTTAATTTACATGCAACTCGCTATGTAAAACATATTGTCATATTCATACTCTTACATTCCTATAAAGTCACAATTAGTATAAATATACAAATGCACACATCTAGCATTCAGTACTTATCATACTAGTTATTGAGAACATAATGTACTTTTAAACATAAAAAGTAATAGGCTTAAAATTTTCTAAATGCAGACATTGATGAATGTGCTGATGGCACTCATTTATGCAACCAATCGGAATTTTGTATTAATGAACGAGGAGCTTATAGATGTCAACCAAGACCTAGATCTATATCGTGTTCACCTGGATTCAAAAGTCATGCAACTTTAAACACTTGTGTTGGTAAGTTTAATGGAAATAGAATTAAGTTTTCACAGTAATACATATATTTTAAATAATGTACATTGTTCTTCAGATATTGATGAGTGTTCAGAGAGTATTCAACCACCTTGTGAAGTGAATCAGATTTGTGTTAATCTGCCTGGTGGTTATGAATGCAAATGCAAACCTGGTTTCCAGTTTGACACTCATGTACGAGCTTGTGTAGGTACGAAGCTCTCCAATTCATGTTTTCATGATTATTTCATTGATCATTTATTTAAAAAATTATAATATGAGAATAATGTTAACAACACAACTTTTTTTTATTGTAGATATTAATGAATGTCAAACAAATCAGCATGAGTGCACAGCTAGTCAGAGATGTGACAATACACTTGGTTCATATCAGTGTATTCGTTTTACCAGTTGTGGCACGGGGTACACACTGAATGCTCAAACAGGTCAATGTGAAGGTAAGTTATAAATTAATTTTTTGTTTGTGATATATGTACTGAGGTGTGTATCATCCTTATTGTAATAATACATATCAAGGAGATGCGTCATGAACTTGAATTTAATATGCAAATCTAAATTACAAATCTTATTTCCTCTAATACACATAATTCTAAATTTTTAGTAGAAAATTAAGGAAAAAAGATATGCATTTAGTTTAATACTGTCGATAAATGAAAGTAATTTCTGTCACATATGTTCTAAAATTCTCTTAATGAAATAAGCAAAAATGCTAAAAACTGACTCATAAAAATTTTGATTTTTAAATATGCAAATCTTTAATATCCTCTATTATTTAGTATAGAAATTCATTTCTACCAAGTACATTACAAACGATCTGAGTTGTCCAGGTGATGCCATGTTGAAGACTGAGGTGCCGACATTTCAACCAACATATCTTGGTCTTCTTCAGGGCTTTAGTCCTTCAGAGCTGCTGAAGACGACCAAGATATGTGTCGGTCAAAACGTCGGCACTTCAGCCTTCGACGCAGCGTCACCCAGACAGCCCAGATCATGACTCTGGCAGCGGAAGCCTACAAAATCTCGACTATTTTTTTTTTTTTAAATGATGATGATTTTCAACGAAAAGCATAATGTCTATAACTTATGCTACTTAGAATAAACCAATTCATAATAAATGTAAATGAGTGTGCATAATAATTGAAATGTAGATAGTTAATGAACTAATCGAATCCTACTTAGTCAACTACAAGCAATGCACTTAAATCTTTTGGGAATCATCCAAATACATTCAAAAGGTATGCTCTTTTTCTTCAAAATTGTATCAACTGGTGTTTCGCAAAGATCAGTTCTTGGTCCTCTGTGGTTGATTCTATATATGATATGCCTATACTCCAAAAGGACTCATTAATATCAAATGCAAATGACACCTGCCTAATCAGCACTGGGGAAAATTTACTTTCTTTGGAAAGGAATGTGACTGAATCCATGGAGGACATGACTGCATAAAATGGTGGTAAATAAAAAATAACAATTGAAAACATAATATCAGTAAGTCAATTTAGATTAATTTTCAACTCTCTCGTAGCAGTGTGATGCATAATTTCAATGTCCTTATTGGGGATGGCTCAGTCCAAAAAATATTGTGCCATGAATTTTTTGGGGTATACTTTAAACAGTACTTATTCTTTAATAAGCATGCAGTTTCATTGTGTAGCACCATAACCTCAAATATTTTCTTATTGAGATATTTTTATAAATACCTCTGTACTGCAATGTTAAAAAGTTGATATTGTGTACTAATTTATTCACATTTGCAGTATAGAATTGAAATTTGGGGAGAAACTTTACAATACTTCACTTAACAGTCTGATGAAAGCCCAAAAGAAAAGCATCGGATGTATTTTTAAACTTACAACAAGAGAGTCTTGTGTAGAATATTATACGACACAAAATGTTGACATTTGTAGCTCTTTATGCATACAATGTGCTTACACTTTCTGTAATGATGGAAAATCAACATCTCACCTTGCATAAATATTTCCATGAATATAATACACTAGGGAGGAATATTTATCAGAGTATGTACTGGTAAAGCTGCTACAGTCAACTATCCTTATCTTGCATTGCTTTACAATAAACGTCCACTTCACATAAGAACATTTAGTGCATTTTATATTTCTAAATGTCTATCTTCCTCTTTTAATACTATAAGCTGATTAGTGTGTAGGATAGTCTCCAGAAGCCCCAGTTGGCCATTGCTTTCTCTAGGAGCACTAGTGCATCAATTTTGATGTTTGATTTGAATACCAGATACAATATTTACATTCTTATCCAGTAATTCAAATCGAACCTCTGATTGGTGCTACATTGCTAAAGGATTTAATTTTGCCAGAATTGACCAAGTGCCTTTCCTGGGATGGTTTTACATGCTGACAAGTGTCTTCATGCACACCGTTGATTTTTAGCACCTCAAAAAATCCCTTGACTTTGACTTGGTTTGAACCTGTAAAATTGGGATCAGTAGGGAGGCATGATATCCACTATACCACCATAGCTTGTGAATGCCTATGAACAATAAATATTTTTAAACATTTTTTGTGCCATCTCACTTAAAATATTGTTGTATATAATACTTTACATACATAAATATTATTACAATATAAATTAATTACATAAAATTTTTACTACATAATTTTTAAATTATTGTTACATCACAGAACCATCCATTTTTTAAAATGTATTTCTTTTTACTTCTGTGGAAAAAAATTGTATAAAATAAAATAACCTGTATTTCTCATTTCCAATACACACAGAAATTGAAAGAAAACAATGCTGCTGCCTCTTGCCATTCAAGAGGTGTCTATAGTTTCAGTCAATTGTCAGAAACTTAGGGAAAATCCAAAACCAATGAAACAGTTTTGTTTTTGATTGAAAAATGCAAATATTTGATTCTTATTCGAGCTATTCTCATTCTGTGCAAACCAATTGAATTTTCATACTCAGTGCATCACTGCTTAGAACACAGCTGATATTGTGTAAAAGCAAGGATCAAAGTAAGATATCCACCTTTCAATATTTGTTACTTATGTTTGCGTTAAAGCAGTTTTTTTATATTCTTGGTATCCAAAGAACTCTTGTACTGTATAAATATACTTCACATTATTGCATTCTTTACATAATTTTGCCCCATTTAGCCCACTGCATTTTGTTTATAATAGGTACTACTTCTATTTTTTTATATGTTGATTTGTTTACGAAGTAGTTATTTTCTTAGTGGTACAAGTAATGAAAGAATAGTCTTAATAATGAAGTAAATAATTGGTAATTTTTGTTTTAGATGATGATGAGTGTCTTCTTGGCACAGATAACTGCAAAAACCTGGGTCCAACATTCCAGTGTCGCAATATTGCAGGTTCTTTTCGGTGTGATAGGAAACGTTGTGGTGAAAAGCAAGTACTGCAAAACAATGGAGAGTGTAAGGATGTTACTTGTCCACCAGGTTTGATTCCAGGTCCTTATGGAACCTGTGTAGGTATGTTGGCATATTTTTTTTTAAAGTTGTTATTTTCTTCTGTTAGTTTGTTTCATTTTTCATATATTAGAAAATAAACAGGCAATGTGAAATTGCAGTTTAATTCATAGTGTCAATAATAATTAATTAACATAATTTATTTATTAAGTTAATTGCAACCTGGCTGGTATAAGGATGTACATAGTTTACTCAAGTAATGTACTTTGAACTAAAATTCTTTGTTTTAAAAACTTGGCAGGTTTTGTAGTGAAGATTATTGATGTCTAAGAATATTACCTATAGTTACCAGCATTTTACTAATCAATACTATTTTCCTTGTAACTGTGCATAATTCTTCCAATTAAATAAATTTCTTGACTTTCTATTAGATATAAACGAGTGTGAAAAAGAAAATCCATGCAGACGTAATCAGAGATGCATCAACACCAGAGGATCATTCCGCTGCATCAATTTAATCAACTGTGGTGGAGGTTTTCAGTTGAATGAAGCTGGTACTCAGTGTATAGGTAAAATGCTCTTAACATTTGATCATTGCCTTTATGAAAAAATTATTTATTTATTGTGAATGACTCGTCAGATTTGAGGATTTGGAATTTTTTCAGCTAATTAATCATTCCTGAATTTTATTTCTTCCATTCACAGACATTGATGAATGTGCCCTTGGCACTCATGAGTGCACTTCACAGCAAACATGTCATAATCGCCAAGGAGGTTACACATGTCAATGCCCACCTGGTCACACAGTTAATGAAAATAGAGAATGTGAAGATGTTGATGAATGTGCTGATTTCCCAGGCCAGGTATTACTTTTGTTTTAATACTTTTCTAGAAATAATATACTTCTACTTCTTTATGTCAATGTACTTGATAATTTGCACCAGAATGTAGTACATAACTATCAATTAATATTTTTATTCCTCATTTTCTAGTATTTTTGAGCAACTAATTCCCAATTTATAAAAATTACATTGTTTTAAATAGTTATTAAGTCTTCTGTATAAAAATAAATGTCACAAGTCAAAATGTCGTTTCCAGTTTTGTCCTAGCAATTCAATTTGTGAAAATACAGTTGGATCATATCACTGTAGATGCAATGATGGTTTCAAATCAGTTCCAGGAGAAAAGGCATGTGCAGGTAAGTGAACTATAATTTTTGTAAACAATTAAAATATCAGCTGTGTCCCGCTCCATCCATCCTGCTTGATCCCTATCACTCTCCTTGTATCATCTTGTTCCTACCTCAATGTATTATGTATTGCATACTCATTTCAATTTTTTTAATGGATTTTTAACCAATTTCCATCAATTGTAACCCAAAATCAGAATTTGATATCTTGTGTGAGATGAGAAAAAGTAGTCCAAATTAAATCTGAGAAAATATTCTGTTTCATTGGAAATCTCACATTGAAACATTCAAAATTAAATTTTCATTGAGTCATTCCTAATAAATAAACCATGGATTAACAAAAACCAAAATAGTTAACTAACTAAAAAAAAATAGGGTAAAACAAATCTAAAAATAGTTATATATGTTTTTATATTGTGTAAATAATCAAATGAGCTGGTTGCGTAGGCTTCCGCGGCCGGAGTTTATGTTGTCTAGGCTATCCGGGACGAGCCACGTCAATGTCATGGTGACTAATGTTTCGGCCTGCGTATTGTGGCCTTCTTCAGAGTGTACTGCTGTGCTGCTGTGCGAGCCGCAGCTCGTTCCGGATAGCCTAGACAACAATCAAACGAGCTTACGAGATGATAATTATTTTAAAATCAAAGACTCTTTAATTTTATTAACATAGATTCAAAGTGCACATCCTCTCTTAACCATAACCCTTCCTTTCCGTCCAATTTTCCCTTGTCCTGGGTGCAATCTTTCACTCCATACTAGTAACACTCTTCCATCTGTGCTTAATTGTCAATGTGTTCTGCTGACAAATATTGCAGAACTCATTTTGGTGTTTTGATTTCTACACATACATATATATGTTCTTGCATGTGAGCTTTTGTTCAAATATTAATTTATAGTAGAATTTTTCTCTTATATTTTGTGGAATATTTGGAAAAGTTAAAGGAACTGACAATTAACAGACAGACAAATGAACGCACACAAATGAACACAAACAAGCCACAAATGAAAACAAACACACATACACACACACACACACACACACAAAACATATAAACAAATAAATGGATGAACAGATGGACTAACAGATGATCAGTACAAACACTGACAGACTGGCATTACATGCAGACAGACAAACAGACAATAATAATAATTTATAATAATAATTTATTTCGGTTCTTTGGTAGTACAAATACCATTTTAGATTATGTCATGAACTAAGTTTAACAAACTATTGACTAATACAAATTTGAAATATTTTAACATAAATACATTTTCTCATAAAATAGGATGACTACTATATTACAAAATAATGGTTATAACTATACTATTAATATACAAATAATTACACTGAATATAAAAAAATACATACAATACAGTTAATATAAAATTTAATACATACATTTTTTTTAATATATAATACAAAGTTTCATATTTATATTTATCCATACACGTGAACATATAGATTCAGCATAGTACACTTCATTATTTTTCTTAATTCTCATTCTCACCTAAATTTGTAAACATGTTGTCTATGAAACTGGAAGAGTGAGATCTTTCCCTGGTTGATGTTTTTACTGCAAATTGTAGTCCAAATGAAGTTACTAAATCTTTAAAAGTACGATTGCAAAACCATTATCTGCAATGTTTATATTAAAATCTCCCAAGATAATTATTGTAGGTAATGTGTATTTGAATAAATGCATCAACAGCTTTTCAAAATTATTAAAGAAGCTCACAAAATTTTGATTTGGGGGTTGGTATACTCCAACCACAATATTTTTTATTTTTTTTGTCCAATACTGCTCACTTCAGCTACCTCAAAATCTTTTTCCATGCAGAGCTGCTTTGTATTTTCTACTTTAAAGTGCCCTGATGAATTTCTTAAATATATTGCCACACCTCCGTCCATATGAAGTTTTCTACAGAAATAGACTATTAATTTATAATTTTTTAGAGAGTAGTTTTGAATTTCATTTTCTTTTGGACCATGCTCTGTTACAATAATCATTTGTGGCTGAGTGTCATTAAATGCAGTTTCTAATATCTCTGTTTTGTTATTGATGTACTGAACATTTTGGCGGATAATTTGAAAAGTGTGTTTTGTTGTTGTTATTACATTTTTTACTGATGGATGGCAAGATTAATTAGTTTCCCTGACCCTGATAAGAGAAGCTGGTGTTTTCGAGTATCAATTTACATACATACAGACAAACAGGCAATCAAACAAACACATAGATAAATGGAGAAGTATAATTATATTAATTTTGTAAGTCAGAAAGTGCAACCTAAAATGAAGGAAAACACTTTGCCAAAATGTTATTGTTAAATGTTTTGTTATTGATAAGTTTCGTTTTTTTTAGATATTGATGAATGTACGGAAAGACCTGGAGTGTGCCATCAAAAATGCATCAATGTGTGGGGTAGTTACCGTTGCATCTGTGATCAAGGTTATGCTTTGCAAGGAGATGGAAGGTGAGTTTCTGATTATTATATTTATGGCACTTATAGTTGTTTCAGACTTTAAATGTAAGAAACACCTACTGTATAGAAATTAAAGAACAATGGAAAATTGTGATTTGAATCTATGTGAATAAAGTTTTCTGTTATTGAGTGCATTATTACTGTCATTGGACATTAATAATGCATTCTCATACTTACATGTCAGTATGTATTCTGACAATGGAACAAGTAGGTTTTTATTTTGTATCTGTCATTTCATGAAATTTTTCAAATTTAGTTTTGTTACTGACATCAATTTCAATCAAACATTCCAATTACAGTAAGGATATTTAGAAAGTGTAAAGTGTACATTGTACTTTAAAATTATGATATATTGTTCTGTGTACTTTAAAGGACATGCCGAGATATTGATGAATGTGATGAGTTCAAAGATCGAAATCTCTGCATTGGCTTATGTGTGAATGAACCTGGCAAGTACAAATGTGAGTGTCCAGAAGGATATCGTCTAGGATCTGATGGTAGAACATGCCAAGGTAAATATTTTCTGGATATTTTCAATAGTCATAACTACTGACCCATGAGCAGTAGATTGTACCTTTAAATTAGAGAATACTGAAAATGTCTGATCTCTCATTTTCACAGATATAAATGAATGTGCTACTGGCACACCCTGCCGTGGTGACAATGAAGTTTGTGTCAACACATTAGGTGGTCATCGTTGTCCAGCTATCCATTGTCCTGCTGGATTCAGCAAGGATCCATCACATAGAAAGTATGAAATTTAAATTACTTTATTTATGATTATATTGTAAATTGCTAAATGATGCAACAATTTGAGATTGTGCTTTGAAGGATTATGTCATCAAAACTTAATTATTAATTGAATGTTATAATTAGGAGCTTTTATTCTTATTTGTTCTGTGGAACGCAGGAAGTTATTACACATTAAAAAATATTTTAACATTTGCAACATTTAGCAGTTGACAAATTCTTGTCATATTACACTAAATTTTAACTTTTTCATTGTGCTCTGGTTCTTTCTTGTGTGTCTGGTTCCTTTTGTCCTAAAATAAAGGAAATTCAATGGTACAATGGTCTTAATTTCCTTTTACAGCCAGGACATTGCTTTATATATTTTTATACCTTTTCCTCAAGTTTTTGTATCTAAAGTTAGCTCTGGACAGCCAGCGAGCAATCTCTACACACTACATGCCTTCATGAAATCCCCTTACACCAGAAAATGCTTAATAGGATTGTAAATTTTGATAACCTTTTTTTTGTAAAGAATTTTTTTATTATTTTGTGTACTTTTTCTGTGAAACAAAGACTTTTACAAGACTTAAAATACAAATGAATATGCAAAATAAATATCGAAATAAATATGCGAAATAAAGTCGATAGCTACTAATGTATTCTCAAGGACAATGTATCATACATAAGGACGCTAGGACTATATACAGCATAATATTGTTAAAAAGCTGATATATTTATGTACTCTATGCACATGACATATACAATGGTATTTTGATGCTCCATATTCATGCCCTGTTTCAAACTTCTATCCAAAATCATGACCTAAACCTCGGAGATTCATGCTATTGGAGCACTTTCATTTTGGCATGCTGAACCACACATTGAGTTAGTGTTCAAACTCAACAGTGTGACTGTGTGTGCAATGTTTTCATTGGAAGCCTTCTTTGATGACTTTGAGAGCATTTTGTCAACCCTACTCGTGAATGGGCAATATCAGCGAAGTTTCCAGTGTGCTACACTACTTGTTTACAATTCAAATTAAGCTTTGTAGTGTACTTGTGTTTATTTGTGACAATATCCCCTGAAACTTTGTCAGGTGAGACATTTTTTAATCTTTCTATTCATTCAAAACTGGTGTAAATATGACTTCATATGCACAATAAAATACATATTTCAATGCTACAATTCCTATATCTGTGCATAAAGTTCTGTAAAATTTGCTCTGAGGTTCAGAAACAATCTATAACTTTTCATTAAAATCTGACCCTACTTATAAAATTAGATTTTGTTGAAAGCTAAATTAAAAGTAAGCATTTTTGAGGGGCCACAGCTTAAAATGATGTTGATAATGGTGATGGTGATGGTGATGATGATAAAGATCACGGTGAAGATGAAGTTCCAAGAGTTCATAGAAAAGCTGAATGAGGAAGAAAGACAACTTTTAGAATTTTCAGTGCCATGACAGGTTTTCTCCCCAGCCACAAGGTACAAAACTATTAGGAGCTGGTTAAGAAGGTGGACAATTTTGGTGAAAAAGGTCTCTCATAAACAAATGCTGGATTGCCATCTTGAAAGCTTCAAGGAAAATATGTATGACTTTTTAGAGGGATGAGGGGAAAGGTCGACAAGGAAAGGAGAGCTCTCATAAACATAAACTAAAAAATCATTGACAACAATTGAAGAGTAGAACAGGAGATTGCTTTTGGGGACATCTTTGCAAGAGTCCACTAGTCCTATATACACAAAAGTTGATGCCATGTAAATCTGTTTAATTATCTAACCCATAACTTGAAACATTTGTTTAATGTTCTTCTAAAATATTAACAAACATTGTGATGCAATATGATAATGAAAGAATAGTCTGGTTTATAATTTCCAACTGCCAATATCTCTTATACATTAGTTCTTATGGAAATGGAGTATAGTTCAAATGTAACCACATATACATTAAGTACAATAATCAGCTTTTAAAATCGTTAAAAGGTATGAGCCAATAGAGTTTACAGGTGGTATAGTACATTGCCATTTATAGTACAATACCTTAAAAGCAGTCAAATAAAATGTATCTTTTGCATCCATATTTTATTATGTGTTTTAAGACAGTGTCAAAGTTTTAGTTTCTCAACAAAGTACACAAAAATTGAAAAAAGTCATTCTTTTAAAAATATGAGGTTATGAAAATTAAGTTTTTGCTATGTGATGATTCTATCAGGCCTTGTCTAATGCTGGAGAATATCCTCAAAGCTTCTGGGTGCAGAGAGCTCTTGCTGATCAGACAAAGCAAACTTTGGGTACAAAACCTGTGAAAAAGTATGAAACCATGAAAGGATATTAAGCAAAAGACCGTGCATGCTGATGTTATGTGCATAATTAGATCTTTTTATTTCTAAACCATGAATTATGGATAAATCTTTGACCACAGTGAATAAGTAATAAGTCTGTTTTTCTCTGAAAATGAGATAAGAATTTTGCTGGATTCCTCAAATTTGTTCTCAACATTTTTCATTAATCAGATAAGTTAAATTCCTTTTGGCTGCTGAGTAATGGATTCATGTGTAGGTTATTTATGAACGTAATGTACATTTCATAAAGCCAGAAACACTAACATGCTAATTTGAGTTGTATATATTCAAACTATAAGAATGTTTTGAGATTATTGATGATCATCAAATAAGTTCATTTATCAATTGTTCACACTAGACGATTGGTTCATATGATCATAATAAGACAAGATATGTTGCTTTCCATTAAAATTGAGTTTTCACAAGTTATCTGCTTATTCATATGAGGTCAAAGAAACTGTGTTCAATGAAAGTGTTCATGAAAATGTGCATGATATTTGAATGAAAGGCGGCATGAATAATGCAAGAAAGAGCAATTGAATAATGAAAAATTGCTTATTAATATCATGCATTTAAAAAATCAGTACAATATAGTTTCTTTTCGGGTGACTTTCACAAAACATTTGATAAACACTTGAATTACCTTTGATGTATGTTTAGATATATTTGGTCTGATTTTGAGATATGTCTGGTACATGCCAATTCTAATACATTGTGTGATAATCAACTGCAATATAAAATATTTGCATGGAACATTGTACCAAAATGAGTATGACTAATCCGCATTTTTTTGCTTGTTTGCTCTCTTCCTATGGTACACTGTACCCTGCTCTGCACTTCTCTGCTGTGTGCTGTACCATGCTGCGTCCTTCTGCACTGGTTGTACAGCCGGTGTAAACGCGATCATATTGCCTGCCATGAAGGAGATCTGAATTGCCTTCGAAGGCCCTCAAGTTACTCTTACAATTTTATATCTTTTGTGTCAAATATTCTTATCCCCCCAACTGGCCATCTGGACTTATTTACAATGAGAGGCCTAGTGTCTGCAGCAACAGTTTCTTTTAATATGGACTTAACTGAAGTACGAGCACCACCAGGAATAATTCCAGCTTCAAAGTCATTTTTTCAACTTCGTCGTGGACATTTTAACCAAGGTGTTATTGCTCTAGTGCGTCCTATTAAGGGACCACAAGAGATTGAATTACAGTTAGTAATGGAACTCCATCAAAATGAATTGTACATTAATAGAGCTATTGCCAAACTTATTATATATGTGTCTGAATTTGAGTTTTGATTGTATCACATTATCTTGTCAAAACTTATAAATATATGTGTGTAGTATAGATTAAATGAGTTTCACAAAGTAGAATTATTTTTTGGTAATTTTAAAACATATGTGAACTACTCATGCAAACAAATTAACAGAAATAGCATGAAAAATAGCATTTTATGAGAATGAACATGTTTAAAACAGTATTGTTTATAGAAGTGTTAATCCCATAGTGTTACAAAATAAAGGATGATATGTAAAGTAATATAATGTTTAAAAAATACAAGAAAATTTATTTAAATTGATTGTTAGTTCTGTGAACTAATGTTTTTCATGAATAAATGAATGCTTGTGTGTTTTATTTAAATGAATGTGTTTATGCTTTCTTCTAATGGACACAAAATGAAAGGATGGAATTAAACTTTTAGATATAGTACTTGGTTTATCATATTTTAACTTGGTTAATCGAATGGACTCTTCAAATCCTCAGTCATTTTTTGTGTATTATTTTGCGCATTACAAAACTTTTATTAGATGAAATTTCTGGAATATATTATACTTTATATTATTGATGGATGTAAGTATACATACATTTAAGTTAATTTAGCAAGCACTCAGGAGACGTATATTTGTAATTGTATGTCACAAAAAGTTGTTTCAGTAAAACATTTCTCTAAATCATGTCGAAATGATATCATGATTCTATTTTCATTCCTTTTCAAAACACTCACACTTTGACACAGAGTATGTAGGGCTGCCCTGGGCACCACCATCAAGGGGTGCCGTATTTATTAAATTCTTTTAGTGCATTGAAAACTATTAAGGAATACTAATAACAAAAAAATTTACAAAAATGAAAAAAGTTGATAAGAAGGGTAGCATATTTTAAATATTGTCATGTATAGATGCTTTATTAGAAGCAAATTATAAAATGTGTGGAAGTAGAAACGTTTTAAAGTATGTCAAATTATGTTTAGTTTCAATTTGTATTCTGGGATACTAATGTATCAATCATTTATTTATTTTATACGACAACAGAGTTATAACAATAAGTAAAGTTGTGCATTTAATTTATTTCCTGGTCATATAATGGATTGGAGAAATGGATGAGAAATTCCCTTTTAAGGACCGAAATCATTAGCAGTATTTCTGTGAGGCACCAATTCAGCAGTCTGTGGATAACTGACGGATTGAGTAATGTCAGCTTGATTTCCCCTTAAGAAGATAGCGTGTCTTCTGAAAATTTATTTTGCAAGTGATTTTTGAAAAAGTACCTTACCTTACCTTTCAGAAATTTTTCAGTCCAAATGAGTGTTATGTTGCTGCTTCATTTTGTGAAATTCAGTTGTGAAATTTTGTTTGTTCAGAATTGGTTTCAGAGAAGCAAAACTGAAAAAGTTGATTGCAGAGAAGGGTTCACATAAAAAGGGCTCAAAATAATTAACATTAAAGACTTTAAAATTGGTGTAAAAAATGTTTGTTGTTATGAGGAGTGATCATTTGGAGGAATGTCATATTCTTTTATGTCATTTTCTTATAATGTCTTTATTACAAAATCGACTGTATCTTTATTAAAAATTACAAGAAAGTAGCTTCAGTTACTTTGATTCTCATTGTTATTTTCAAAGCTATGTTATTTTTCCTTGATATCCCATTAACTTTATGTTAAAATGCAGAACTGCGTTGATTTCCTCAAAAATGAGAAAGCTAAGGCTGATCTTGAGCATATATATATTACACACTGCTTTCGAAATTTATTTGAAATATCCACTATATTTGCTTGTTTAAAAATGAACAATTTCATATTTCTCAATAGAAAACTAGAAACTGACTTTTCTTCCATATCCTGAAATCTCACTCCTGAAATTACATTTAGTAAATGATGTTTTGGATGTTTCATTTTTACTGTTTCAGATATTTTCAAGAAAACAGTATTATGTGCAAAAGGAAATGCAATAAAGATGACATCAAATGTTTATTGAATAAAACAAGTACGATTACTTACCAGTTTCTCTCTGTACCAACAATACGAAAGCTTTCTATGCCAATGGTATGTTTCATGATCTGATATTTCATATCTTCTTTTTTAAGTTTTAAAAAATACTATATTTTTTAAAAGCTTCACATTTTAACAAACATTGGCAAAAATTGGAATGTATACTTAAGTTTTTTGCTATTAACTATATTTTCAGGTTTTATCAAGAATACAGGCTGTGACTCCCATAAATAATGCTAGGAAATTCACTGTTCGATTTGATATGATGTGTGGAAATGATGATCATTATTTTGATTTTATTCAAGGAAGAAAAATCGGTATGTAGTTCTTAAATATTTGAATACGTTTATTTTCACATCTGTTTATTTTTAACTTATTTCCTTCCAAATGAAACATTCATTTATCACGCTAATCAAACCTCTTCTTTCTTTCTTTTTAACGTTTCCAGTATTTGTGGCTTCAAATATTTTTGGGAAACAATGTGGGAACACTTTCCTTGATTTGCAAACCCTTCTACAGTGTTAAGTACTGTTGCAAAATATTAGTTTGAATTTAAAGAGTACACCTCCATAATTGAAATAGTACTTGAAATCTAAAGCTTGAATGTCTTTTTGCTGTCGAAGTTTCGTTAAATGCCAGTTTCTCTAGATTGAATAATGAGTAATGTCAAAAACGTGAAAAAAATATTTAACGTTTATTAGACACTTTATTGCAGTTTATCTTATTGAGCTTTATTGCTATTTCTTGTCTTTCTTCTTTCTTATTGTTTTATTGACTTAATGGTACACGTACCGATACGAGTTCTATTTGCCGCCACCACGTGGCAGACTAAAATCAACAACAAGTACACTACATAACTAGGGGGATTTTAATGAAATGTCATTTTTTTCTTGTAACTTTAGGACAGTGCTATTTAGTATAGAAATTCATTTTATGATATCACAAAATTAAATTACTCATTTTTATGTCATTTGTTTTTCATTTTTCGTCGATTTTGACTAATGTAATTTTCTACCTTTTTACGTTATTTTTAATACATTTTTTTGCTGATTTCATCGATTTTAATATATTTTTAATGGCAAAATCAGATGAATAGGTTGACGTAACGTAAAATTTAGCAAAACATTACATGTCGTCCCTTTTCCATCCCGCGCCTTGTGAGCGCGTGGGCAGAATTATCTTTTGGCGCTCCGACCGTCGCGGAAGCAGACAGCCACACAGTAGTGTAATGTGTTTCTCTAATAGGACAGCTTGGACTCGTCACATAATCTTTTGCTTCTATCCGCATTTTAATATTAACCTTTCTTCTACAACGTATTGGTCAAAATGACCCGAAGCCACGAAAAACGCGCATGCGTGTCAGGGCTGTGGTAGGCAATATTTGGAGCAAATGAGAATTTCTTTCATTGAAATGATGAAAAGGATCTATTTTGAAAGAAAAAAAATTTTTCCTAGTAAATTAAAATTGGCTAATTTCACAAAAATGTGAGTTAGAAAAAAAAGACCCGACGTTGTATGTGTTCCGTTTCACGTAGTATATCAAAGGTTATAATTGTTTGCACGTACCAAAATACAGATGCTATAACGAGAGCTAGTGTTCTCTTAGCATCTTTAACAATAGGACAAACTGTAATTATCTTGAAACTATTGGTGCTACAGAAATACATAATTTCTCGCGCTTTCTAACCTTTTCAATGTTCGAAAATTCAGAAAGTTCAACGAAATTGAGACAAATGTCAATTTTTAAGCGTCCTGTACCCGAGGAAGCAACTTCAAGATTAAATTTGGAGCCGTTTTTGAGAACATGAAATTTTGAAAATGTAAGGACTTCAAGCAAAAATTAGGTTTTTTAACTATTCGTGTTTCTAAATGTATGACTTTATTAAAAGTATTTTTTTCTCGCGTTGCTACCTTCCTACTTACGTCGTAAAAAAAAAAATTGTAGTGCTGCGGCGGAAATCGGCGATTTCTCGACAGGAAAAAGAAACAAACAAACAAAATAAACTGAGAATAATTCCGAAAAATCTAATGACGGCGAAACGTGTCTATGGTCAATAATTGTGCTTAACGGACAGACGGACGGATGGATGGGGAGAGAGGCAGACGTTTGACGACTGACAGACGACTGACGTTTTGCCGCCAACCAATTTTTCGAAATCAACGTGTTAAAGAAAGTAATTTACTACATATTGGGACACGTTTTATCCAATTTTTCGATACCAGGTCTCCGCAACACTAGGTTTGCGTCTGAAAATCACCGATTTCTGAAGCAGCATTACAATATTTTATCTTTTCTACGTAAATACGTAGTATGGCAATAACGTAAAATTGAATGCGTACAATTAATTTCGTATTTTTTCCCAATTATCCTTCGAAAACATACCGTAAACTGAGATGATTTGAGTGCAGATTTTTAATATGTTTTAAAATCTCACTTATTATGTAGCATTTTTTACAAAAAGGTGCAACACTATAATTAAGACGTTTTTGGTTATTTGTTTATTAAGGATAATTGTTTTGGTGCTTTTTACTGTAGAGAGAAGTGAAGACAAAATTACCCCTTCATTTAGGGTGAAATGCGTTCACTGCTCTTTCGCCTTGATATATCCGGGTATTTTTGTGTTATGTACTACATACATTTTATGAGTTGTCGATCTTGAGAAAGAAAACTTTCGCGGAGGGGGATAACAGGACTGTATCTATTATTTTTGCATAAGAGTTTTTCCACACTGCTCTCGATTATACAATTTACTGAGAGAGTCCACACACGACAAGCAAACGTGTTAAACGTGTGAAACGCGGGCTTGCTACTAAGCAATGCAAGGACAGCCGACATTGCGAGAGACAAGCAAGAGTAGACACGTGGAAGAAACAAAACAGTTGAACTCGTGACACCAATGAGCGAACTACCCACGTGCCTAGAATGCTATGTGGTGTACCCAGTTGAACACATTTTCATATGCCTTAAATACGAGACGATCAGACTTAAGTACAAACTGATTTCGTCTGCTCAAATATTAAGAAACAGGGAATTATGTAACAAATTTATTAAGTATCACATACAGAAAATTGCCGGTCATTCACTAATATAATAATATACTTCAATGTATTTGGACAAAAGATTTTCTTTGACCGGTAGCTTTATACAAAACAACCTTTTTTTGTTTGTTTACAATCATATACGGAGTTTATTGAGAATTACAGAGCGACATTACGGGGAGGTCATTTTTCCCCATCCTCAGGTTAAACTGTGTAAAGGAGACAATTATTAATAAATATGTTATAAAGAATATTAATGAAATAATTGCTGAGATGACACTAATTACATTATTTTACAAAGAAGCAGCACTCGATATAATTTAACATAGAGACTCACTAATTTAGCAAAATAAAATTAAAATAAAACAAATATTTAAAAAGAGCGTGCAAACGCACGTCTAATATGACAGTTACGTAAACAGCTTAGAAGTCACTGTAAACAATTAGATGACCATTGCGAGATATTTAGAGAAAAAGAGGGGGCCCAGGCTACAAATACGTTACATGAAGTAAAACCTACAAATGGACAAATTCTAAACGGGTTACCATAACGCGTTAAAAGAAATATTAAATGACGAATTTCACTGAATAACAAACACAAGAAAATTACAAATGTTGCATAACAGTCATAAAGACACGTGAAAGTATTCGATTTCTCCTGTGTGTTGAGACAATATGTTGTGTTGATATGAAGAGATTCCAGAACCAACCTAGAAAAATAATTACGTTCCTCCTCCTATACTTAAGCATCAGTAAATTCCATGGAATGTCCACTGCCCAAGTCCAGAGAAAACCAGGGGCCTGGTTTAATTGATCCAAGGGGGTCCTTTATTTCAAACAAAAAATGTCCCCCTCCCCCAATTCATAGAGTTAATTTCTCCATGCATCAGAAATAACTTATAGCTTTAATTTGCACTAGAAATAAATATATTATTCATTTCATTTGAATGAAAATACATTCGGGGCTACAAGTAAGTCGGAGCCTGGGGCAAGTTTCTCCAGCTGCCAATCTTCTGTACGCTCTTGGTTTTAACTACCCACAAAACATGGATTGTGACTACACACCGTATTAATAGGGGAAGTAATTCACTACACAAAACAAACTTCATCTAGGACCAGGGCTTTTTATTGCCAGCGGCCGACAATACGAGATTTTCTGTAGAAATTCACCAATACTCTCTTTTTACTACTTAAGTACGTAGTAAGAGGTGAAAGTAAAAATTGATACACAAAATTCAAGAACTTGGTTGAAGGTTGCAGCTAATAAAAGAAGGAGAATCTTTCCCTACGAATGTAACAATATTATATTACCAATATTCCACCATCCATCACTGACACATTCTATCACTAATCATATGGAGGCTCAGGTGCGGATCTACGAGGAGGGAAATGAGGGAACATTCCCCCCGTAAAATTTTTCTGCAACAATTAATTTTAACTTGTCACGAAACGTTCAAGTCAAAATATTTTCGGATTATTTTTGAAACGAATAAAACCATATCAAAGCGTGTGCCGAGTGTAGCCAGCTACATTTTACAAAATCTGTTATGATACATTCGACCAAAACATTTTTAATTTCGCCTATCAAAATTTGTCTCTGGATCCGCCGCTGTAGAAGTTACGTAGGTCGTGATGGATATGTGACACAAAGCCGGGCGTTAAGGAAGCTATGTGGCCGATGTAGTAATCAGCATGCCAACCAGCCCCAGTCTCCCGTATTATTTAAAAAAAAATTAAAAACGTTATTAATAATCCTAAAAATTAGATTTAATTTGAAGGTAGGTGGGGTGGTGGTAGTAGTGATATTTACAGCACTATATTTGCCTTTTATCGCATCCAAGGCGCCGTTCTGTTTTGTCATACCAAGAGTGTCATAACACATCTTTTCGTTCCAATGCCACTATTACACCCTCCTTCCATTTCACTCTTGGCAGACCTCTTTTCTTCCGTCTTGTAATCCATCCTTTGTAAGTGGCGGTACCATAACAATATTTTCTTTCCAACATCACTTAAGCATCCTTCTATATTTATTGGCCTTTTTATCGTCTCTGTTTTAACATGATCAAGCAACGTGACTCCACAGCATCCTCTCCAAAAACTGTTTTCAACACTATTAATTCTCTTTTTCAGAGCTTGGTTAAGTGCCCAAATGTCAGAGCCATATGTTACTGTGCTTTCTACCAAAGCGTTAAACTGCTGGATTTTTGTTTTAGTTCTACTATCCTTACTCCAAAGTAGTTGGTTTAATTTACTGATTATCTGTCTACCCCTTCCGATTTTGGATAAAATATCAGCTTGATCCGTACCCTCTTCAATCAAAATTAATTCTGCAAATATTTTACATTTTTAATCTTTGAAACCTATAGGATTAAATTTTCCCGTACATCGCCAACTACCAAATAATGAGTAGTTTGTATATTAATTTGTAATCTCATTTTTATTGTTATGTTCTTGGGGATGATGTTAGTTGTGAAAGACTCTGATAAACCTGCGTAAATTTTAACCTGGCTGCTCTTTGCTTCATGGAATGTCTCTATAGTATTTAAGTACAGCCCGCGGATGTTGTTCTCTTTCATTGCTTCCCACAACTTTTCCATTGGTAATCTATCGTACGCTTTTCTTAGGTCTAAAAAAACTAGATGTAATGGGAATTCGTAGGGTATGGTCTTTTCGATCAGCTGTTTCAGGCAAATGAGATTATCCGTACAGGATCGACCAGATCAAAATCCTCTCTGTTCTTCTAGTTCCATCATATCTCTTTCAATGAGATCTCTCAGAACTCGTCAATACAGCCTTCCTGGTGATGGGATGAGACTCAAGCCCCTGTAATTGGAGTGAACAGCTTTGTTTTCGTTATTATAAAGTGATGTAATATATGCACTTTTGCAATATTTTGATACGGCTTCTTCTTTCAGACATTTATTAAATATTTCTGCCAAATATTCTAAGGCAACATCAGTGGCATGTTTCAACAATTCAAAAGGAACACCTCCAGGACCGGGAGCTTTGTTGTTCTTCATAGCCATTAGCTCTTTTCTTATTTCGTGCACACTTATATCTTCACATGAAATATTTACACAATCTAAGGAATAATCTATATATTTAAAATCAGCCCGTGTTTCTATTAAAAGAGTTTCATAATATTTTCTCCATTGCTTTTCAGTTATTGGGGAATATGTCAGATTTTCTATGTTATCTTTTTTAAAAACATTAATAGTTTTCAATCTGCCCTTGATTTTGAACCACTCAATAATTGATCTATTTCTCAACATTTCTTTTCACAAAATGCATTTTTTAATTTGGCTACTTCCTTTTTAACAATGTAACAATATCTTCTGTAGATATTTGCATCTAAAGGATCTTTAGAATTCAGTCATTGTTCATAAACCTGTTTCTTTTCCTTAAGGAGATCTTTGATTTCTCCCTTCCACCAGTATTTCTTCATTCTAAATCCATGTTTCTTTTTCGTAACAATTGACTCCGTAACGGCTTGGTGTAAGGACTGCTTCAGGAAATTGTGCATTACTTCTTTGGCCCCTTCAATTTTCCTTTCCATCTTTTGTCCCAATCTTCACTTGTAAAGGAATATGGTGGATTCATTTTTAAAACTGTCTCGTTGATATCTCACTTCCAATTTTGCTTCCTGTTTACACTCACCCTCTACAGTTGGTGTTTCTTTCTTCCTGGGTCTAAATCAAGCTGTTGTTTTTAAGAGGTAACGGTCGGACTCAATCAGCCCCTCCCTTTTACTCGGATGTCCATGATTTTCATGCATTTTCAGCATGTCTGTCCAATAATGGAATAATCAATAAGTGATTTGAGCCCTTTAGTTCTTTTATAGATTATTTATAGATATCTTTATGAAGGTAAAAGCCGTTCAGTATCTTTAGAGAGAACTGTTCACATATCTAAATTAGACGAGTGCCATTTTCATTGAACACGTCTTTTCCATATTGACCCACTACTTGATCGTTTTACTTTTCTACTCACTCTTGCATTCAAATCTTCTAGTAAAATTAATTCCTTCCTATTACCTAAAGTTAAAATTACGTCAGTTAATTTTATATAGAATTCTACCTTCTTCTTCTTCTTCTTCTTCTTCTTCTTCTCTTTGCGACGGTTTCTACCCTTAGAAGTTTTTGGGGGCCCCGTTTTTTTTGATTTCCATAATTCTCCGGTCCTTCCCATTGACCCTCTTGCAATCCTGTTCATCCTCCATTACATCATGTATATATGTCTTCCAGGATAAAAACAGGTCTACCTCTTCTACGTCTTCTTTTCAGGTATCAATTTTAAAATTTGTTTTGGCCATCTCTGCATTTCGCATCCTCTGACATGTCCATACCATTAGACGAGCTTTATTTCTCTAGTCCGTGGTTTGGTTGTTTGAATCCAACAGCTCTTCCCCACTCCACTTCGTTTCTTATTTTATCAGTCTTGTATCTGCAAAAGATCTCATAAAGTCGAGCTCTTACCGGACCGTAATTCTGTCCTACGGCGTTTTGTTTAACGGCCCATTTTATGCTCGCATATTATAATAACTTCCACGATACTGTGGAATATGTGCTTCGGTTTTTGTGTCTTGCCTTAAAACCACTATTCCATATAAGGCCATGCAGAAGCTTTGATTGCATTCCTCGCCCATGGCGAGTCTAGTAGTTATATTCTTCATTTTCAATTTTCTCCCATCGTTCAGTAATTACAGTCCCTAAAACCATTTAAATTCGAAAGTTAAGCTATCTCGTCATCAGCGTCAATTAATATTAGAAGTCATCTCTCCTATGAATAAAATATTTCTGATTTTTAAGGTTGATTTTAAGTCCCCATTTTTCGTATTCTTCTTTTATATTTGCGAAGCATAATACTCCATATCTTCGCGGCGATCTGCATGCATAAATTACCTGCTCATCTGCAAAAAGAAAGAATGTAAGCACTTGTCATTTATGGGAACTCCCATTTGAGAATATTTCTTGGTACCCAGCGTTTCGCAAAGCATAAGAAGAAGTGGCAATAAACTACATCCTTGCTTTAACCCTTTGTTAGTTCTATGCTTCGGGTAATTTTCCTCCATTTTAATGCCACGCTCAGTTATTCTGGTCAGCATTTTTGTTAACTAAATTTAATTCCATTTTTCTTGCACTTTCAGTCTTTTTATTGCTTGCCAAATTTTACATCTTGGGAACACTGGTCATAGGCCCTTTTCCAGGGTCAATTAAATGTCATATATGTATTACATTGTTGCATTCCATTTTTCTATTATCTGGCGTAATCAAACGATGTTATCGGGAACATGACCTCCCACCTCCTTTAAAACC
This sequence comes from Gryllus bimaculatus, assembly GCA_017312745.1. NCBI lineage: Eukaryota > Metazoa > Arthropoda > Insecta > Orthoptera > Gryllidae > Gryllus > Gryllus bimaculatus. Next base: position 9,493,289 of record BOPP01000018.1, on the reverse strand, counting down.
ACTTTGTTACTTCGCTGAAATGCTTACTTCCTTTTGTATTTTTTCCTTAGAAATACTAGCCGAATAGCCTAGCGTAATATGGGATGACACTAATTCCTGCTGTAATTTTCACAAATAAGTTTTGTACCTTTCTTGTGGTATGGAACTGATGTATGACATATCCATTCTGCGGGATATCACCGCTAACTTCAATTCAATTAAAAAGATTTTGCTTGTTTTCAATTATACTAGAGCCTCCGTATTTTAAAAGTTCCATTCTAGGTTTCCTTGTCTGGAGTTTTATTGTATTTGGCTCCGCTACAGCCGCCTCTTTACATCACGCGACTAATTCAGGTTCCCATTCTTGCCAATGTGTGCATTGCAAATCTTGTTGGTATTCGACTCTATTTTCTTTCAATAATGTTTCGTAGTAGTCAATCCATTTTGTAGGAGTCATTATTTGTACTTTGCTTCTGTTACAGTTTTTCTCATATTTTTAATTGCTTTCCATGCTTCAGTTGATCTGTTATATTCCAATATACTATCTATATCCCTACATAATCTCTCCCAGTGTTCATTTTTTTTCGATTTTTACTAATTCTTTAACTTCTTTTCTCTTTTCTACATATTCCTTTCGTGTGTCGTCATTCCTATTTGAAATCCATCCCAAATATAATTTTTTCTTTTCCTTAATCATGCTTTCTAAATTTTCACTAAATTTCTCTACAAACTTGCTTTTTTCTTGCTCCACTCCAAGAACTTCCGTAGCTGCTTCAAAAACAGCCTCTTTTAAATGATTGCTCATTTCTTCGGGACTTTTATCTTCTGAGTTTTCTAGCTTATTCTTAATTCTGTTTTGGTAGAGCATCTCAACACTGTATTGTTTCAAAAGGTCTGTTTTAAAATTTACATCGTTTTCTTCAATTAAAAAGTCAGTATCTTTTTCAGTACATCTTCGTTTATTTCTAAAAGGAAAAACATGTTTGCTCACTACCATATGATGATCAGTATCACATTCTGGTTTACGGTATACTCTCACATCATTCAGTTTATCTCTTCTTTCATTCTTCACCACAACTAAATCAATTACAGATTGAATATTTCTTACTGGATCTATTCGTGTATATTTGTGGATGTTTTTATGTCTGAACAACGTATTCCCTACACATAGTGCGTTCCTTACATAGGTTGATTAATCTTTTTCCATTGTCATTAATATTTTCCTTCCCGTATTGACCTACTACTTCACGATCTCTATTACCTACTCTGCTATTAAAATCCCCAATTAATATTATTTCATTTTGATACGGAATACTCGCTATAGTTTCGATGAGGTCTTGAAAGAATTTATTCTTTTCATCTGCAAATGCATTATCGTTTACGGCATATACCCCTAAAATTGTTATCTTATGACGAAAAACGTTCATGTCTATTCTTAGTATACTTTCATTAATATTCTCTATCTGTTTAATGAATTTTGTCCATTTACGTTTTATAAGGAAAGAGACTCCACTTCTAGCTCTAAAATCTTTGGGTACACCACTCCAAATATGAAGATATTCCTTCAAAATTTCTTCCTCTGACCCTTTTTTTCTTCGTTTCCGTAAGTATAATTATGTCCAGGTTCATTTTTTCAATTTCTGAGATGACCTCCCTCTGCTTTGTTCGTAGGCCTTGTATATTCCATGTTCCAATTTTCATTGTCCGTTTTCGTAGCCTTTGTCGTAAATTTAATTTTTGGTGTGAATACCAGAATTCGAAAGATTAGAACGCGAAAGGATGTAGGTATTGTAATGGCTTAAAGGCCTTCGGCCTAGCCACATAAGATCAAGTAAGCTAATTTGTCTGTAAAAATTACCTATTAAATAAAGAATAAATTTAATTTTGGTCCGGTCCGAGGCATATTTAAATCGCTTTGAACTGAAGTTTTTTTTATGGAGCCGGGATGTTATCCCTTTCATTTATAGCATTCCAACTTTTAACATGTTTCTTCCATTTCTTGTGTATCAAAACAGAGAGACTCCTGCCTTTGCTCGACAATGTTTTTCCACCACTGAAAAAATTTAGAAAATCTTCTCACATCTTATTTCCATTCTCCTTCTTTTTGGTTTCTGTTAGTACGACTATTTCAACTTTTCATATTCTGTTACTACGGCTATTTCACTTTTAACTAAAACGCCGAAATTCTTTGAACCATATAAATGGGGGAAACCCAGAACAGTATAAGTAAAATTCTATAAGTTTTGAGAAAAACGTGTTTATTTTAAGCTATAGCTATCAGTGGCAATGTATTTTCGTGGGTTTAATGAACAATTGAAATGACTTTTAATGATGAAACAAAGCACTACGACTTTACAGTGATGTCGTCTTAAAAAAACTGATTTCTCAGAATTTATAAAATGTCACATATACCGTTCTGGTTTTCACCCATTCATGTATTCCTAGAAAATAAGGCAATAAAAGATATTAACGATAGAAATGTGAACGATCCGGCCACAGTGGCTAGTCTATCAAATACTTTTCGAGAATTGCTGCCGATTTCAGTAAGGGTCTTCAGTCACAACATTCAGTATTAGACGTTTCCCCAAAAATTTCAGGCACGATGTTCGTTTCCGAAACTTCTTCCTATGAAGTACTCAAAATAATCAGCGAACAAAAAAATAAATATTCGGCCGGTTTAGATGTATTTCCGGATTGTTTGTTAAAGGTTTATGCGCTCGTTATTACACACCCATTAACTCACATATTTAATGTATCCCTATGCAGAGGAAATTTTCCTAATATTTTTAAAACAGCTAAGATTAAGCTGCTTTTCAAAAGAGGCAACAGAAATGAAATTCAAAATTATCGGCCAATTTCTCTTTTGTCGGTTTTTTCAAAAATATTAGAGAGACTTTTTTTACGTGTGAATGGAAGCATTTCTTAGTAAACCCGACGCGTTTTCAGATTGCCAACATGGGTTTCAAAAATCAAAATCTATGCAAATAGCCATATTTTCTTTTCTTAAAGATGTCGCATCAGCGATTGATTAAAACAAAGCATCTATTGGAATATTTTTAGATCTTTTAAAAGCATTGATCATAACATATTACTCTCAAAATTACCTTCGTATAGAATTCGTGGTATTGCTCTAGATTGGTTATGCTCGTACCTTAAACAACGATCTCAGAGAGTAGAAAAACCTAACTGGAATAATGGAACATTATATACACACCTTTCTGATTCTTTGCCAATTGCACGGAAAGTCCCGCAGGGATATCTTTTTGGATCTATTCTCTTTCTATTATACGTAAACGAGATGCCCTCGACGATTAGAAACGGAAGAACAGTTCTCTTTACGGATGATACGAATATTCATGGCAATAAAGAAACCGTAAATAGTACAATATCAGATATTTCAAATTGGTTCCGTAATAAATTAATAGTAAATGAAAAGAAAACTGTTTCAATGCAGTTTTCCATGTCACATAAACAGCTCTGCACTTCATCGAGAATGAACGGTATGCCATTGACTGATGTTAAGGTAACAAAATATTTAGGTCTTTCAATTCAGTCAAACCTTAAAGGAAACGTCCAATTAAATGAATTGAACACTAAATTAAGTTCTTTATGCTACGCTTTCAGAATCCTTGAAATTCAGTCAGCCTACACACTACTCGTTGTGTATATTCCGCGAATGTTCATTCCCGCCTGAGATATGGCATAATATTCTGGGGAAATATATATTATAGCTCCCAGACTTTTAGATTACAAAAAATACTTGTACGAATAATAAGAAAATCCCACCCACGTGAATCTTGTAAGCCTCTCTTTTTTAATCTACGTATTTTACCATTACCTTGTCTCTTGATATATGAATAAGTGGTTTTGGTCAAAAATGAGTTACTTAAGAGCGGGAATATATTTTCAGCAAATGCCTATAACTTGTCTATAACTAGAACACTCTAAGGAGTAGTTATATTCATCAGGTGACAATATCAACAACTTACTACACACAATTCACATATAAAACATGTACATTATGTTACAACACCTTGCAAAATGATATTAAACTATTAAATTCGATACAAAAGTTTGTCCCAAGTAAAATATTGTCTGCTGCACAACTGTTTCTATACAATTAGACTATACCAAGTAATATTAATTTTAAGAATGACATTTAATGTATTACATACCATTCGGATTGTATAATTGTAAAGAACTTGCAACAAGTATTGTACTTCAGCTTCTGTGTCAATGACCTCCAACTCGATCAGGTTTTCGTCCAGTTTCCCTGATCCTCGAGCAAATGCTGAGATGGTCCCTTATTTTGCTTCTGGACATATTATTAACTGCAAATTAACTTCTCCTCATAGCACGTCAAACACAGTTTTTAACTGTTTTGACATTGAGCAAATACAGAGATGGCCCCTTGTTTTGCTTCTGGACGTAAATGTAGCTTCACTATGTGCACGATTTGTTTAACTCTCCTTTTGTTTGTAATGGTAGGAGTAGAGGTAAGGGCGAGTAACTATTTTGTTAGCAATGCAGAAAAAGCATACCTTCAATTCGTTTACAGATGCAAATAAGTTAAACTCGGAAACGAAAATGACTATTTTTCAAATATTGCTAATCTCGCTTTTTTTAAATTTATTTTTATTTATTTATTTTAAATTTTTACGCATCTTTCAACTATTTATATTTAAAATGATGGGAAGAGATTCTGGAACTCAAGAAAACGTGCGCAGATGATCTTCTCCCCCATTCGTCATATATAGTTTTTACTGTTTTGTGACTAAAAAAAATCTAAATCTAAATAAATCTAAACCCATATACAAGTTGAATTATGAATACAGAAGAATTAATAAGAAAACATTCACTCTCGTCTAATTTTTACTTTTTCGTATACGTACGTATATACGGAGTAATATTCGTAGAATAGAGAGAGTTATGTAATTCCATGATCAGTTATGGAACTCTGTGAAAGTTTTGTTACCGAAAAATATTTTTTTTCTTTTCAAAATGTCTGTACGTCTGTGAACAATTGTAGCGGCTAAACGATTCCTTAGGATTTTTTCTGAAATGGGTAAAAAATTTATTTATCGCTCAAAAATCATCTGTTCTCATAGTCATTCTTTGGGTAAAATTGATAGAACGGACATGTCATCGCATTGCTTTCTTTCACATTACTGATATGTACAATGCAATTTTCGTCCAAGCCCATTAATTCTTTTTTCACAATGATTATCTTCAAGGAATTTTTTAAATAAATTAGCTATTAATTGATTCACATATAGGAAATTGTGTACTTGTGTAAAAATCTACGTTTATCCGCCCATTTTGAACAATACTGCACATGTAATTATTGTTTTTAATCCCGTAAAGTATTTTTCAAAATAAATATTTTGCGATCCATGCACAAAGGAAGTCATTCTAATATTCTCTAGAAGACAAATATTAAATCATGATGAGAAATCAGAAGGAATATTTTCGTATTTCATTGATTTTCTTCTGTAATATTATCAAGAAAGGATTTTGATTCTCTTTTTTACTGTTGAAACGCTCAACCAAGCTCTTGATTTTTGTTTTTCAGTTTTTACTTTCACCTCTTATTGCGTACTTACATAGTAAAAAGAGAGTATTGTCATGCTGCGGCTGAATTCGGCGTGTTTTTGACAAAACAACTCTTATTCACAGGCGCCCGTTACGAAAAACTGAGTATTTTTTCCTAAGTCTACTAAATTACTTCCTTTAAGTTGTTGCTCATGTTGTTAAATTAAAATCCATGTGTTGTGGGTCCTTGAAACCAAAAAATCTATTGACGGCAAAACAGTCTAATCGGCTGTGTCCAGCCATCTCTGATCAACGCTAGCGCCTGAATCGTTGTAAAAATTTCTGAAAATCTGAAATCTGAAAAATCTCCTAGCACTACTAGTTTGAAACGGATATTTTGATTTTGGGGAATACTTTACAATAAGACGCAACAACATTATGAACATGTTCTCAAAACTGTCCAATTGTTTTATATTAAACTTTTTCTTGGAATAGCCCACTTAAAAAATGGCCCCAAATTTACTCTTCGTTGAAATCTCTTAATTTTCAAAAATTTCGAAAGTTGAAAATTTGTATGGCGCCTTATTACAACTTCAATATTAAATCTAGAGACCTTTTCGTTAATGAAACCTTTCTTCAATGAAAAAATCTACATCTACGGCTATTCTACATTTCCTTAATTCATAGGGCAAATTCGGAAATTGTCCATTTTTTGCCTAACGAAGATAACATTTTTATCCTTCGAAATTACAGATTATTTTGCTTTTTTTTGCATCGCAATAAAATAAGAAATCAGAAAAGTCTGCTTCATTTCCATTTCGTTCTGTTATTTTCCGCAATTAAGAAAATAATAAATTCTAGTTTCTTCCTTGTCATTCTTCTTTACACACACTGCATATTAATTTAATCTCCATACAAATTTCTTCAGGTCGTACCTTTCTCTAGAAAGAATTTAAAAAAATACTATTTTGCTCAGTTACTACTATAAAATACTATTGGATACATTTGCAGATTGAATTCAATCTCTGCTTATAATTTACTATGTATATATAT